>CM076578.1:967398194-967998194 GCA_034641835.2 Pinus albicaulis
AGGTGTTAGTATGGATTCTTTGTCGAAGTGTACGAAAAAGACCCACTTTAGCTACGCATAACTAATAGCCCTAACAACAATAATGGCTGCAAAATATCTTCAGATCTGCAATTAGTAGTTAGAGTACAGCAACAAACAGATCTATAAATGGAAAGACATTAAGTAGTAAAGTAAAGAGTTTGCTCCATGCATCCAATAGACAAGACAAGAACACGATTTTTTGAATGAATTTTTATATTACAGGGCACCTGGGAGGAAACAAGAAGGTGTATCCAGATCTCCTCAATGGGATGGGTTCTTTGTAGTCCTCAACACTTCAGATCTAAGCTTTCTCTCTCTTGTAGATGTAGAAAACCCAATGTAGAAAGTAGAGCTCAATGGGAGCAACAATGGCAGAAAATGAGACCAAGTGTATAGATCCAGAGTGATCTAGTATGCAACAAAAGGTGAAGAATGAAGGGGAAAACCCTCCTATTTATAACAAAATATTGGGTCATTCTAGATCTTGGTGCATGATTAAAATAATGTTAACCAAATCTAGATCCACCTCTATGGAATATTTTATTATTATTTGTTGGAGGGAAAGGTTGTTTGACTTGGGTCAAATCCCTTGATTAGTGAAAAATAAATAAATAAATGATTTATTTATCTTTTTAAGGAAGTGGTTGGGATATAATCAAATAAATAATGATTTAGTTGATTAATGGTAGTTGATTTGGTCATATTTAACAAGGAATATTATTTAAATAATTATTCCTAGAAAATAATAAGATAACTATGGGTTTATCTCATTAATTTCTTTGTTTTTGGGTTAAACATGACTGGGAATAATAATTAAATTATGGTTTAATTAATTATTCCTTTTGGGGTTTCCTAATTAACATATTGAAAGCAGTTTTACTTGGGGTAAAACTGGTCTTACATGGTGTACTTGGGTCCATCTAATGATGAAGAGTTAGATGACCAAAAAATGGTGTAACACAAGGTCGGAGGTTACAGATTGTTCCAGGTCACAAGTCGTGAAATTAGTGAAGTCGTAGATCTTGGTAGGTTGCAGGTCGTAGATGTTGGCAAGTCGTAGGTCGTATAATCCTTCAAGTCGCAAGGGCAACCAACAGACAGGAAGGCGAAAATCCAGGGAAGCACAAAGGGAAAAGTTATACTATAAATACTCCTTCGGGAACTTGTAAAATGGATCTTTGGTTTACGACTCGAGCTGAGTACACTGTATTTCCAGGATTATACATTTGAGCATGAATACAAGCATTTTGAAAAATCCTTTTGTAGATCTGGTGTTGTCATATGTATGAGCGCTATTGAGTATTATATTTTTAGTTTCTGAACATCTTTAGATTAAAGGAACTGTATCTTCAATTCATATCACAATTGCATAAAATTTTGCTGAGTATGTTAATGGTGGTTGAGTTCATTTCACTTTCTTAATGAATGTTGATGACTTTGTTTATTAGCATTTTTGTTATCATTTAAAACTTTTAGGAAGTGAAGGGTTTTCTTTCCATAAGGAATTGTTTCTTTTCTGGTCATAACAGTTTACAAGAATGACCCTAATGATGTGTTTTTAACAACACTTCCTTTGGTGCTTATGCTTTATTATTTCCTCTTGCTACTCATAGTGTTATATGTACATTTAATGCATCAATAATATGTCTTGTATCATTTGATTAAGTGTGTAAACAGTGGTTTATAGAGTTTAAGCGAGACCCAAAGAAAGGAGAAATCAACGGTAGCTGGAGCCGCACCCCGGACAGGATCCCTATTCCAAACGGTTCAAGGTCTAATTGGGACTTTTTACCAGGGAAATCCCCTGTTGTTGGCTGGATAGATTTTCCCATCAATAGGCTCCTACCTTAGCCAGCTACAACTGACTTCTATCAAGATACAACTTTATATGGAAGCACCAACTTCCTCTATTTTCTATAGGCTACAACCTACAGGAGGCTCCTACCTCAGTCAGCTACCACTAACATCTATCAAGTTACAACTTGATATGGAAGCACCAAATTACTTACTCTTTCATAACAATAAACAATTGCTGATTTACCTGGATATTAGATCTATTATGTACCTTCTTCTCTGCTGTCCACCAGCCTTCATATCTGCCTTATATCATTTTTTAATCTTCACAGCTTCTCTATCTGCTGCTCCTTCTTACACTCCCTGCCTCATTTCTCCATTCTCTAACATCTCTATGCATATCTATGTGATATCATTTGTAGAGTTCACCACATGACTATTTGTATTCCACAGGTAATTTGAAGTGAACATCCATGACTCTTTGAATTCTGCCTTCTCATTTCTTTGTACAGTTCATTCATAGGAATATATAAATTTGTACAAATTTTAGTTTTACAGTGGAGTTTTGTTTGCCTACCGGAGACTTGCCAATGCATCACATACAATAAAAATAATTTTTAAATCATTTACATTCACATTTTCAGTTATATAAATCAATTTCACTCAGCCCTTTTTCTAGCCCTTGGCTCTCTGTGAATTTGTCTTTTCTACTGTTGTCATGTAACTATTCTACATACCTCTATTTTCCATGCATGTACACCTGTCAAACCTAAATTTTCATTCCTGTTCATGTAAAAAATGCATTTCTAGTAATTCCCAATCTACTCTCACTTTCTGGGAAAATTCAAACCTCTAAGGAAGCTTATTTCAATTCTTGGTTATACAACCACACCCCCATATTTTGATATCTTTGTCTCATGCGAAAGCTTTGATCTTCAAATCTCGGTTGTTAAAAGCTTACAATAAGCCTCATGTGCGGAAGCTAAATTATTGCTATTAACACTATGGATAGAACCCACATTTCACAAACATACATGGAAGCATTTCTTTTCCTTATGACCCTACGGTTATAAATCACAAATTGGTAACTAATTGCGGAAGTTTCTTATTTTAGAATCTATGGTTAAAACCATAGAAATAAACCCATAACGCATGTAAATCAGCTATATGGTTTAAACCCAATTAAGCCACATGACTACTGATGGCCTACAAATTTATTCATATCAATCCCAACTTCGGTTAAAACCAAAGGTCAAGGTGTATTAAAGTTCTGGGGTCCCACATATATTACAACATATCATATCATCCAACGCCATTAGTGCACATTCGAATTAATATTTGAATAAAACATATAAACCCAAAGTAATGAACTTCGACTTTCAATTTATAGAACTCTGAATGTATTTGGACTTTCGATTAAAACTCAATCGCTGACCCATATTAAAGCTTTGACATCAACATTTTCTCTTTCGGGCCCACATATATATACTTCGACCATATTAGCGATGGTCACATTACTTCACACTTTCGCGGAGTTTCATCAATATTATAATGCATTGGACTTCTTTACTATACAACCAAACCATATTAAAATTCTGGGATTGGTTCAAAGTCCTAATTATCAACCATATTGATTTTGGACCACAACTTATGCTAACTCTCATATGAAGGTTGGGTTTTAATTAATCCCCACAGCTTTATTAACAAGCCTCTCTAGCTTTCAACCAATACATACTTGACTCCATAACCATTCCATATTAACCACAAACCAACACTTATATGATTTCCAATTGAATGTTAGAAACATCAGGTTTCCTTTGGGCCCACAACACTTTCCAACGTACCTTACCTTGACTTATCTCTCCACATCATCCAACGAACGACACACCATCGCATTCTTAACACCATAGATCAATGGTTGTATTTTAAAATGACTAAAGAAATGTGTCAATAATTAGAATGTATCACATTTTTTTCTTTGATACCACTTACCGTTTTTGAGAAATGCAAAAACCACTCCTTGATTCTAAAACCGCTTCTATTGTTCACAAGTCATGGTTCCATTTATCTCATTTGCTCTAGGTTCCATTCCCAAACTTCATGGTTCCCTCTTAAACTTTCTTCACAGTCTTATATGCCTATCCTGCAGCTTCATTCCTTTTTCTTTTAATCGACCTTCGTTCACTTATGTTCCTCTGCTCTCAAATTTAATTCCGCTTCAAACATTCCACTAAAAATCTCTGCAATTGTATTATAGTTTCCTCTACATCTTCAATTTTGCATCCTTGACATGCATAATTTTTGTTCCAATGATTTCTCTGCGATTTCATCTGGCCTTCTACCTTCAATTCTGTGCTGCTTCTTTATTAATCTTAGTTCCATTCCTATATGTGGATCGAACAATATTTTTCGAATGCATCTTCTGTGCATTTGATGCCGACAGAGCTGTCATTATTCCCACTCTCACGAAACAAGTCAAATATTATTCTACAGGGTTAATTTAACACCACACATCTGTAATTTATATAGTCTCGATATCCCCATTTTCACATTGGAATCGAATGTCATGACGCAGATGTGAATAAAATGGTAGGGAGTCAGGTATTAACCATTTAATGGAACAACAAACTGTATTTAAACAAATGCAACCTTGAGTATGCAACCCTTACTGTTCCTATAAAAACTTCAGTTTTCCTCGCTGTTTTAACCTTCAATCCCATGGCATTATATGGTTTTTAAACAACATTACCATATGCCAATTGCCAACCCTGAATTAACAGTGAATGCCCATCTATTTTAGAACAGACTCCTTCATATATAAATATGAAATCAATTACAAGGCCTTCTGGTCTATGGCCTGATTTTCAAATCATTTTCCCTTTTTACAGTTGTGTGAGGGTTTGATAAACAAAACTTTGTTTTCCTGAAATCCTATCTGACTTTGTCTCTCTAGATCTCCAATCAAGTGGCCCTTCTACAACTGCCTCTACTTCATGTATGTCTCCTTTGTGCTCCTTTTATGCTTTCTTACTGCTACCTCTCTGCTACTTTGCTTCTGTCTTTGCTGCCTCTGTTACCTCTCTACTTCTTTGCTACCTCTGCTTCTTGTCTTCTACTTTTCCTTATTTCTGGTTCAGGTGCTGCTCCTTTGTGCTCCTTTGCCATTAATGACAATATTTCCAACATACAGTCTTTTCTAAAAAAGTAGCCAATCATGTGAAAGACCTAAAGCAATTCTTTGAGCGATGTTAAAGGTATGGCATCTCATTACACCCAAAGAAATCATTCTTTGCATTACATGAAGGAAAACTTTTAGGATTCATTGTGTCAAAAATAGGCATCTATATTGATCCTGAAAGAATTGAAGAGATTAAAATAATTCCTTTCCCTCGTAACAAGAAAGTTATGCAGTCGTTTCTTGGGAAAATTAATTTTGTTAAAAGGTTTGTCCTTGACTTTTCACAAATAGTTTTACCATTACAAAACATTATTAAGAAAAATTCAGTCTTTAAACGAGGACATAATGAAAGAGAAGTATTTGATTTAATCAAACAATTCATTTTCAATGCTCCATTCCTGATTAACCCCAATTTTCTTAATCATTTTACTTTATATACTTTTTCATCAGATACATCATATGCTGATGTTTTAACACAACTTAATGACCAAAAAATTGAAGCACCAAAATCATTTTCAAGTTTCGATTTGCAGGGTGTAGAACTAAATTATTCATTTGTCAAGAAGCAAGAATTTGTTGTCTTTAAGGATATAAATAATTTCAGTCCATTTCTCCTAAAAACTCACACCAAAATCATAGTTCCATGCTCTGAGGTGAGACAACTGTTGATGCAAAGAGAATTAGGAGAGAAAATATCTAAAGGGGTTACCTCTTTACAATAATATGATGTACAAATTAGACCTTCTAAAATTGTTAGAGGTCAAGGTTTTTGCAGAATGCTTACAGGATCATGCCATCTATCATCAAAAGAAGATTAAGGTTACAATGTGAACATATTAGAGGTAATCCTCAAAAATGCTGAATCTCAATATGCTGATCCCATATTCTATTTGAAAAATGAATATGCTCCGACCCAAATCAGTTAAAAAACGAAATGTGCTTTGAGATTAAAGGCCAAGCAATATGAATTAATAAATGATGTATTGTTTAGGAGAAATTTTTATTATGTACTATTAATATTCTTAGAAAAATCCGAATAAGAGAAATCCTTGCAGGAACTCCATGATGGACCAACTGGAGGAAATTTTGGAGGAAATATGACAACACACAAAATCGTGCATGTAGGTTACTATTGGCCTACACTTTTCAAAGATACTCAATAATATGCAAGAATATGAAAAGTGTGTCAAAGTGCATCTGGAAGACAAAGGAAACCAACCTTCCCATTATAACAAGTTAATATCGAACAACCATTTGAACAATGGGGATTAGATATAATTGGTGAGATTGTTCCTAACTCTTCTAAACAACATAAATATATTCTCACAGCTACAAATTATTTCACTAAATGGGTGGTAGAAATTCCATTGAAGATAGCCAATTCCGAGAATATCATTGATTTCACTGACCAATATATCATAACTAGGTTTGGTTTACCTACTTATTTAATGTTTGATAATGCATATTACTTCTCAAGAACTGCTATGATGGAATTTTCAATCAAAAGAGGTTTTAAACTTAAGTATTTTGCAAATTATTACCTGCAAAGAAATGGTTTAGCAGAATCCACGAAAAAAAAAATTGATTAGAATAATCAAAATAACTATTGATAAAAACCGATGAAATTGGTAAGTCATTAATCTTTACTCTTTGAGCAGACCGAATAACTCATAAATCTTCTATTGGCACTTCTCCATTCAATCTTGTTTATGGAAAAGAAGTCGTGCTTCCTACGAATGTAGTTATTCCCTCTCTTACCTTAGCCCAATTCAATGATGAATCTCCTTCTTTGTCACTACAACTTAGACAATATCAAATTCTTAATCTAGAAGAAGAAAGATAAAAAGCTAAACATACTCATGCACATCATCAATAGATAATAAAAGATTCATTTGATTCAACTTATGTTACTCCAATGTTTTTTCAAATTGGTGATCTGGTATTGAAATCAGACAATGTGCATGAGAAAAAAGGTAAACACACAAAGTTTCAAAAACTATACCTAGGTCCATTTCAAATAATTGAAGAAATAGGCCCGTAAACATTGTTATTAAAATATCTATCAGGCAAAAGAGATTCTTTGCCTGTTAATGGGAAAATTTTGAAGAAATACTTTTCATAGGAGGTAACCCCTTTTATTCCTGGATACTAGTGTCTTTTTCTTTTCTATTTGGAAAATAAAAGTTTCTTAGTATTATTTTTTTTATTTTAAAATAAACATCTTAGATGATTTCTTGGATTTATCACTAATAGAAATAAGAAGTGTTAAGGAAACAATCAAAATATTTAAAAGACAAATAGATTTTATTTTCACTGAAAGATGAAATTTCAATGAAGTTATTTATTCTCTGATGAAATATCATCTTTATAAATCATGAATATTCTATTATCACTCCATAAAATAATCCTTAACATAGTAAAGACTCTTTTATAGAGAAGCAATCTATGTAATATCCCCAAATGGGAAAAGTCAGCAATACATGCATAAAAAACACGTTTTTCAGAAATATAAGCATAAACAGAAAAATGTAGCACATAATTCCATTACATATAACATTATTACATTTATATCTAAAAGGATATCAGAAACAAATGAACTTTTCCTAGTTAAACAAGCCTCCCATGCTCAAAACAGCTCAAAAACACTGAAAACCCCAAGATTTACTACAACAAAAATTACTGCATAAAGTGACAGTGAAGTTTATAGAGGTTTTATGCTTAAAAAATGGAGAAAAAAATCAGACTTGATTATTTATTAATCAATAGAGCACAAAAACAGAGATCTAGTCTCTTTTTACATAGATCCAAGATGACCCGGGAAGGGTTTCTTGACATAAATTATATACTTGAAATTTTCTGTTGCATATCTATGGATGAATCACGTTGTATGGCTGAATAACTACACAAATATGGTTTATCATGCAAATAAATTGCAGTAGAATCTCCTACTAGCTTTTTGGGAAGAAGAATGAACCTCCTTCAGGGAAACTAGCTCAAAATACAAGGGATTTAACCCCTCCACTGCAATACCTTAAGAAACAACATAGTTTATGAAATATATTGTGTTATTCATGAATGTAACTGCTTGGATTAACGCCAGATAGTGGAAAATGCAGCACAAAATACTCTCCTCATATTTCTTAAACAAGATCTCCAAGCAAGACTGGTGAATTCCCGCATGAGAAAGCCCTTGCACTAAACAGTGTAGAAAACTTAGCTAAACTGCCAAAGTATGAAAATAAGTCTAAACAGACCACATAAAAAATATAATCTTCAATCCTTCTCCATATGGTTTCCATCCCCTCCATTATATAGTTGATGAGCTTCCTCACCAAGGGTCCCACCCAATTATGAGGTTGCTTCCACTCAAAGGATCCTCCACCAAAATTATGTTGTCTCCATTAGTCTTGCTTCTCTATTTACACATTTGATTTATTCAATCCTAACTAGATCAATCTTTACTGGATCAACTTTGACTAGATCTTCATGCATTATCTCTTTTCACACTCAAGATGTATTTATTTTGACTAGCTAGATTGATCTTCATTCACATTGAGTTTTCTTTATTTAGGATCCACTCCTCATATAATAATGTTGTTGACTTGATCAAACATGACTTGTCCACACATTTTAGACCCTATTCACACATGTGGATGCTTGATATGGTTATTAACATGATCCCTTTTCACATTATGAGGGATTTTATTCCTACTTAAGGAACTTATGAGCCTCCTTGCCCATTTATTCATCTAACTAGTTTTTAAAAGAAAAATTAATATTCCTATTAGCTGCATACTAATTTAGGAATATTGCAGTATTCCCCTCCCAAATGTTGCTTGTCCTCAAGCAACTACAAGGGTGCTGCAAAATCTCCCCTCCTCCTCTTGCAGCCTCCTCATCCAATAGTCTCCACCATTGCTTCAGATATTCTGCAATAATTCTGTCCCCCAATGGTTCCTCGCAAGTGTGCAAGTTGGATTTTTGTGAATAAACCAAATGGCTCTCATCATGAAAGAATGGAAGGTCTATTTGGAAACCTTATTGATTATAAATGGCCTCCTCAAGATAGAAGTGATGACAATCATGGGGAATTCCATCATCAATGAAGGACTCCTGTCTCCATGCTATCATCCAATTGAAATTAATCACCTCCCAGCTTAGTAATTCCTAGAAAATCTCCTCCCATATTCTCATGAGAGGTATGTCCCAAGTGCTCCCAACAATAATATGGACTATCTCATAAAGAAACAAGTGATCTACTATGGTAGCCATATCTTTTCCCATGCTCCCCTTGAAACATCTAGTGCAAAAAGTGTGGGGAATTTCTTCCCCAAAGGACACATCCAATCAATTTGTCTTTCCTCCAACCATGTTCCCAATAAACATAAGAACATCTTCAGCATATGGAATCATAAATGAAATCATGCTAGCTTCCATATGAAGTAAAGGAGAAGGGTAATGGTCCCTCATGTCCAACTAGCACAATTTTACTCCAAATTGCCATAGAATATGATATGACAAGTGTTTCTCCCAATGCTTGTTTACTGCCCCATCCTTCTTGTATGCTTGGAGAAAGTGTATAATGGTTGGTTTTAATGAATCACACCATGAAGAGTACATCATCTCTCCAACATCTTCTAGGAAACGGTCAATATCACCATTGTCCATGGTTGCAAGTGGCCCATGAAGCCCATAAGGCAAAGTGCCACTTCTTGGACCAAAGTCTTGTATATGAGCAGAAAGAAAATACAAGCATATAGTAGATACATTATGATGTTTAAAAATACAATTTTTACCATACACTTGATTCAAATCAGTGAGGTAGCTCATGGATGAGCTCCCTTTCACACGCAATGAATAAGGAGGAGGTAATGATAACTGTTCCCAAGAGCTATGTTCCTCCTCAACCAGCAAATGATCTATGTACTTCCTATATGAGAGTGCATCTCCTCTTTGAAGTTTACCCACATGAATCCATCTAAGATAGTATGGTATGTTGGGTGTGGAGCCTAATTATCTTGTTTACTTTGTATCACAGCATTGGACCCTTGCACCTTAAATGGGGCAGAAATGCCTCCCGTAATTAATCACTGCCGTAGAGGGTCCATGGGGGGTAGCAGCAACAGTATGGAGACCCCCCTGGCAGGGGGTTTTGGGGGCAGTGCCTCCGAAGCTAAAAACATATGTAAAATTTCCTTGTAAAAGTATAGTAATTTCTAGTCAATTTGGGCCGTTCATTAGGCAGATGATCTAATGGTAAAAGTTATGTTTAGTTTAGGGTTTTTTTTCGCTAGAAGGAAACCACTGTCTTTGTATGAGGGTATTGTATTGTGGCTATGTATTACATCTGTATTCTTTGAGTGGGAAATAGATAGGGAGACTATGAGAGAGAACATAGGATATTACAGCAAATCTGCTGTAGGTTTTTGTCTCTTCATTTTGCTGGATAATAGAAAGGAAGGACTAGCTGTTTAGGGTGGACGTATCCCAAACAGGGTGAACCATATATATCTATGTCTCTCTGGTTTTACATGTTTTGTGTGCTTGTATTTTCCGCATATTTTATGTGTTTCATTGCTCCATAATATATAATTTTCTAACAACTCGTATCAGATCTGAAGGTATATTTGGCTGATAAAATCGCAGGAAATAAGGGTTCCTAGTTTGAGTGGGAGAAATGGCAGATGATGGTAAGTTTGGGGTCGAGAAATTTAATGACCAAAACTTCTGGTTGTGGAAGATGAAAATGGAAGATTATCTATATCAAAAAGATCTGTACCTACCATTGAGTGGAAAAACCAAGAAGCTGGTGGCCATGACAGACGCGAAATGGAACATTCTCAAAAGAAAGGCACTCGGAACAGTACGGTTGTGCCTTGCAGCATCAGTCGCCTTCAATATTTCGAAGGAAAAAACAATAAAGTGTTTGATGTAGACATTGGAAAAACTATATGAAAGACCCTCAGCCTCAAAAAGGTATTTCTTATGAAACGATTATTTAATATGAAGATGTTGGAAGGTGGATCTGTTGCAAACCATTTAAATGATTTTAATACAGTTACCAGTCAGTTAAGTTCTATAGGGGTAAACTTTGATGATGAAGCTAGAGCTCTATTATTCTTGTGCTCATTTCCAATGAGTTGGAATGGTTTAGTAATGGCCATTAGTAACTCTATTTTTGTATCTAGTATTTTAAAGTTTCATGATATTTTCGGTGCTATCCTTAGCGAGGAAATGTGACGAAAAAGCTACGGTGAGACATCGGGTAATGCTTTGAGTGCAGAGTCTAGGGGAAGGAGAATGGAAAGATGAAAGAGCTGAGGATATCATAGTAAATCAAGAAAAGGCAGATCCAAGTCTAGATTGGGGATAGTGTGTTGGAAATGTGGAAAGAAAGGACACCTAAAGAAAGACTGTAGATCTCGGAAGGGAAAAGAAGGAGATGCACAACAAGAAAAAAATCATGAAGAAAATGTGATAGGTGATGTATTACAAGATGATTTGATTCTTTATTTTGAAAATGTTACTGATTCCTGGGTAGTAGATTCAGGGGCCTCATTCCATGCCACACCTGATAAGAAATATTTTCATTACTACATTCAAGGATATTTTGGACATGTCCATTTGGGTGATGATAAACCCTGTAAAATTGTTGGAATGGGTAACGTTCTTGTAAAATAGCAGAATGGAAACCAATGGCTATTAAAGGAGGTAAGGCATGTTCCAGATCTAAAGAAAAATCTAATTTGAACAGGGCAGTTAGGCTCACAGATAAAGTTTGGAAGGTCACCAAAGGAGCCCTGGTAATAGCAAAAGGCAAAAAGTTTGGTACATTGTATTTATGCAATGGTATTTCTAACTCTGTTAATGCTTTAACTTCCAAAGGAGCAGATGCAACATTATGGCATCATAGGCTTGGACACATGAGTGAGAAGGGGATGAGGATTATTCACTCCAGAAATTTGTTGCCAGGTTTGAATAATGTTGATTTGGATTTCTGTGAAAATTGCATTTATGGAAAACAAAAGAGAGTTAGATTTATTAGAGTTGGGAAAGAAAAGATGAGTGAAAAATTGGAGCTTGTGCATACAGATGTATGGGGACCTGCTCAGGTATCATCTCTCGGTGGCTCTCACTATTATGTTACGTTTACTGATGATGCAACTAGAAAAACTTGGATTTATTGTATTCAAAATAAATATGATGCATTTAATATTTTCAAGAAATGGAAAGCTTTGGTTGAGATTGAGACATGAAAGAATTTGAAGTGTCTTAGATCAGAAAATGGAGGTGAATATTGTAGTAAAGAGTTTGATAGGTACTATTCAGAGCATGGAATTCATAGAGAGAATACAGTTCCAAGAACACCACAAGAAAATGGTGTGTCAGAAAGGATGAACAGAACAATCATGGAGTGTGCAAGGTGCATGAGATTGCATGCAGGATTGCATTTACAATTTTGGGTAGATTCTATATATACTGTTGTTTATCCAATAAATAGAGGGCCTTCAAGTTCCTTGGATGGTGGTATTCCAGAGGAAACACGGACATGTAAAAAGGTAAACTACTATTTTATAAATCCTTTTGCTTGTGAGGCCTTTGTCCATATTATTAAAGGAAATAGAACAAAGCTTGAGGAAAAATCAAAGAAATGTACCTTTATTGGATATGGTGTTAATGATTTTGGTGATCTCTTATATGATTATGAAAATCATAAAATCATTAGGAGCAGAGATGTAATATTCAATGAAAAGGTCTTGTATAAGAATCAGTTGCAGGAATAGAAATAGGAAAAAGAAAGTAAGGAAAACACAGTTCTCGATGAGATAAATTAAAAGGTAAAGGTGTCTGAAAATAATAATAATCAACAACCACAACAACAACAACCACCACAACAGCAACAGGCACCTCAAACACCTGAAAGTGGTGTTAGAAGATCTACCAGGATAAGTAGACCCCCTGAACGATACTCTCCTTCATTATATTATTTATTGTTAACTGATTCTAGTGAACTTGAATGTTATGAAGAAGCAATGCAGGTTGAAAGCCGGACGAAGTGGGAGCTAGCCATGGAAGAAAAGATGGACTCCTTCATGCATAACCAGACTTGGGACTTAGTCAGGTTGCCTGTAGGTAAAAATACATTGCAGAATAAATGGGTTTACAGGCTGAAGGAAGAATATGGAGGAAAACAGAGGTATAAATATAGACTGGTGGTGAAGGGGTTTTCACAGAAGAAATGTATTGATTTTGATGAAATATTTTCTCCTATTGCTAAGATGAATTCAATCAGAACTATTTTAAGTCTTGTAGCAGCGAAAGATTTACATCTTTAGCAGTTAGATGTAAAGACAAAATTTCTCCATGGATATTTGGAGGAAGAGATATACATGCAGCAAATAGAAGGATATGAGGTCAAAGGGAAGGAAAAATTGGTGTGTAGGTTAAAGAAGAGCTTGTATGGCTTAAAACAGGCTCCAAGGCAGTGGTATCTAAAATTTGACAATTTTATGTCTAAACAAGGTTATACTAGATGTCACTCTGATCATTGTGTTTATCTGAAAAAGAAAAGTGATGGTAGCTATATTATATTGTTATTGTATGTAGATGACATGCTGATTGCAGGGTCTAGCATGCAGGAAATAAGTGCTCAAACAAAAAATGGAAAATTCATTTGCAATGAAGGATTTTGGAGCTGCAAAACAAATCCTTGGTATGAGAATAACCAGAGATAGGAAAAAATGAAAATTAACACTGTCTCAGAATGAGTACATACAAAAGGTGTTGAAAAGTTTTAATATGCACAATGCAAAACCAATTAGTACACCTTTTGCTAGCCATTTCAAACTTAGTAAGAAGATGTGCCCAAAGACCCAAGAAGACATGGATTATATGTCTAAATTTCCATATGCATCAGCAGTTGGAAGCTTAATGTATGCAATGGTCTGCACAAGGCCTGATATTGCACATGAAGTGGGAGTTGTAAGAAGGTACATGAATAATCTATGAAAATAACATTAGATGGCAGTAAAATGGATTTTCAGATATTTGAGAGGTACCACAAATCAAGAATTATGCTTTGGTGGTTCAAACATTACTCTACAAGGATATGTTGATGCAGATATGGCATGTGACAGAGATAACAGGAGGAGCACTACAGGATATGCATTTATTGTAGGTGGAACAACTGTCAGTTGGGTTTCAAAAATCCAAAGTTTTGTTGCACTTTCAACAACAGAAGCAGAGTATGTTGTTGCTACAAAAGATAGTAAAGAAATGATTTGGCTACAAAGGTTTATGGATGAATTGGGTAAGAAGCATGATATGGGCATGTTATAAAGTGATAGCCAAAGTGCCATTCATCTTGCAAAGAACTCAACATTTCATTCCAGGACTAAACAAATACATCTCAAGTACCATTTCATATGGTCAGTATTGGAAGATGGAGAGTTGAAGCTGGAAAAGATACACACTAGCCAAAATCCTGCAGATATGCTAACAAAAGTTGTAACTAGGGAGAAAATAAGAATGTGCTCATTTTCAATTGTATTTAAGGATGATGATGAATATGAGAAACATCTAGGTCCAAAGAGGAGTCATTGTCAATAAAATGAAGTAGCGGTGGAGTTGCTACAATCGGTCTCCAAGTGGGAGATTGTTGGGTGTGGAGCCTGATTATCTTGTTTATTTTGTATCAAAACATTGGACCCCTGTATCTTAAATGGGGTGGCAATGCCACTCGTAGTTAATCGCTTCCGTGGGGGGTCCAAGGGGGGCAGCAACGACTTTATGGAACCCCCCATAGCGGGGGGTTTCAGGGGCAGCGCCCCCGAAGCTAAAAAAATATGTAAAATTGCTTTGTAAAAGTATAGTAATTTCTAGTCAATCTGGGACATTCATTAGGTGGATGATCTGACGGTAAAATTTATGTTTAGTTTAGGGTTTTTTTCCCTAGAAGGAAACCCCTCTCTTTGTATGAAGGTATTGTATTGTGGCTGTGTATTACATGTGTATTCTATGAGAGAGAAATAGATAGGGAGACTGTGAGAGAGAACAGAGGATATTACAGTGGATCTGCTGTAGGTTTTGTCTCTTCATTTTGCTGGATAATAGAAAGGATTGGCTGTTCGGGGTGGACGTAGCCCAAACTAGGTAAACCACGTATATCTATGTCTCTCTGGTTTTATGTGTTTTGTGTGCTTATATTTTCCACATATTTTATGTGTTTCATTGCTCCATAATATATAATTTTATAACATGGTATGTTTTAATGAAGCTAGTGGGTTTAGAAAGCAGGATCTCATAGGCTGCATTAAGTAGTTTATACTTGAGCTTCGAATATTTAGTTAAGTAGATTTTGTCATGGAAATAAATGACTTCATCATCTAATTTATACCTCCCATCCATCACTTTCCCATCAGGAACCTTACATGTGAATAGGTCCTTGGAATATTTCATCAAAATTTAGGACTCCCAACAAGGATCTAGGCTCCCCAATAATGACAGCATTGTAGAAATATGAAATGCAACCCTTTTCATAACATGGCTCTCCTATTTGACATGCTTGATGCCAAAGTCACATGTTTGAGTACTATGAACTTTATTTTTCTACCTCTCCTGTAGTTGATATTTCTCAAGACAATATTGGAGTAGATGGAAGTCAACCTCTCCTTGGAAAGTCCTTGTCTACAAAAATTCCTTAATTTGGCCCATGCAGGCAAGTGTGTTTATATCCTCTTGTCATGTTCAGAAATCTTCTTTGTGTGTGAGAATATCATTGGCTACCCAAAATATATGGAGTGGCTATTTTTTGTGATGGTCATGCCATCATAAATTTCTGAATTCTCCTTTTCCAGCACAAGTTGTTGTGTGGGAGATGGCAATGTCCATTTCAGAAAATTGCTTACCTCTCCTTTGACTTATGAAAGATTATTTGTGCTTTGCTAGCTTCTCCCAAGGCTCCCTCCTTAGCCAAATATGTAAATGCTGCCCATAGTTTAGAGAACACTTTATTCTTCTTCCAATCAGGGGGTTTCCTTGGTAGGATTCCTCCATGCAAAGAGACATCAAGATATAGAGCAGGATGTATCTGTGTATGGACTGATTTTTCCTTTCCTTCACTGCACAAATCCTCCTACCACCTTTCTACATCAAACTTATGAAATAGAGAGGGGTGTATGCTCCTCATAATATCATGCTTTTCCTCCCCTTTATCTCCTTCTATCTTCAATATCTCACCATTTTCTAATGATGGCACATGTTGCACATGGATTGTTCCATGATCTCCATATGTGAGATTCTTTGGAACTCCTTGCATGAGTGCAAGAGTCTTTCTCCTTGGAGTAACTACTCCATATTCCTCTTCATGAGGTCCTAGATGTGCTCTTTTCATGACTACGCTATCATCTCCAACCTTATCTTCCTCCTCTTCAATAGTTGAAAATACCTCATCATCAATAAGAGACCTTAGATCTTGGTCTTCTTTTGACGGAGGAATATTCATGTCTTCTTCTTGAGAAGAAAGCTCTTCATGCAATGGGGAATTTTCCCTTGGAAATATATCATATAGGTTTTCATCCCCTTCAATGGTTTTCTAAAATGGATTTAGTTTATGGACCATTCCAACCCATGCAATAGTTTTGTTTGATTTGGTTTGATAAACTCCATAGAAGGTGTTTCATAAGATTTTTCATCAAACCTTTCCAGTATTCTTCTAATGAAATTTGCATAAGTATATGTATTTGTATTATTTAAGGAAAAAGATTCAAACAACCACCAATCATAAGCCTTACCTTCAAGATGCAGCGCTGCTACTTTGATGGCTTCCTTTTCTGAAACTTGATGTCGTTGCACATAGGTGTCTAGCTCCTTCACCCAAACCCTAGCTAGATATTTAGGTGATCCATCAAAAGTAGATAGGAAGAATCTACCCACACCATCTTTCTTTCTTTTTGTGCTTCTTTCCTTATTGATCTTGCAAAACCCTTGGAAGTTCAAGTAATCTTTGAACCCCTTAGATTAAGCTTCATACTCTTGTAGATAATCACCAAGAGTCTCCTTCTTTGGCACATCTCCTTTCTTCTTCCTCTTTGTCATGAACAAGTGGCTGATAGAGCATTGTAAATATAATGATGTGGCTGAATTCTCACAACCATAATATGAGGAACTATATCTTTCCTCATATATAGATCTTGCAGATCTTGTTGAGGGACTTCCATCTCTTTCCCTCCTCATTTCTTTGATGTCTTTGCTTATACCCTCCAGAGTTTGAGAGAGAGGTTTCGAGAAACTCTTTCCTCCATAAAATAAGGGTTTTCTTTGATCTCTCTTGTATATCTTCTCCTTCCTATGAGAATACTCCATAATGGTTGAAGAACATAGGTTGAGCCAAGATTAAGGCTCTGATACCACTATAATATCCCCAAATGGGAAAGATCAGCAATAGATGCATAAAAAATGAATTTTTAAGAAATATAAGCACAAACAGAGAAATTTCTCCCATGATTCCATTAGATATGACATTATTACTCTTATATATAAAAGGATATCAGAAAAAAATGACTTTTTCCTACTTAAACACACCTCCCATGCTCAAAACAACTCAAAAGCACTGAGAACCACAAGATTTACTATAACACAAGTTACTCCATAAATTTACAATGTAGTTTATAGAGGTTTTATGCTCAAAAAATGGAGAGACAAATTATATATAATGATTTATTAATCAATAGAGCACAAAAACAGATATCTAGTCTCTTTTTACATAGATCCAAGATGACCCAGGAAGCGTTTCTTGATAGAAATGATACACATGAAATTTTATTCTACAGATCTATGGCTGAATCATGTTGTATGGTTGAATCACTTCATAAATATGGCTTATCATGTAAACAAATGGTATTAGACTCTCCTACTAGCTTTCGTGGAAGAAGAATGAACCTCCTTCAGGGAAACTAGCTCAAAATACAATTGATTTAACCCCTCCACTGCAATACTTTAAGAAATAACACAATTTATGAAAGGAAATACACTGTTGCTAAAGGTAAATACTTGGCCTAACACCATATAGTGGAAAATACAGCACAAAATACTCTCCTCGGATTTCTTAAACAAGATCTCCAAGCAAGAGTGGGGAATTCCTGCATGAGAAAACCCTTGCACTAAAAAGTGCAACAAACTTAGCTAAACAACCAAAGAATGAAAATAAGTCTAAATAGACCACATACAAAATATAATCTTCAATCCTGCTCCATATGGTTGCAATCCCTTCCATTATATAGTTCATGATCTTCCTCACCAAGGGTCCCACCCAATTATGAGGTTGCTTCCATGCAAAAGCTCTTCCACCAAAATTACACTGTCTCCATTAGTCTTGCTCATCTATTTACAAATATATTTCATTTATTCAATATTTACTGGATCAACCTTGGCTGGATCTTCATGCATTGTCTCTTTTCAAACTCAAGGTGTCTTTATTTTGACTAGCTAGATTGATCTTCATTCACATTGAGTTGTCTTTATTTAGGATCCACTCCTCATATAATAATGTTCTTGACTTGGTCAAACATGAATTTTTCCACACATTTTAGACCCTGTTCACACATGTGGATGCTTGATCTTGTTATTAACATGATCCCTTTTCACATTATGAGGGATTTTATTCCTACTTAAGCAACTTATGAGCCTCCTTGCCCATTTATTCATCTAACTAGATTTTAAAAGTAAAATTAATATTCTTATTAGATGCATGCTAATTTAGGAATATTACAATTTAAAAATCAAAATTATCATCCAAAATCCTCAAAAGGACCAATGATCACCCCATCCGGGAAAACTTATCAATTTTTGAAAGAAATTCAAAAAATATTATACTAGAAAAGCTTAAAAGATAATAACTCTCATCACGAGGCTTTTTTGCATGTTCACAGGGAAATAGTTGAACTGACATTACCAATACTTCCTACGAAAATAGGGTAGTGACTTGAGATTATATCAAGAGGACAACGGGTCTCATGAAGAGCTAGCTTGATCAGTTTAATTACAACTAGTGAATGGAATTGTTATTATTTGGTTACCAATCCAAGACAATGGCTTTTAAGTAAATAAAAATATGATACAAAAAAAAAAAGTTTCAAAAAAGATCAATTGAATAAAGTTGAAATTTATTTTTGGAAATTGTAAGAAAGACTGGATGGGACGATGAATCATTGTTGGGTAAAATGTAACCCTACCAAGAGCTTAAATTCCCTATTGGATGGGAGGCTAAACATGTGATAAAAGACTAAATATTTATAAAAGCTAATCTGTAAGAGCCAACTGCTTTATCTTTCTAAACTGAGTAAATATTGATATAGATTCTCAATTTTTTTTTTTAAATATGAATTTTTATGAATTATAATTAAGATAGATATTGTTGCTTAGTGAAATATTATTTGTTTGAAATTCATTCCTGATTTTTTTTTTTTTTCAAATTTTTTTTTATATAAATTTCAAAAAATTAGTCATAGATAGCTGGTTCTCCCAACTGAATCGCCAATTGTTGTGCTATACAACACCCCCCATTTAGTTTTACTAAATGGGGACCATTTAGAAATAAATAGGAGATTTATTTTATTTTAAATTTTAGCTTATAAGTTAAAAAACTTTAGGAAAGAAAGTTTCTTTTTCTTTTCCGCTTTCATTGATTAGTGCGCATTGCAATTCGCATAGCTTACAAAATTAAAAGACGTAAAATCCATTAAGTCATGCGAGTTGCGATATACGCTAAAGCCTTTCCAAATTCATGTAAAAGTATTATTGTAAATGCTCTAATCAATGTTATAAACGAAAATCGCATCGCGCCTCATAAAAGGATCAACTTTTAAGCAATTCAGTCAAAATTGCAATTAAACAAACCCAACGGGCCAATAAATAAATAAATATAAAGCTCCGAGGTCTGATAGAGTGCAATGGCATGATTTCTTGAAAATGCAGTTCACATTTCACAGGATATAACTAAAAGAAAACTCAATACCACATAAAAATTTTGATGTGCGATTTGCACATATCGCATTTCATGGGATTTATGGGTAACATCACAAATAGAAATAATTATAAATTGCGATGTGCAATGAATGGTAGTTAATTACTCAAGCATGTGAAATGATTCATTTCATATCAAACCAAATACAAGATTCAACGTCTTAAATTAATCGATAGATATTTCATGTGAAGGTGTAAGAGATTTGATTTTAAAATATTATTGATGATTAACTGCATTTAATAGAAGTAAGGTTTTGATAGATTTATATCTACTTCAAGAATGTGTTGAAGTAATTGAATGCCGGATTTATTTTAATTTTATCAGCCTCTATGCTCTCTATATTTTTAATTTTTTATCTGTTTTCTTGGAATCATGAAACCACTTAATAGAGTGAGGAAAAATAAATGAGCATGAAAGGCAAATAATTTTCCCAAGCATCATCTACTGAAGACTCAGATACGTCTCCCCTATTCTCAGGCACCACCTGCAACAAGGATTATGGAAGTTATTCATGGGAGACAATGTATAAGATTTTTGAGGACGAAAAGTCAAGGGTAATATTCAAATTTTCTTCAACAAGCGCGTCTATTTCTTCAGACACAACCTAGTTTGATGTTGCATGGTCATTCATCCACAAGGTGGAAATAAGACCAAAGATTCTCCCTTATACATATATGGTTAAGTGGGTAATTTACCACTTGAACATAGAAGACAGAACATTCAAAGATTCAAAAGGCGAGAATATTGGGTCATTCAAGGTAGAATATTTAAGGATAATATACCACTCACCCATCCCACAACATAACTATGACAAATATATTCTTCAAAGCTTTAGAGAAAAAAATCCAGACCCGATGAAAGTCATAAAGGAAACGAAGGAAGACCAGGGAAAGCTTAAATAAGATAAACTCAGTACGTACCCAATAGCACAAATTCCTTCCCCTTCTTTTTATGATACCAATATGTTATCTAGATTATATGCAAAACTAGACACCATTAGGTTTTATGTAGATGGGAAAATATCCTATCTAATAATTCCTTAATTATGATGTGGGGAAATATCATATCTAATAATTTGGCCAAACACATCATGGAGTATAGGAATAAAAGAAGTGTTTCATCTAGATAAATACCCCTTTTTTATGAGGGCCTATGTCATGGACACAATTTTATTTTCTTCTAGTTTTCCTACCATGGGATGGAAATGGATGACCCAAGACCCTACTCCAATCCTCATTTACCACAGAGTCCTTTGGGAATCTGAGTACCTTTTGAATTTTTACAAAATTTTCCATAGATTCATGTTGCCTCTGCACTAGATTATATTCAATGATAAATCCCCTAGGGTTTCTGAAGAAGCCAGTACATGCCTTCTACCTTTTTCTAGGTCGTTTGCAGAGGAAATTTTCACATATATCAAAGTATTTGGGAGATATGCTTCTCCTCACGTCTTGCCACATTATGTTCCTGACAAATTACTTGCATGAGAGATAGCCTACCATCTTGTTGTAAATGGTATTTCAAAACAAATTAAAGATGCTAAGAAGGTCGTTTGGCATAATTTCACTTTATAGTGCGGTACTTTTGCACTTTTTTATATTGGTCATGCCTATAAGGAAGTTTCAAATATTAATCTATTGAATTTGGATGTGATGCCAAGACGGCCATATGATTCGAATGATGTGATTAAAAACTACATCACAGAGCTCAAAGTAAAAGCTTTTGTGAAAGAAATAGATATATTTGATGATTTCTTTCAAGTTATTGAAAAGTTTTCAGATGTACTTAAGTTTTCATCCAATACACTCAATGAAGATGACTTGGAAGCCTTCCAAGCATATATAAGTAAGAGATTGAAAAATATTCCTCTGGATTTATTGACTATTGAAGATGTCAATAGACCTATTCCAAGTATTAGCTTCGATAATGAAGTGAAAGATATGTCTGAAGATGAGTCAGGACAATCATAGCATTAATATCAGAATTTGGATCATTCTGAAAATGAATCTGAAAACATAAATCAGAACCCAGAAAAGGTAATTGATCAAGTAATCAAAGAGATTGACATGCAGGATAAAGGAGGAAGCAATGGAACAGAGTCAACTTCTCAAGAAGTTCCGCAGAATCAAGATACACTTGATCAGTCAGGAAAATATCAACCAAATAATTTGAATAATGAATGGGATGAGTTTTCTAAAGAAATAAAAATTCCTCAAACAAATGCAAATATTGATCAAGCTACTAGTTTTCAGATGCCAGAACATTATTAGAATTTAGTGGAAACTGTTACTCCACTACAACAATTTCCTGAAACCCGTGATAGAGGGACCATTCTGGATTATCCTACAAAACATATAGTGTTAAAATTTGAAGAAATGCCTTCGCTAGATGTCTTCTACATCCCAAGTCATAAAGTTGTAGTTAAGAGAAGAAAAAGGAGAAGAATTGATGAGACAGACTTAGATCTTACAAATGAATCAATATATGTTTTATGGTAGGATCCTCTAGCTAATCCTCTTGAACATTTAACCAAACTATCATATTTTGTAGGGGCGTATGCTATTGCCACTGTTGATAAATCCACTGAGGTTAAAATGTTACTGAAGTAGAAAGAAGATAGAATACAAGAATTAGATAGGAGGTTACAGAAATAAAAGTCTAACTCCAGTGAGAAAATAAAATTGAGGATGTCCCAATTTCAAAAGGATTTTGAAAGTCTTAATTTGTAGCATCAAGTACAACTCATTAAAAATCAAGCGTGATTGGAAGTAGCGATGAACAAGTTACAAAGCCAAACACAGTTAGATCAATTCATAAAGGAAGCTTTGGATGTGAATGACAAGTTAAAGGAATAACAAGAAGCATTTTTCCAACAAGCTTCTATCACTAGTTCTTATGGTGACTCAAGTGAAATATTGAACGAGCAAGTAGCCATCCAGAAACTTGAATGTGAGAAGATCGAGAAGAACTTCAATGAACACATTCAATGACAAGAATCAAAATCAGGCAAAGAAGCTTATCTACCCCATGTAGATAATTTGCACAAAGAGATCTTATTCAAGGATTGGGAAGGAAAAATAAATCAAGCAAAGAAAGCACCAGTGAAAGCATCAAGATTATAAAAAGAAATAACCAAATCTATGTGTGTGTTACACAGCAATTTGTCACCATCCTTACAATCCCCATCCCGCACATTGGAGGGCTCATTCCATGACCTGTGAGCAGAGAAAAGACTTGAAAATACTTTCATTGCATCCCTCTGAAGATGAGCTTTGATTGCCCTGAAAACATCTCCCTGCAAAAAACCCTAAAAATAGCTCTTTTTCCATTGGCGCAATTCCACAGTTCAGCCCTCGCGCCAAGGGGGAAAATCCTCCAAAGAGGGCATGCCAATTGGCACTCTGTCATAGAGCCGCACTCGCGCCAACCATATTAAGAGGTGTTTTTAAAAAATAAAAGGCGGAAGTTTCGTCCTAACAAATTCCTGGACTGATATCTATCTTGAGTTGGGAGGTTTGGCTATGGATTTCCATACAGAGGAAGTGGTTTGCCACCTCTCATGGAAGCTTCCTTGATGATAGGGTCAATCCCATAATTATAGGGATCCCAACTTCCCTTCCTCCTTCTATAAAAGCTTGCTATTCTCCATGGCAAGCTAATCTCCAAGTTCCCAAGAGCTTTCACATCTTTATGTTGCAAGAGCCTTCTTGATTTCCTTAAGGCCAAATCCAAGCAAGGAGACTATTGTCAAGTATCCGGAGAGAGAGGCTTGTCCCATCCCTCACAGGATTTATTGAGACATGTTGTGCTGACGACCCACCAAAGGAGAGTGCTGCGTCGAAGCTATGGTTGTATTCTTCTTTTGAATCATTAATGATAAGCGACTATCGATTATGGTTCCACTCTTGTTCTGGATTATGTTCATGAGTTATTTCCTCTTCGACTGACATATAGTTGTATATACTGGATTTTATGCTTGCGTTTATGTCGTTTCTTGCATGTGCAGGTGTCCAATCACGGAGATTGTGAGGATTGTGATCTGCCAGGGCAAAGGAATGGGAGCACCACCTCTTCTACAAACGACAACGCCAAATTCCAGGTAAGCCTTCCTCGCAAGTCGGTTTATTTGCAATTAGGAACCTGCACTGTAGCGTGTTTGATTGTTGCTAGACCCGATCTGGGCTAGTAGGGATCGCCTCTGTCCGGAGAGGGGATTTACCTCCTCAACAATTTGGCGACTCCGCTAGGTAGTCAGCTTGTTGTTTGATTTGTAAGCTATAGACGGAGCCTGAAGTACAGCTAGATAGCCTTCGAAACGCTTTTTCTCTGCATTAGCGGAGTAGATCAACGTTGCTTCAGTCAATCTCCGGTTTGGTTTACGGACTGAACAACTTGGAGTTTTTTCTTCTCCTTCCGGTTAATTTCTTGGTCATGCTTGCTTGGTCAGCTCTTTGGGCCGGTTTTTCCTATTTGTTTGGCTTTGTTTTAGCCTTGTCATCACTTGTATGTGTCTGAGATTTCTTGTTTTTCATTTTCCCATAGTAAACTCGGCTAGCGGGCTTTTCAGCATAACAGTCGCACCCATTGGCGCAGGTTGCCTGTGTATCACCCGCGCCATTCCATTTCTGGCACTAATTTCAAGCTCACAGTCGTGCCAATCCTGTGAGCTATTAGGGTTTGTTATGTTTCATGCTTTCTGAGACTGACTTGTGATTTGGATCTTATTTTTTTGGATGTTTGAGTGCACTGGAGCCTAGTTTGACTGGTTGTAACCTTTATTCTTTGGTTGTTTACCTATTTCTTTCGATTTTGCACTTGAGCCCTAGGTCATATAGGTGCTTTTTGTGAGTCGAGCCTCCCTTGGGAGTTTTTGGTTTTCGTTCGTTTAGCCGACTTTGGGATTGTTTCCTTGCATTTGTTTAACAGTTTTCTATCATATTGTTGCGCTTTTTGAGTGACTGATTTCGTTTTCATTCGAATTTCGCATTGCTTCATTTTGGGCCTAGATTACACAGCTCATTGGTGTCTTTGGGACTTTTCTTTGTTTTGAGAGACTTTTGGTCGATTTGAGATTTGATTGTTTGTGCCATTGAGTGAAATTTGCATATTTTTCTCTCTTAATATCATTTATCGAATTTCTTCTCATTTGTTTTCGGTTTTTTTAATGCATCTAGCTATCAAACATTGAAAAAAAAAATTATCTTTCGCTTTCGATTGATTAGTGCAAATTAAAATCTTTTCAGTGTTATTAGTAATTAGTAACTTTGAATAAAAAATTTTAGTTTCATTAGCTGCATTAGAGATATCACTAATTGTCTTCTCATCATTTTGTTTGTGTAAAAAGCTCTCAACTCTTCTATAGCTAGCTTTCATCGAACGAAATGATGTACTATGGCATGTAGTTTTGCATTTAGGAGATTTTTGAGACATCACATTCGTTAGGGCCTGAAAACTGAAACATAATTGAAGATAAACTTTAAAATTTACTCAATTTACACTAAGGCAGCATTGAAATCTAACGAAACACATTTAGAGGTCTAGGCTAGAGACGTGTTCCAGCGTCTTAACACCTAGTAGCTGTTGTTCGCCTCTTGGCTGTAGACAGCGATATTACGGACTTCTGCTCCCTGTACCGTCGCGTATATAAAGGAGACCCCATTAGGTTTCAATCCTTTATCCATAGGAAGCCGAGTCTGCCGCCCTATACCCGTGATACACCGAACATAGCATTCGGGGAGATTGCCTGCACGTACGGAAAGTCCTTGGTTGATTTCTCTTTCATTATTGAAACCAAGGTGTATATTACAGTTCATGGTTATTTGGTACACCCTTCTGCCTAGTATTCCTGAGTAGTCATTTTTATCCTATCTAACTCCCTAAATTTGAAAGGATCACCAAGCGCTTGTCCTTTCACGCTTGTGTCAAATCTGAAAGAGATAGAGTCACCTTTTAGACCGTTTCTTGACTCTTAAAACATGAAACGGTGAAGTTTATTATTTTTCAATGTGGTAAAAAATTAATCACCCACGATCACACGCCTTGTTAGATTCTGCTTGTTGACCGTTTGATTGTGTGCCTTGACTCTTTTTCAGCCCATGTATGTGTTTGATCTTTTTCTCTTGTCATTGCTACCACAGTGGCGAAACCCTCGGTTTTGTCTACCGGTATTCCTTATACAGACGTTTCATCAAAGGTTCCCCAATCCTTTGCTAAACCACAACAGCCCATTGTTTTCGAGTTTCCTGACGGGGGACCAGTTCTTTCTGAGAAACCCTTTGGGGGACTAGTTGACTTCAATTGGCCCTTTTCTGACCCTGTGTCTAAATTGAGATTAGGAGTTGATTTCCTTTCTCTTACATCAGGTTCGACTTTTATAGCTACTTTTTTTACTCCGAGTCCTCGCCGTCTATTACGAGATCTAGCGGCAGGCTCAAACATGAGTGATTCCAGTGAGGAAGTCTCGACGTCCGGTGAAGATTACTAGTTATTTCCTCGGAGATTATTTACAGGAGACAACTCTGAACCTAGTATTACGTCATCATCTGATCTCTCATTGCCCGCAGGGTATAGATCCTTGGGTCAGATCATTTCCACCGTAGCCTCTATGGGAGTGTCAGCTCCTTCTACGAGGTCGGTCGCTCCTTCATTAGGGGTGTCTCCTCAGACACCTGTTACCTCTGTACCCTCTCGGCCCACTGTCTGTGTGGCTGCCTCTGCACCCGTTGTCACGACACCCTCTGAGAGGGCTATGCCGCCTCCTGAAGATGTTTATTTAGCAACTGCTATACCGGAGAACATCTCTCCGGAGGAGTATCGGTTGTCCCTACAACAGCCGAACCCCGAGGTTGGACCATCATCCCAAGATCCCAACCGCTCTTATTTTTCACACTATGCACACGATGGTACACCCGTGTATGCTTTTCCAGATCAGTACGATGAGCACGGGGACATTTTACGTCTACCCGCTCCTGAGGCTCACCACCATGCTCAAGGTTTACCTTATAACCAGGCTTATAACCCGCAAGGACAACCTTTCCAAGGCCAACCTTCGGGCCAACCTGGCTATCCTTATGACCCACAGGGGTAGCCCATGCAAGGCTATCCTGCGGGCCAGCAAGGGCCATCGTATGGTCCGCAAGGACAGTATTACAGCCCTTCTGGTCAACCTGTGCAGCCTCAGCCGAGGTACCAACCGGGACCGGTCTATGGTCCTGGGGGGAAAATCCAGCCTTCTCAACCTATGCAACCGTAGTATCCTATTGTTTCTAACATTGCATATCATCCAGGAACACCTTATGGTTCTGCTCCAGGTCAAACCAGTTACCAGCAACCACCTAGCCCTATTCCTCCACCAGGCCAACCGATCCATCCGGTACAACCTGGTGTTCCACCTCCAGGCCAACTGGCCCATCCGGCACAACTTGGGGCTCCTTTACAGCTAGGTCAACCTGTGCAACCAGCGCAGCCTATCTATCTGAGTCAACCTATTCACTCAGGGTAGCCCTCTTAGCTGGGTAAACCTGTTCACTCAGGGCAGCTCGCTCATTCCATTAACCTTGCCCAGCAGCCGATTTATTCCATGTCGCAGCTAAATCAACAGCTGCACCCTAGTTATCAGGCTCCGTAGGGTTCCACCTATCAGCATCCGACTCACCCTCAGGGCGGTTATTATCCTCATGGTCAATATCAACCGAATTATAACCAGCCCCGAGGCTCTCAGTATTATCCTCCTCCACCCGGTTCTACCTATACTCAGTAGCCAAATCCAAATGCTGCTTATGCTGGGCCAACACATAATCAAGGTCTGTACTCTGGTTATCAAGCTCCACACACTGGTTACCAGCAACCAAATCAGTCTGGTTATACGACCTACACCCCTTGCAGTCAGAATCCTACGGGACAGAACCCATGGGGGAAAGTATATTCACAACCATTGTGGAGTATGAGTATCGATCCTCATCCCGGGCCTGGCATGCCGATCAATCCGCCATTGCTGTTCCTGGCTACCTTGGAGTTTCTGGATGTTTCAAAACTGACCAATGATCCGATTTTGCATAATCCATATTGGCCTCTGGTTCCTACCAAGATACCAGGTGATTGCCCCAAGTTTGAGGGAAAAGCTGGAGAGGACCCCCAAGCGCATGTGATGACGTATCATCTTTGGTGTTCGTCTAACTCTTGGGTCGATGATTCAATTTGTCTGCACCTCTTCCAGCGCACTTTGACTAGATCTGCTGCTAAGTGGTACATCGAGTTATCCCGTGGCATCTTCCAAGATTTCAATTCTTTAGCCATGGCTTTCCTAACGCATTTTCAGTTACCGGTTCGTTATGAAGCCGGGACGCACCTCCTAATGTTAGGTCCATATATCACTAGTATAGTCCCTTATTATTGTTAGTGTAACCTCCTTATTGTTATTATTGAACCCTTGTAACCCCCATTTTGTTATTATTGTGCCCTTAAATTATTATTGTTAGGTCGGCTAGGATTACATTGTGGCCCACTAGGATTACATTATGGCCCCATGGACTCCTATATATAGAAAGGAGGTTCTTTAAATTGTATCATCGAAGAATTGTGCATTTATGTAATGTATTGGAGGTTTCCCCCTCGAAGTGGCTTATTTCTAAGGCGTTGATATCTCTTTTCTTCTTGATTTTTTTGTGTATTTGGTCATGCCTTTTGGTCTTACCAATGCACCTTCTACATTTCAAGGGTTGATGAATTCCATTTTCAAACCCTTCCTTAGAAAATTTGTGCTAGTATTTTTTGATGATATACTAATTTACAGCAGGTCTTGGAAGGATCATGTTGAACATGTTGACAGGGTGCTCAAACTATTGCAGGAGAAACAATTATATGCAAAAAAATCCAAATGTTTCTTTGGAGTACAAGAGGTGGAATATCTGGGTCACATTGTATCTCACAAGGGTGTTAAAGTAGACCCTAACAAAATTAAAGCCATTAAGGAATGGAAAGTCCCCACAACCATAAAGAAGTTGCAAGGATTTCTCGGGTTAACAGGGTATTATCGCAAGTTTGTTAAGAATTATGGGAGAATAGCAGCACCTCTAACAACATTATTGAAGAAAGATGCATTTTCATGGACTCCTAAAGCAACTAAGGCCTTTGAACGTCTTAAAGAGGCAATGTGCCTAGCACCGGTCTTAGCTACACCAGACTTCACAAAAACCTTTATTGTGGAATGTGATGCCTCAGGAAATGGAATTGGTGCAGTTTTAATGCAGGAAGGAAGACCCATTTCTTTTGAAATTCGTCCAATCAAAGGAAAGTATTTACAGAAACCTATTTATGAGAAGGAAATGTTAGCAATACTGCATGCACTAAAGAAATGGCGAACTTACCTAATAGGAAGACACTTCAAGGTAAAAACTGATCATGATAGTCTTAAACACTTTTTGGAACAAAGACTATCTTCAGAAGAGCAGCAAAAATGGGTCACAAAGATGTTGGGTTATGACTTTGAAATAATCTACAAAAAAGGAAAGATTAATGTTGTTGCAAATGCACTCTCAAGAAAGAATGAAGAGGTGGAAGCATTGCTTTGTGCCATTTCTATTATCCAACCAGATTGGATAACTGAAGCAAGAGATGAATGGAAGAAGGACAAAGATGTATGTACACTCATTCAAAAGTTGCAGCAAGATCCTAGTACATCTGATACATTTAGTTGGAAAAATGATTCCTTATGGTACAAAGATCGCTTATATCTTTGTAAGAATTCCCAACTAAAACAAAAGATTCTTCTGGAATTGCACACTTCTCCTTTAGGAGGACACTCAGGATTTTTAAAAACTTAGCACAGGGTGAAGAAAGAATTTTTTTGGGATGGCCTTAAATCTGATATTCAAAAGTTTGTGGCAGAATGTTTGGTTTGCCAGCAAAATAAAGTGGAAACAATTAAGACCCCGGGACTTCTACAACCTTTATCCATTCCAAGTCAACGTTGGGAGGAGATTTCAATGGATTTTATCACAAGTTTACCTAAGTCCGAAGGAAAGAGTGTCATCATGGTGGTAGTTGATAGACTTACCAAGTATGCACACTTTTGTGCATTATCTCATCCATTTAAAGCAAGTACAATTGCTACTATATTTATGGATAGAATTCAAAAGCTACATGGAAGCCCAAGGGTTATTGTGAGCGACAGAGATCCCATTTTTACTAGAAATTTTTGGACGGAGTTATTTTCTTGTTTGGGTACTCAATTAGCTCATAGCTCATGTTATCATCCTCAATCTGATGGTCAAACTGAGATAGTAAATAAATGTTTGGAAGGATATCTTCGTTGTTTTGTATCTGATAAACAAACACAATGGGTCAAGTGGTTACCTCTCGCTGAATGGTGGTATAACACTTCCTTCCATACTGCAGCAAAAATGACCCCATTTATGGCACTTTATGGATATTATCCACCATCGATCACATCATCTTTAAGGGAAAATTTGAAGGTTCAAGAAGTGGAAGATCACATCGAACATCAGCAAGAAGTTCTCCAACTCTTAAAGGATAACCTGAATTTGGCACAAAATCGAAGGCAGATCAACATCGCAGCGAGAGAAGTTTTGATGTAGGAGATTGGGTATTTTTATGGCTACAACCATACAAACAAATGTCCCTCAAGTAAGCTAAGAAGGATAATAAATTATCACCAAAGTACTATGGTCCTTACAAGGTGTTGCAAAAGATTGGTTCTATGGCATACAAATTGGAGCTTCCTGCTTCTTCACGAGTACATTTAGTTTTCCATGTTTCATGCTTAAAGAAGGTTATAGGTGAAAATCTTCCAGTTCAAAAAATATTGCCAGAACTTGATGAGGAAGGAAAAATCATATTGGAACATGAAGTGGTCATGGAAACAAGAACTCAACAGCTACGAAATCGATCAATTTCAGAGTATCTCATCAAGTGGAAGAACTTACCCACTGATGATTCTACATGGGAGGATGAGAATTTTATACAGAAGCACCCAGAGCTAGTCAAGTGTTGAGGACAACAATTTTTTGAAGGAGAGGGGCATGTTAGGTCTTTATATCACTAGTATAGTCCCTTATTATTGTTAGTGTAACCCACTTATTGTTATTATTGAACCCTTGTAACCCCCATTTTGTTATTATTGTGCCCTTAAATTATTATTGTTAGGTCGGCTAGGATTACATTATGGCCCACTAGGATTACATTATGGCTCCATGGACTCCTATATATAGAAAGGAGGCTTTGTAAATTGTATCATCGAAGAATTGTGCATTTATGTAATGTATTGGAGGTTTCCCCCTTGAAGTGGCTTATTTCTAAGGCGTTGATATCTCTTTTCTTCTATTTTTGAAGCTGGTTACACAGCACCTGGCTTCTCTGAAGCAGGATAAAGCCACTCACATTTCTGATCACATTCATGAGTGGCGGCGCCGTCGTAGACTGATCAAGTTTCATATACCTGATCAGATACTAACTCACTGGTTCACTACCTCCTTCGTGAATAAAATTTCCCAAGATATTGCAATGGGAGCGTGTGTGACAGAGGTACAAGCCATTGCGCGTGCCCAATATCTAGATCTTGTATATTCTCAGTTCGGCACGCTTTATGATATCTTGCCTGATGCTCCACAATCCGGAACATCTAAGGCTCCAACTACCCCCACAGTGGATGGTGTCATTGGTTTTGTGTCTCAGAATTCAAAGAAATCTTAGAATGGGAAGCAAAAGTATAATTCTTCCAACAATACTCTTGCTCATCTCACCCCATCAGATTATGGCAAAACCACGGAGGTGAACGCCGTTCAGGCCAATCCTACTGAGAAAGCATCCAAGGGGAAAAATAAGGGCAAAGGTAAATCTAAATCCGATGCCCCAAAGCCAGAATCCAAATCTTGTACTGAGGATGGTTCTCAACGTAAACTGAAGTACCCCTGCCTCATTTGTGAAGGAGACCATTATACTAAGGATTTTCCACGACGATCCGAAGTTAGTCAACTTCTAAAAGGCTCGAAAGGGACTCTGGCAGTTCTAAAAGATCCATTCCCGTCTCAGCAGACCCAGATGGTTGAACAGCCGTCACCATCTACACCATTTGGGTGCCAAGTTTTTATGATGAATGGTGCTGCACCTATCTCTGTCGCTACACATTCGAAGGATTACAACGAATCGTGGTAGGCACCCAGGAAGGCAGTTGTGGATGGACCACCTCCCCCACCTGTCTCCGTTTCATTGGAAATAGAGAAGCCTACTCCTAACCCTGTTGTGAAACCACCTTCTAAAGGTGTTCTTCGAAGATATTATTATAATCCAAATTCTCATGCTGCTCAACACTACAACATTGTTGAGGATTTGGCACAGGCACCTTCTGCCATGTCTGCACTAGAATTTCTTTAAAGTTGTCCTTCGCAACGGAAGGCTTTACTGTCTACAATCGGTGGCATTGATCCCGCCGATTCAAGTCTTCTCACCTTCTATTTAGAGAATTTCACCCCCCGACTTCCACATCATATCGCTCTTGTTATTCAAGTCGGGATCAATAGTCTGAACATCCATAGGGCTGTTGTGGATGAAGGTGCTTCTACCTGTGTCATGTCACTACTTGATGGAAGGCCATTGGCTCTCCCACCCTTTCGTCCTCCCCCAATTCCCTCGAGGCATTTGATGGTCGGGAATCCAAACCCCTGGGTGTTCTCGATAGTTTAGCGATCACTTTACAGGGAAGACTATAAACATAGAAGTAGAAGAAGTCGATGCCAGGCTCAACTACAATATACTTCTTGGCCACAGCTAGACCCATGCCATGCTATGTGTGCCATCCACTGTCTTTCGACTTCTTAAGTTCCCTCACGAGGGAAAAATTGTCACGGTGGATCAGTTGTCCTTCTTCACCTCCACCTCCGAGAACAACGTCCCATATGTGGATCAGATTCTGAATCCCCCTGACAGTGTAGGACCCGATCTCTTCAAAGACCCCATCCTCATGGGTATCTTTCCCGCACCACCACGGCACACTGCTCAAGTTAACATGATTTATAGGTCTGATGACCCCTGGCTCATTCCTACGCTTGAGCAGGTGTTTGAGTTTGGAAAATCCATGCCTTTGACTCCATTAGAGATTAGCTACTATGAAATTGTTGCAGCATCTGATCCTCCACCTCCTCAAGATGCTCCTTTGAGCATGGCTCTAGATGTCTACTCTCAATCCCCCTGGCTTGGTCAGGTCGATTCACCTAGTCCTCTCAAAGATACTTTTCCTTTCGATGAAGCCATCATTGAAACTATGTCTCTCGAGGAGCTGCCTTGGGGCAATGGACATCATCGCTCCTCTTTTATGCCTAGCTTGGGGGCAATGTCAGATTGTCTAAGCGTTATGCATCTTAGGTTCCTACTCCTCCTCTTCAAACGCCCATCTTGACGCATGAGTTTTTGTCAGAGGGAAACCCGAGTAATATCACTCAAACCATCCCGATCAACATCTCTGTTAAACCGGGGATCGTTGAGAATATACACGTGGGAGTGACTTGTTCTCCTGATGAGATTCAAGTCTATAGTGATATTTTTAAATAATTTAGAGATGTGTTCACCTGGTCCTATGAGAAAATGCCAGGGATTGATCCCAGTATCGTAGTACATGAGATTCCAACCTACCCTGGTGCAAAGCCCGTGCGCCAACGCTTACACCCCATGCATCCTTGTAAAGCCGCTGCAATTAAGGCAGAAGTTGAAATTTTTTTGAACGCGGGCTTTATTTATCCCATCCCCCTCACAGAATGGGTTTCCAACATTGTCCCTGTTGATAAAAAGCAAGGAACTATTCGGTTCTGTGTTGATTACCGTGACATCAATCGCGCCTATCCAAAAGATAACTATCCCACTCCGTTCATAGACCAGATCATTGACGAATGTGCTGGAAGTGAGATTTATTCCTTGATGGATAGTTTCTCAGGGTATAATCAGATCAATATTGCACCTGAGGATCAACACAAGACTACATTCATCTGTCTGTGGGGTACTTTCGCGTATAAAAAGCTCTCGTTCGGCTTGAAGAACGCTGGAGCCACTTTTCAGCGTGCGATGTCTTATGCTTTCCATGACATTCACCACATCGTTCAGCCTTATCTGGATGACTTGCCATCTCACTCAGCTAGGCGAGAGGATCACCCTGAACACCTCCACCAGATTTTCCTTCGCTATAGGCGCTACAATATTAGGCTTAATCCTCATAAATGCATCTTCTGCGTGGATTCTGGCCATCTTTTGGGATTCATAGTCTCCAAAGACGGAATTCGCCTTGACCCTTTACAGGTCAAGGCTATCATCAACCTCCCATCACCCTCCTCACTATATCAGTTCCAGAGTCTGCAGGGAAAAGAGAACTTCCTTCGACGCTTTATCCCGAACTACGCCGAGGTGGCCAAAGGATTCATGTGCCTATTAAAGCAGAATGTTCCCTTCCATTGGGATGAAATTTCTCAACAATCCTCCGAGAAGATGAAGAAGTTACTCGTTAATGCTCCTTTGCTTCGTCCTCCGGACTATCGTCGTGATTTCACTTTGTATCTCACCGCCCCATTTAGCACCATAGCTATGGTTCTGGTGCAGGATGATGATGATGGTAATGAACATGTTGTTTATTATCTATCATGAAACCTTCTCGATACCGAGACACGTTATGCTCATGTCGAGAAGTTGGCGTTAGCCGCAGTACACACAGTGCAACGTTTTCGCCATTACATCCTGTTGCGTATGATAACAGTGGTTTCGGATTGCAACCCCATGACATATATTCTCTCTAGACAATTACTGGGGGGAAAATACTCCAAATGGATCGTTATCCTACAGGATTTTGACTTAGAGTTCACCACCGCTAAGTCAACCAAATCACTTGTTTTCGCGGATCTTATATGCTCACTCCCGACAGACTCCACTCCTTCAGACTCCGAGGATCATATCCCGGACGAAACTCTTTTCCTCATCAGTACTCGCGACCCTCGGTATGGTGACATAATCGTGTAACTTCAGACCTCCACATTTCGGTCTGAGTTGACTAAAGATTCCCGACGTCAAATTCGGCATCAGTCTCAACCCTACCGCATCATAAGAGATACCTTATACCTTGTTGGAGTAGATTCGGTGCTCCATCGGTGCCTAACCTTGGAAGAAGCTAAAAGGGTCCTAAATGACTACCACAGTGGCACCTGTGGTGGACATATGTCTGGATATTTTACTACCCAGAAAATTCTGCGAGCAGGTTACTTCTGGCCGTCAATATTCAAAGACTGTATCGTTGCAGTCCGTAAATGTCATGCATGCCAGGTGTTTCAGCGCAATATGTACGCACCGCCTCTTCCTTTGCATCCTATTATTACCATTGGCCCTTTTGTGAAATGGGTTGTGGATTTTATGATGTCTAACCGTCACTCAGCCGAGGGGCATGCGTATATCATTTTCGCTGTCGACTACTTCACCAAGTGGGCCGAAGCGATGCCTACACTAGCTGTCGATGGTAAGACAGCTGCCCATTTCATATTAAACCATATAATTTCACGTTTCGGGGTCCTGCAAGCCATCGTTACTGACCACAGTACTCATTTCCAAGATTATATGATGGCTGAGTTGACTTCAAAGTTGGGCTTACGCCACGATAGCTCAACACCATATTACCCTCAGGAAAATGGCCAAGTTGAAGCAGTGAACAAGGTTCTGGTCACTATGCTTCAATGAACAGTTGGTATCCACAAATCCAATTGGCACCTCCAACTGTTCTCATCTCTATGGGCATACCGGACGTCTGCAAAGAGTGCAATTGGATTCACACCATTTCAATTGGTGTATGGTCTGGAAGCAACTCTTCTAGTTGAATGCGAGATTCCTTTGTTGAAATTAGCTGTGGAACTTCTACCCGACACTTCTGCTGAGGAAGAGCGTCTTTTGTATCTAGAACGGTTAGATGAAAACCGCCGCTTGGTTGCTTTAGTTATTGAAGCACAAAAGAAGCGGGTCAAAGCTCACTTCGATCAATCAGTCTCTCCTCGTTCCTTTATCGAAGGGGACCTCTTCCTCCTGTACGATCAAGCACATGATAAGCTTGGGGCTGGTAAGTTCCAACCTATGTGGCATGGGCCCTACATAGTAAAATGCATTTTGAAGAATGGGGCTTATGAGCTTATAGATTATGAAGGATTTTTGCTGGTGCAGCCCAGGAATGGGTTGTACCTCAAAAAATACTACGCCTGAAGTGATTTTTGGTGTGGTGTGTGTACATAAGTGCGTGTTTTTCATTTGTGTGCATGTGTGGTGTGGTTTGCAATGTAAACATCTTTCTGCTGATCGGGTCTTCCTGATTGTGTAGATGTCCATCAATCCGTTTGTTGGTTTCGCGGATGGTGCCACCCGCAGTACCAGGAATCTATCTTCAGCAGCCTGGGCAATCTACGATCGTACTGGTGAGTTGATCAACTTGAAAGGTGTGTGTCTCGGATGTACTAAAAATAACATCACGGAATATAGCGCCGTATTGGAATTATTAACCGAGGCTGTAAACCTTGGTATCCGTGAATTACTTGTGTATCTAGACTTGCAACTTGTAGTATTATAGCTTAATGGTCATTATTTGGTCAGAAACCCATCCATTTTACGTCTGTATCTGCGTATTCATTTACTGGAAAGAAATTTTGACTATACTACATATCAACATATACCCAAGCATATGAATACATTAACAGATGCAGTAGCTAATTTGGTGTTAGATAGACATTTGCACAATTTGTAAATCATCATCACATGTAAAAGGAAAATCCATCCAGAAATAGATATGTATATATATAGATATCGAATGTTTGCATAGTGTGCATCACATTAAATAAAAAAATATACATGTTCACCTTAATACATCCAGAGACGACATGTCTCTCAAAAAATATGCATGATAAAATCCATAGGAGTCTAATCCGCATGGTGCTCATGATAACAAGTACTGCACGTACTAAGCGTCTCAGAATTCGGTGGAGGCGACTAGGCACTCCCACCATATGTCTCTGGTACGCCATCGGTACATCCGCTAGCTGGGTGTAGTCTGGGATCCCTCGGGCAATGCCCTTGGGATTCTGGATTATCTCCCCCCCTGCTGTACCGTATGCCTGAGGATCAGGTGCGGGAAGAGTCCTCCACGCGATAGGAGACATATTGGCTGGTCTCTTTGGGCCCACGTCTGCATACATATAAAATGTGTCAGGAAGGACATGTATCAAAAAAAAAGTTATAAAACATAAAAAATCAAAAAGAGAAGAAGTCATACCCAACTCCTCATCCCAATCATCTCCCTCCGGCAGTGGGAGATCTGGATCACCAGTGAAATCGGTACCTGCATATGGCCAATCTTCCACTACAATCAACTGATGCCGCAACCACACAAAAAACTCTAGCCTCCAGGACATCTATTGGCCCCCTCTAGCTCTGGGCATCAGTCCTGCCCAGCGAGCCATTCTTGGCTCTCGTGGAATCAGCTCAGCTACTATGGCCCCTTGGCCCTGGAAGATTGGTAATCGTTCCAGAATGAACGATACCAAGATAGAATCGTAGCCAAACTGTTTCAGTTTTGCCTGCGTGCACTTCGTGAGCTGTCTCTTCATGTTTATCGTCACTGCTATGGCCCAGTCAAACAATAGGGGAGTCATACACTCTGAGGCTAGCAAAATTTGGGCCTTTACTGCCTCGTGCGGTGCCTGCGACCCCGCAGCCCACGTGATGGTATTCAGCACCACTCTCAGTGCCAGATCAGGAATGGTGTGGATATCCACCTTTCCACTTCCTGATCCCAGTTGTGCCCCTCGGCACACTCGTGCCATCACTTGCTCCATCTTCTCACCAGACGGTCTTCTCCCTATCAATATGATCATCGGACCTCTGCGCGATAGTCCGTTTATGAAGTACACGTCAGAAACCTCCAGTTCTAACACTTGATCCTGCAGCTCGAATACTTGTTCATCTGCATCCCACATATTGATCAAGTACTGTAGAAGCTCAGGTTGAGCTCGTAAACAAGGTGTTAGGAAGAACTTTTTAAGCCCACAGTTCCTAAGGGCATTCATGCAAGTTTCATTTTCCATGGCCTGTTCATCCTCTTCACCGTGCTCCCTCTCTTTCCACTCAATCACCATTTTGCTCAGTTTCGTGCATCAACATGGTCACAAACCCTTAATTAGATCTCTGTTGAGGTTCAAAATTCATCCAAATTAATTAAACTCTCGAATTTTTAGGCGAAAATCGGGGTTCTGCCGCTGGCGCCACTGTTTCCTGAACAGTCGTGCCAGCTGGTGCGAGCCCTTTGCATATAAAAGCCCATTGGCACGGGTCTGTGCCCGATACCTGCACCAATGTGCGGAGCCCTAAAAATTTAAAAAATTTGCCACAGAAATCTAATGCATGATGGAAACTATTAAAAAATGGATTGAAATGGAGTACGGAGAAACGCCTCTTACCTGGAACTGATGGAACTCTGAATGGTAGCCCGGATCGGTCGTAATCACTGTCGGAATTTTGTACACCAAAATGGACCACTGCTGCTCTTCGGTGATGTAAATAGTAAAAAGTAATTCTATTTTTACCATTGGACATATTTATAACTTTTTGAACTCAAAATAGGTTTTTGAAAGTTATTTTTCTGAATATTTTAATATATTTGTGTCGAAAATGGGTTTTACACTTACTTTTTGTGCAGCAACAGGTCTTTTACGCGACTTAGATGTTGAAACGAGTTGTATTTTATACTTTTTCAGACTCGGTAAATACACGAAAAAGTCACTCTGGAGTCATCTTTCAGCTCTTTTCTGACTCTCTAAACATGAAAAGATTGCCGAGGCCCTTGTCATTTTGACCTCATTAAATTGGACACGAATCGACATCTACCCAGTATACGTTTACCCCTTTTTCGGGCAGGGATGGATTATTTACGTAAAAGGAATACCCTAGCCTATCGCAACTAGGAGGTTTTCTCAGATATTGTTTTCTACCTTTTCGGGCCCGAGGAACTATCTACGAAAAGGGACCGCTGGAGTTTACTTTTCTGCTGTCTTTTCAAACTCTCTAAATATGAAAAGACGCCGAGTTCTCCCTTTGTCAGACTCTTTAAACCCTGATGACATTGGATTCAGTCGAAATGACGTTATTCGAGTTGCTCCTTCCTAGGGCTCGTTAAATGTACTAGGATGGATTCGCCCGAAGGGCGGACTTATATTACAAGCATATGTTATCCCCTTCAAGGTTGTTATCAAAAATAATTGGGGTACTCGCCAGAAATGGTGGGGAAAAATGGAACCAGCATCGTTGTCGTGTCGGCAGTATGTCGCTCTTGGACATGGCACTTGTCTGCATTCGTGTCGGGTTGGGGACATCTCATCTTGTTTTTCACTTTTACTCCATGGGTTTGGATAATCCTTTTTGACCTCTCATCTGCTCATTGCCCCGTCACCATGACCTCTGATCCATTGATGTCAAATACTGCCAAGTCCACTGTCGTGCCGTTTACATGTTCAAGAGAAGTTGGCCTCTGTGAATATCAACCTCCCTCTGATTCTCATTTGATTCACGAAAAACATCATGTTCCTCTGTCTCATGTCGATGATTTGGGAAACATTATGGCCCACCTTCGATCAAGGTCACTTCCTGTCGACTTCAGCTCATTATCTAGGAAGCTGATCTAGAGACTCCCTTATGGTACCTTGGAGCCTGCATGCCTCAATGGCAGGTTCATCGCATTCAACGTGGGGTTTTCATCATTGGCCTCCGATTGGGTGATTCTATGGGTGTTTGACGCCAGCTCATTGATTCACATGCCCTATATTGTACCTATAGTACCTTCAAGGCCATTGTCGTTATTGGTGGTTCCTGTTGTGTCTGTTAACAGCTTTCATCATTGGCTGGTAATTAGACGATGTTCTTGCATGTTCGACTTCAGCTCACATATTCGCATGCTTGAACGTGTACTCTGTTCAGGTCGAGATGGAGCGCAAGACCCTAGATTGTGTCTGTTGTAATCCAGGTTGCGATATTGTGGATTATTATTTACATGACTCACCGATTGGATGGTTGCGACCATACCTGAGTCTATTTATCGATCCTCACTGGATGGCTGTGTCCATGCCTTGGATCTAGATTATTGTATACTCTGTTATGGATGGCTGCGCCCATACCAAACATATATATATCATGTATCTGAGACATCAGTTGCACTTCGCTCCGTAGGTTTTTCGATGGCAGTGTTTTCAGTCGGCATGTTCTCGTAAACCATTTCACCCCTCTCTCTCTTTCAGGCCTCATGCTTTAGGGGGCATTTGTTACACAACAATTTGTCACCTTCCTTACAATCCCCATCCCACACATTGGAGGGCTCATTCCATGACCTGTGAGCAAATACAAGACTTGAAAATACTTTCATTGCATCCCTCTGAAGATGAGCTTTGATTGCCCTGAAAACATCTCCCTACAAAAAACCCTAAAAATAGCTCTTTTTCCATTGGCGCGGTTCCACAGTTCAGCCCTCGCGCCAAGGGGGAAAATCCTCCAAAGAGGGTGTGCCAATTGGTGCTTTGTCATAGAGCCACACCCGCGCCAACCATATTAAGAGGTGTTTTTAAAAAATAAAAGGTGGAAGTTTAATCCTAACAAATTCCTAAACTGATATCTATCTCGAGTTGGGAGTTTTGGCTACGGATTTCCATAGAGAGGTAGTGGTTTGCCACCTCTCATGGAAGCTTCCTTGATGATAGGGCCAATCCCATAATTATAGGGATCCCAACTTCCCTTCCTCCTTCTATAAAATCTTTCTCTTCTCCATGGCAAGCTAATCTCCAAGTTCCCAAGAGCTTTCACATCCTTATGCTGGAAGAGCCTTCTTGATTTCCTTAAGGCCAAATCCAAGCAAGGAGACTATTTTCAAGTATTCGGAGAGAGAGGCTTGTCCCATCCATGACAGGCTTTATTGAGACATGCTGTGCTAACGACCTTCCAAAGGAGAGTGCTGCGTCGAAGCTATGGTTGTATTCTTCTTTTGACTCATTAATGATAAGCGACTATCGGTTATGGTTCAACTCTTGTTCTGGATTATGTTCATGAGTTATGTCCTCTTCGACTAACATATAGTTGTATATACTGGATTTTATGCTTGCGTTTGTGTCATTTCTTGCATGTGCAAGTGTCCAATCACGGAGATCGTGGGGATTGTGATCTACTAGGGCAAAGGAACGGGAGCACCACCTCTTCTACAAATGACAGCGCCGGATTCCAGGTAAGCCTTCCTCGCAAGTCGGTTTATTTGCAATTAGGAACCTACACTGTAGCCTGTTTGATTGTTGCTAGACCCGATATGGGCTAGTAGGGATCGCCTCTATCCGCAGAGGGAATTTACCTCCTCAACAATGTGAAAATATTGTGAAATAAGAACTTATCAAAGAGTGCACATATGAAGTTCTCTCAGAAGTCAAACAACTGGAAACACAATGGAAAAAAAAGGCAGAAATGTAGGATGAAACAATTAAAAAAGTAAATAAGTTTGATCAAGAAAATTATTGGATTTTTCTGATCAAATCTTATCATCAGTACCAGACCCTGCAGTCTTTAACAGATTCCACAAAAATATCGAAGCCATAACTCTCGAATGTGGTATTCAAGGGATAGGTCAGATCAAGGATTTCATAGTGAGCTCAGCTCAAGCCCATGTTAGATATTTGTCAACTTTGGAATCAAATCCAAATGAAAGATCATAATTCACAGTCATATTGTTACTTTATTTTCCTAGATTTTAGTTAAATTTTGTCTTGCGAGGATGGTTGTTTGAAACTCCTCTATTTTTATGTAATAATATATTTTTAAAACATAGTTAGTTTAGTATTTAAACCCCTCTTGTGCATTTAGAGAAGGGTCTAGAAATTTGTCAAAAACATTCTCAAAGAATTGGACAACAATGAAGCGAGTTTTTAGATATTTGTGTGGCACTATTGATTATGGTTTGTGATACCAACGAAGATCATGATTGGATAGAGTTTTGGACATCTATGGTTTTTTTGATATAGAATTGGTTGGAGATCTAGACCAAAGAAGATCTACAAGTGGGTATGTGTTTAGCCTATTTGGAGGTGCAGTTAGTTGGATAAGTAAAAGATAGCCTGTAGTTTCTCTTTCAACTAAAGATGTAGAATACATGTCAACCACTCATGCAAGAAAGGAAACAATCTGGTTGCAGATATTGTGTTCAAGTATAGGGTTGGTGCTGCGAGCTATAAGGATATATTGTGATAGAAAAAGTGTAATTTTCTTGGGTAAGAACCCTGATTGTCATTCAAAGATAGAACACATTGATGTTCAATATCACTTTGTGAGAGATATGGTTGAGGATAGAAAGGTGTTGCTGGTAAAGGTGGAAAATTTTAAGAATGTTGCAAATGCATTGACGAAGTATGTGAGCACTAAGAATTTCTGTTGGTGAAGAGAAACAATGGGTGTGCTAGGGATGGAGTAATGACTAATCTCTCCTATGGTCCCCTACTGAAAGAAAACAACAAGTGGGAGAATGTTGGGTATGTTGTATATTCTTTCTGTGATTATTTGCATGCATGGGGGGGTTATAGGGGGGCGATAGCCCCCCTATTATTTGTGCTAAGTGCACCGCAAGAGCGGGGTCACAAAGGGGGTAGAAAAATGTTTTGGATCTTAATTTTCGGTGAGCAAACCTGCCTGTGTTTTTTTGCATGGGTTTGCACATGGTTTTGGGGCATGATGGTTTTCATCCCGTAGTATTTTATAGATCTGGTCAAGGGAACTACGGTCATGTTCTAATCCAGGGTTAATGGATTGGGGTTTATGAATGATTTGGCATGTATATATATGTGTGTTGTAAAACTAAAAGGAATATAATGAAAAATCAAGCTAGTAGTCTCGGTTTTGGGATCCAGGGGAAAAATCTCTGTGTATATCTATTTTATGCTTTATGCTATTGCTATTTGTTTATTTTCTGTCTTTAAGAATTTATTTGCAGATAATTTCTATACAGGTTTAAAACCTACAATTTCCAAGAGTGTGAGAGAGAAATAATAGAAGATAAATCCATCCAAAAACTTTCAAAAAGCTACCAATTAATCCTCAGAAGCCTTTTTATCAATGGGACCTCTATTTCTTCATTTTCCATTATTTTCCGTCATTTTCCTCCTCACATGCAACCTATGACCTTTCACCTTCATTTTATCCTAATTTCCATTATTTTCATAAATAAAATGCCAATTAATGCCAATTTGCCTTTCTAAATCCTTTTCCATTTCCTTTTCCAATTTCCTTTATCCATAATAACTGAAATGAACACCCACTAGGATGTTTTTTCCCAACATTCATCTTGGAACACATGTCCCATGAACATGGTCTTATATTATTGTTTACATGTATTTTTAACTAGGGTTGTTACACTCCCAATGCTGACTTGCAATGGATAAATGTTGTAACAAACTCAAGGTATTATTTGTATCAACATTATTTTGTTGGAAAACCAAACATTCTTCTAGAAAATTTTGAATATTAGATTTAAGGCCATCACAAAAACAAATCCTTCTTGACCCTCTGGTAAGTTTTCTAAAATCCTAAGTGCCTTTATAAGGGGGACATGTGCAATTCCAAAAGAATATTTTTCTTGATTTGGGAATATTTACAAAGATATAAGTGATCTGTGTACCATAATGAATCATTTTTCAAGCTAAATGTATTATATGTGTTTGGATCTTGTTGATAATTTTGAATGATTGTACACACCTCTTCATCATTATTCCATTCATCTCTTGATTTTATTATCTAATCAAGTTGAATAATAGAAATGGCACAAAGAAATACTTCCACATCCTCATCATTTCTTGAGAGTGTATATGAAACAACATTTTGCTTCCCTTTTTTATAGAAGATTTCAAAGTCATAACCCAACCTATTTGCGACGCATTTTTTTTTCTTTCTTAAAGATAATCTTTATTCCAAAAAGTATTTAATACTATCATAATATTTTTTTACCTTGAAGTGTCTTCCCATTAGGTAAGGTCTCCATTTCTTTAGTGCATGCAGTATTTCCAACATTTGCTTTTCATAAATAGGTTTTTGTAAATAATTTCCTTTTATTGGATGACTTTCAAAAGAAATGGGTCTTCTTTCTTGCATTAAAACAACACCAATTTCATTTTCTGAGGCATCACATTCCACAATAATGTTTTTTGTGAAGTTTTTCACAGTTAAGACTAGTACTTGGAAAATTGTTGTTACAGAGCATTTTGTCGCATTCCTTAGTTGTTATCCCAAGTGTCGTCTTTTGTGCCGCTCATGTCAAAAATTCCACAAAGCTACAAAACATATATAAAATTGTTCATCTAGGACAAGATGCTTAAGATATCCATGAAGACCTAAAAGAGAAATTCCTTGAAGCTTTTATGGAGAGTTTGTAAAAAATATTATTTTGCAAGCCCAATGCAGTACACCCCTTAATAATATCATGCTTGTCACCTTCTCCCTATCCTGTGAACATTGATACTAGTGTAGGAATTCAATAGTAAATTCATGCTCGTCCTCTTCAGGCAGGTTCTCCAAAAATGGAGCAGAAGCTTTCACCTCTAGAATTATATAGAATGAAGTTCTAGTACTTGTTGGTTGAGGATATCATCGAATACTCCCATGTTTGGCCCTTGATATTATCTCCAAATATTTTCCCTTTAGAGATAAGGCCTTCCGCTTGATTAGTGGATCATTAATATCCTCATCTATTTTATAAGAGAGGTCCATGCTAGAGATTTGTGGTTGGTCATTATTGGTTGCCTTACTTCTACCTAATTTTGCCCACATGTTTCTGATTTGACAAAGAAGGAAAAGAGATTGAATAGCATGGCTTGGACTTGGATCACCACTTTTAAGGAGTCCTTCAACATCAATGCATCGATTGTAATATCTCTTTTGATCATTTTATAAGAGAAAGTATAGTTTTCTTTGAAACACATACTATATATCTTTCGTATTTTTTCATGTGATCTTATTTACATGTATTGGGACATACAAAGCACAACAAGTAATGAGTCTGGAAGCGAAAGAATCAACATTGACACCGAGGAAAAGAGTGCATAAGGAGTGAGGTAGGACAATCTCCCTCTCTTAGTTCACTTTTAATTGTAAACAAGGGATGATTATATCCTTTTTCATAGTTGTCACTAGACACACTTAATGGGATAGAGGGATCACTTCTTTCCGAATAAGGGATTTTCCTACGTAACATATTGGCACCTCCACTAGGAAGCTTACACCCTATTCACCCTCTTCTTGTTTTTGTCTTCATGATTAGTTTGGAAAACCATTGAATGACCGCTTGTTTGGCTTGTTTTTTACAATGTAGTATAGTTTGTTAGTGTTTTAAAGTATCAGGTATGAAGTTTTCTTTCATATATTTCTTGTTTTATCCCTCTTTTCCTAGCCTAATGCATATTTTTGTAGACAAAGTCATGCTACTAGTGTTGATTTTGTTGGAATAGTCGCACTGCAGACAAATAGTGTGAACTAGTGGGTCAGGTTGGTCTTATAAAATAAATATTTTCAATATTTTTTTGAAAATATTTGGTGTCTCTTGATATTTGAAATATTTTATTCACTTTTATTATGTTATTTCTAGCTTTGAGTGTCTCTAGGCTATTTTGGAAGCCCAAATTATTTTTGTGAGTTAAGTGGTAAAATCTTTGTTTTGATTGGGTCTTGTTGTTGCAAGTTAATTAAAATCCCTGCTTACTACTTGTGTCAATCAATAAATATTGATTCTCTACTATAGGGCAGTTTTGGACTGTGCTCTTGTTGAAATAAATTGGTTTTTTTATTGTGTTTAAGTTTCATTTTAAGAATTAATTTTCATTAAATTCATAAGGTCACTTGCACTTAAATGCTAGTTTTTGGAATTTCTTATAGAAAATAGAGTACAATTTTTCGATAAGTGAAATATTGTTAAATGCACTAATTGCATTAGTTTAATTTTCATCATTCAAAGTGAAAAAAAAAATTTGATTTAAGTGCATCTTAGTGAAAGTAAAAATCGTTTTAATTTTGGATAAGTTACATTTGGGATAGTGAAAGTGAAATTGCTTTACTTTTTAGAATTTGCATTTTTGAAAAGTGAAAAGTGAAAGCTAGTTGGAGGGGGGATTTTGTTTGTTGCATTTTTTTTATGAATTAGTCGCTGAAATATCTTCCCTTATTAGTTTAGATTTCATAAAAAACAAAAGGATTATTTTTCCTCATTTAGCTGCATCTTAGGAATTCATGTGAAATCATTTTGAGCCCAAAATCAAACTGAATTTCATATCAACATTAAAATAAACCTCAGTTAACCTAAGGATCATTTATAATTAATGAAAATATCTATAGGTATAGGCTAGATACATATTACAATGTCATTAAGCATAACATATATTGCAAACAACCTGTTTGCATCCCGGGGGTGATATCTCGTCCCACGTATGGAAGTATATAAGACTATGCTCCACATATGATAAGTTTAAAGGGATGCATTGAAGTCATTTCTGCACTTGAAAAATGAATTGAATTTGTTTTGATTGCATATGCACAGAATAATGGGATTATAAGAAGATGGGAAATAAAGAAAGGGACCTTTTGCTGATCTGAATGGGAAATGGGAGAAGAAATTGCATAAGGGGAAATCTATTGATTGTGAAAAGAATTTTAAATATTTTTATCCACCTTATTTGATCTACAAATACTTGAAAATAATCACCTGTAGTAATAGAATGTAGGAGCAATTTTAAACATTACAACAAGTGCAGGAAACCGATTTTATAGTGTGACAGAGTCACCATTGACATGGCGCGGGCCCATTGGATAACCACCTAATCCATTAAATTTTTAATGGGCTTTAAGCTATTGGATGGAGGTTACAAGGGCCACTGTCATGGCATGAATCTAATGACGCAATGGTAATGGCATGGTTTTGTCTCAATGAAAACAACTTTCCACAGGGCGTGCAGGCCAGTAAGTGGTAAGAAGTGTGGGGGGGGGGGGGGGGGTGCGAAATGATTTGTGCTCGACACGGAGCAGGTGGGGTGGTTTGGAAAACCATCCATTTCGGACCCCTGCACTCCCCCCCATTCGGAGGATGGGGGGGGGGGGGTCTGAAAACAATCGTGAGACGTCGAATGAGATGGAGGGAGCACAGATGAACTGGAAAGCGATGGGGGGATAAGTGATGTTGTGATATCTGAGTGGTAAGTGGGGTTGGGTAAGTAAATGAATATGAGGGGTATAGTTTGGGACTTAAGATATAGAGATTAGGACATGAAATATGTCGAATATTTTTTTATAAGCATTAATCTTGAAACATAGGCTAAAACACCTTTGATTTTTTTATTTTTTCCTTTCTTAACCACGAAATCCATGAAGTCCTTAGTATGAACATTGGAATAAAGTTCATGCTTCCTCCATATTTATTTTTCTTCTTTCACTTATTTGTACAATTTTAATAATCTAAAATTTTTTGTTATTTTGCAGGGTTCACCTACACTTGCAGACTCAAATCACTTTTTTCTTTAAAAATCTAACCTACATCTATCCTTATTTATTCCATTGACTCATTTTAAACTGTTGATTCAATTTTATTTCTACCTAACTACTAATCTTCCAAGTTTAAATAGTTTGGAAAATCCTTATTTTCTAACCTCTCAACATAAATTCAAAATTGTACAATCATGCTTAAATTGTATGATTGAAAAAACTAATCTAATCACTAGTGGCATTTTGATTTGCAACACTTTCAGTATTATTCTTTTTTTGGGGTTTTTCCTTCTTCTTTTTTTCTCTTTCTTCAATAGACATGTTATTTCCCTATAATTTGTTAGATTGGAAAGACCAGATGTACAATAGTAACATAAAACCAATATTTGGAGTCCTAGGACCTAGCCTTCCTGGACTCAGAGAGGGCTCTCTCTATACTTGTATAAAGGATGTAGCTTGATAGATTTTAGGGTTTTTATTTTAGGCTAGTTATAGGGATTAGGGTTTATTTGTTTGTTTGGTTGGTTGGGTAGGTTGTCAGGAAGAATAGATAGAGTGAGAGAGGTTTAAGCCATTGGGCTATGGAGTCTGAAAAGGGTCTTGAAAGGTGCAACAATAGGTCAAGGGTGTATCACAGGGAAAGTCTAACAAAGACAAATGGAGCTAAAATCTAATGTGAGTGAAGTGAACATTAAATTGTGAACATAGTCGGTGCAAAGGGAAGTTAAGAATATTTTAACAAATACTTTAACAAGAATGGGCTTTAAGATTACTAAGCATAAGTAAATAACCAAAGACAAGGCATAAAAATAACTTCTTTGACCAAACCCTATCAAGTAAGCACTAAGACAACAATCCAACAAATCATAGAAAGCAAGAAAATTGTAAATATTTTAGTGATTTCAGCTTTAAGCTAAGAAACAATTGAAGATAAACATAAAGTAGAGATCAAAAAATAGGTAACTCCTAACTTCATTAATGAAACTACAAATACCTCCAAAGAAAAAATTTAAGATGAACAAAAGGGCATGGAAAATCATAAACCTCTTTAGCTAAACCTAATCAACAATACTTCAGAGCAAAAACCTTAAAAACAATTTTTAAGTTACATCAAAGAGCAGGGCAAACCATGAACTAATTTGATATTGACTTTATCAAATCATCTTTAAGATAAACAAGCATAAGTGGGACTAGAGAGAATTCAAGGATTCTCTAATCTAACCTAACAAAGGAAAACATATAAGCAATAGAGAGTAGACAGAGCTAAGGTGCCTCTAAACAAAATTTATTAGCCTAAAATTTCTGTCCTACTGCATGAGAAAGATGAAATAAAATCATAACATAAGAAAACAAGAACTGAATAAGAAATACATCACCATTAACTATGTTCATGAATCCTACAAGTGAGTTTGCTCCATTGTCATGCACATCAAGACATCCACAAAAACTAAAGCCAATTTCTCCAATCTTCAAGTTTAAAATATTTCTTCTCAATAATCATCCAACCTATACAATGAGGTGTTTTCATTAAATATAAATGAGCACCAAAACCCTAACTAGGGTTTGAAAATATCATTAACTACTCATAAATGCCAAATTTGTCCTATGAGAACATGCAAGGCCCAAGACACAAATATCCTAATCTAATAAATGCAAAATATCTCGTAACATAAAGTTTGAGCCAAATAGGAGTGATTTGCCTCAAAAGTATTCAAAAATATATTTTTCAAGAAATTTGTGTCTTTTTTTGACTTTGCAGGCAAGGGCACAGTGCCTGCACCAGACAAATAGGTCGTCTTGTAGCTGAGTTTTGAAGGCCTACCTGGTGTCCAAATGAGCTCCATGATAGCTCATTCGAAATATTGTTAAGTATAACCTCCAAAATAGCCTCTAGGTTTCCATTTGGTGTCCATTTTCCTATCCAAAAATGCAATATCCCAAGATTTCTCAGGGTGCAGCACCAGCTCTAAAAATAGGGCAGAAAGGTGTGTTTTTCGAACTTTTTGGCACTTTTGGAGGACCAAATCTGCTCTAAATGATCTAAAATTTTGAGTGGGTGATGATATTGGCTTGATGAATTTGAAAATTTAAAGCATTCCTCAAAATATTTCCACCTAAAAAAGCTCAGTGCCAGTGGCGCTGCGCCTTTGGCCCTTCAAAACAGTATCAAAAATTCCAAAAATCTTCAAAATTGTATCAAAAATTGGATTTGGATTTCTGATTAGATTTGGGATGTCTGTAGGGATGCATCAGCCAGGTTTTCAAGGTTTTCTTTGTCTTTAACCTCGTTGGTCCCGCCATATATTTCAGAGGCTTCATTGTTAGTAGCCTTACTTCTTTATTCATGGCTCCTTGACTCACCGTCATCATCACTCTTTATCCCACTGTCATCACTAATTTCTTCTTCATTTACCTTTGCAACGTGGATCTCTTGTATTTCTAACCTTTTTCCATTATCATTTCTGCTCTCTAAGTTATTTATATGTGCCTCACTAATATATTCTTCATTGTTTTCTTCTTCATTAACATTTGCCTCACATCCTTCAATTCTTTTTTATTCACTGTTTGATTCCTCATTTGCATAAGCCCACTCATTTCCTTCTTCTTCACTTCCACTGTCTCTCCCTTTTGACACTTTGAAAACTCTACCTTTGAAACTCTAGTATTGATATGAAACTAATTTGGAAGAGGGTAATGGAATAAAAGCTTTTACAAGTGAATGAGGTGAATGAGTGAGGGTGTAAGGTATATGAATATGAATGAGAGGATAAACTCAATGACCACCCTTTGTTGCTTCTTAAAACTCTGTTTTGACACACTTTGCACTTATGTCAATTTGAAATGAAATTTAGGGACAACTTACGTGAATGGGTAACATCAAAAAATGTGATATCTCTGTTTATAACTGACTTCCCTTTGCAGGTAGATGAAGGAGTATTCAAACAGTGCTTTTAATTTCAAATCTAGGGTTCCTTATTAAGGTCTTCAACTTCCTTTAATTATAAATAACCACAAATGCTTGAAGAAGGGCTTGATGAGCTATAGTTACCCCTACCAGCACTTGAAAACCCTTGGTGACGTCTTGGAGAAAATTTGAGTTGATTTGAGTGTTTGTAGGGTGTAGGAGGCCCTCTTGCCAAGCACACAGCACCTAGGCCAAGGGCGTAGCGCCGAAGGTAAGCTAGTTGTCGGTTTGGGAAAATTTGCAATGCCTTTTGAGGTATGCATCACTCGTGTAAAAAAAATGGGGAAAACTTACCAAACTCACATCGTCGTTTTCCATGGGCATAGTGCCAACCTGAGGGCGCAACACCAAAAACACTTTGCCCAATTTCGGCTTAAAAATTCACAATTTCTTCTCCCTTTGAAATTTCTAGTTCTCTGCAAGGAAATAATGAATTTCTTGAAGTGTTAGATGGGCTTTATGGGTATATAAAAGTTTAATTTAGTCTTTGAAACCCACTTCCTACTCTGTTGAAACTTATTTTCCCTCTTCAATGATATTTTTTACTTTTTCCTTACGAGTGACTGAAAACACTGTCTTGCCTTTGCTTTTACTCTGTTGATATTTGATAAGTGAATTTTGATGATTCTGTGATGATTACACATAATATCAGCTTCAAAATCCTTTTTGTTTTTCATTGTGAAATTCAACTCAACCTTCCACCTTTTATCACTAACCTTTTACACTATTTTGAATGTAGGTTAACGGAATGATGACTTTGTCTTTTCCATTTGTTATTGGAGATATGAAAAAATTATTTTGACACCTTTGCGACTCAAACACAAGGAAACACCTTCAGAACCCCTTTTGTTCCCATATTGAAACTCAACTCATCTCTTCTACTCATTTAGTCATGGAAAGCTCTTTAAACATCTTTGAGAGGATCTATCATAGCAACACCTTTAAAACATTTTTATGTCTTTACTATGGAGTTTCAACCATTTTTTTACCTTCTTTGACACTTATGATTCGCAGGTGTCTAAAAACACTAACCTGGCCTTCTCTTATTAATACTCCTCACACTTTTACTCTTTGAGGGATGATACCCTCACCTTTTACAAGTATGGAATCTGATCATAGTGTCATATTCACAATATTCCTTTGTTATCATCATGGAGTCCAATTCCTCCTTTACCTTCTCTATGCCATTTTTGCAATTGATTACTGTGTTGGCACTTTGCTGGACTATCAAGTGAAAAACCCTAGTTTTCCTTAAGACCAAATTGTTTCTTGTCTTCTTTGCTGCAAGATATCTTCATTTAGGAGCAGGCTTCCTACCTCCCCAACTTTATGCTGATAGACCCTTTAACACTTCTGCAAAAGTGTTGAAGTTTGCATTTACTTCTTGCAAAACTTGAATTTGACAAGGTAGTCTTCTTTGGAGACTTTCAGGTATTTTCTTGACTAACAATGTCTCATTATTCAAATACCTTTGAACCAGATTCTAATAAAGAATCACAATGTCTGAAACATCAATGATGATTTTGGAACATATGAAACCCTAATTAACCTAGTGGGAGGATTCTCTGACTTGGACTTTGACTGAAAATTGGCTTGAAGTCTTCAAATGTAAAAACATAGTATTTACAAAGTGGTGTATTGAATATCCAAAATCCAATGTACTTGATTTATCTAAATATCCTACAAAGATATTTTTGAGACCATTAATTCTTGAGGAACCTGGTGAATCATGGGAATGAGTTAGGCTATAGGTAACCCTACATGTAGATGAGGTTGATTTCAATGATAAATCAAATAAAAAGGATGGAGATGAGTGGCACAAGCCCATAAGGGGTCCTTTGGGAGTGGCTGGGTGAACATGGAATGGAAAAATGGTAGAATAGTGAAAAATTTTCCATAAGGATAGTGAAGGCACTAAGATTTCTAAAACTCACAATATTCGGGGAATTTTGTTTTCAAAAATATAGAACCAATATTTATTCATCTAAAAATAGTTAAAATTACTGATGAATAATAGTGGCTCCACTTGGGGAGTGCAGCTCCTTTTCAGGAGGTGTATAGGACCTCAGAGTTTATATCTCTAAGTTTCGAAGACCAGTACCTTACTTCTACTTGGCAGATCCTTCTTCCTTCATTTGCTGATGTTATCTTGAAGCTATGATATCAAAAATATGAAAATACATTATTTCTTTAATATCAATTCTACTTACCCATCTTATTTTTCCTAACATTTTTTATTCTTCTGGGTGCACTTGGATTGGCATAACCTTGACATTATTTTCTTTTGAAAGCATAAAAAACTATCTACTTATACCCTTATTACTTCCAAGAGTTTAGATTATGCTAATGAACTCTTTTATTCTCTACATAGTCTATTCATTTGTCAAGATTAAGCTGTTTGACAGACTTTATTCTCTAACCTACTGACATGAAATTCAAAATATGACCAAGCAAGGATTAAGCAATCTAATTTTCCATGGGCTGTGGCATTTGGAAAAGCTGCACATAGACATGATTTTTGTACAATCAAAACCTAGAAAACATGAGGGTCTTGATTTAGAATTGGTTATGCATCCCTATAATTCTCCTTTGGTTCGGATTTGAGAATTGAAACCAAATATCTTTTCCTAATATAATCTACTGAAAATCCAAGTTTACATGGTTTGGAAAATATCCTTTCACTAACCTATCGGAAGAAATTAAAAACATTTTCAGTCATGATTAGGATAGATGACTTAACAAGACTCTGTTTTCTCAAAAGTATTGGCATTTAGGCTTGCACACTTTCAACAATACTCATTAGATTTGTAAGTATTATATTACAAGGCTTTCAAAAACATTAATTCTTTTGCAAATCACCATATTAACTTAATTTAAGATAAAAATAATTTTAGGAATGTAAAACCAATTAGAGACTGTGAATAGGTCAAACATGGGGTTGTTAGCTACAATATTATCAATGCACAATATGTGTGTAAAATAAAACCATTAGAAACAATTTATTTAAGGTAAATCATAAATTAGTATGTCTAACATCCAAGAAAGAAATTATAGTTATGGATTACATACTAGAGTCATCGATGTTTGATTTTTGTGTTAGATGACTCTAACCCCCTTTCCCACAACTTGTGAGAGAGTTGTTGATTGAATAATGGTGATGTGAGGATCTTAGTGTAAGTGTAAAGGAGGTGCCTCCATTGCGTTGCTTTGAAACTAGTCTACTAGAAAATTAGTATAAAAAAATTGTGCTAAATTTCTACCCCTTCATGCCTTTAAGTAACAATAATGAGGAGGTGATAATTCTTCTTTACAACATCCATGCATCCACTCTAAAGGCTAGGCACTATTGATCTAGGTATTTCAAGAAGGTTGGGTATCATTGATCTATCTCCACTCAAAGCAGAGTACATTGAATGATATTTCTTAAATGGGTATTCAAGTCATTACATTATGATGGACACTGTCACAAATTGAAGCAAACAAGAATTAGTGGTCGTTGAGAACCAATATACTTAGACAAGTAAGTAGTGGAAGCAAGGGCTTTCAAAAAATAGTACACTTGATGGAAATCCGGATATTTATATCTCCTTGTCAACATTGTCAAAAAATAATAATGGTCCTAATGTAATAGTTCCAACCTATTGTATGAAAAACCATGATTGACCATTACTTTCACCAATAGGAGAAAATCATAAGAATTTTTAATAAGGAATAAATAAATGTGAAACACAACTTATGGATTTTAGTTGAAATTTATATAAGTAATCATGCTCTTTAATTATTAAATACTTATTGTAACTACTAATAAATTCTCATAAAAATATTAATTTTGAACATTAAATATGTATTAAAAGTCATTTATCTATTACACATGATTTTCTATGTGGTCTAAATAAACCACTTAAAACCCATTATCAATAAATTCTAATTATTTTTGTAAAAGATGTATATTTGTGTACATTAAGAGATTTATTTCAAAAATATATTACATTCATCAACTTGTATCAACACATATAACTAAATGGAATAAAATAAATAGCTTCAGGCCTTGTTAGCTTCTATGAGGTTATTTTAATTACAAATAGTTTATTCAATAATTGAATTTTACAAAATGTTAATCTTGACGGGAAAATCATGTCATATGGTGGGAAAAAACTTTAAATATGTTCATTTGTGATGCAACTGTTGAATGAGCCTGAATACTCTACTCAATGCTCATTATTAATTAATTAATCCATGTTTCAATAGAAAACATTTTTTTTTACATAGAGTTTTCTTTTAGAATAACAATGTCACATTTATACATCCATATTAAACCACATGATAGGTAAATAAAAATCAATCAATTTTTTCTTGACTTATCGACTTATGTGGCATGATTGTATATAAAATTAATTGATTTAAAAATTCATACTTAGAAAAATTTATCGATTGAAAATAGAATAAACCACTTAGAACTCATCATTGATTGATTTTAAATTATTATTTTTTCTAAAAAATATATCTTTAATTACATTAAGAGCTTTACCTGAAAAATATAGTACATTTATAACCTTGTATCAATGAATATAACTAAATAAAATTTAATATGTCATGCTTTATGTCTAGTTGATTTTTATTATTTCAATTAGAAATTATTTATTTACGTATTGAAATTTACAAAATGTTAATAGTGATGGGAGAATCAAATGGTCTATGTTGTAAAAAGTTCAAATGCATTTATTTATGATATATTTATTAAGAGAACTTGAGGAATCTACATAATATTCATTATCAATTAATTGTTTCATGTTTTTCTAGGAAAAACATTTCATTTTACATGGAGTTTTATTTCAAAAAAACAATTTCGCATTTATACAATTATATTAAACTTCATGATAAGCAAATAAAAGTTGATAAATGGCTTTATATTAGACCACTTATAAGTTATTTTCCATTACTTCTAATTTGTTTTATAAAAAATATATATTTATTTACAGTAGGAGCTACATTTAAAAAATACATCACATTTATAAACTTCTATTAATGCACATAACAAAATAGAATACAGTAAATAGCTTTGAGTGATGGTGGATTCTATGAGATTGTTTAAATTACAAGTAAACTATTTAAGAATCTAAAATGAGAAAAATTTAAATGGATGAGAAATAAATGTATTATGCTACAAAAAGTGTAAATACAACCATTTATGATCTATCTCTTTAGTTAATCTAGATGGCCCACTTAACACGTTTTTAATTAATTTTTCCATGTTATATTAAGAACAACATTTTTTTTTACATGGAGTTTTATTTCAAAAAAATACAATATGAAATTAATACTCATATAAAACTATGTGGTAGACAAATAAAGGTCAATAAATGGATTCATTATTAACTTATATGGGATAAGATAATAGCTGATTTAAAAAATAAATAAATAAATTCTGGATTAGAAATTGAATGCCTTACAATTTAAGGGCTTTGAAGTATTCACCTATGACCCATCACCCATTAGCTTAAATAGTCCACTTAATACTTATTATCAAGAAATTATTAGATTTATTTTTGGAAAAAATGTCTTATAGTATATGGTTATTATATATCACATTTTTACACTCATATTAATGGATATAGCTAAGTAAAAAACAATAATATATTTATGGCTCATATGATACAATTTCAGTTATTTAAAATAAAAAACAAAAAAACAAAAAAACAAAAAACAAAAAATTCTTCAAATCAACTTCAAAGACATAATTTATCTATGATAGCATCCAATCAAACCTTAATAGTCCACTTAGCAATCATTACCATTAATTATATGTTTTTTTTTTAGAAATGAAAAATTATTTATAATATTATTTCAAAAATTAAATATCACATTCATGCACTCATATTAATGTTTTTTATAGGTAAAAGGTAAATAAATAACTTTTGAGTGTTGTTGATTTTCAATATGATATGATTTTGATTACAACCATTAATTGATTGAGGTATATAAATTTATGTAATGTATGGATTGAGAAATCACATATCTTATGCTTCAAAAAGTTCAAATCATTTACCTATGACACATTTCCCATTAGCCTAAATAGTCAATAGTGCATGTAGCATTTATCAAGTAAATTATTATAATTTCTTCAATAAGAATTACACTTTTGTTGCAATTAGCTCTATTTCAAACTTATATTTCACAGTTATATATGAGTATTATGCATATAAGTAAATAGAAGTAAAAAAAATTACAAGCATGCCTTGATGGTTTGTGTAAGATGGTTTCAATGGAAAATAATTCATTTAAGAACACACATACACACACATATTAGCAAAACAAAATCAATACAAAAAAGTCATTGAAAAAATAATTATAAATAATAATAGAAATATATAATAATATAATTGGAAATTCCCATTTTAATTTTTTTCCTTATTAATATAAAGTTATGATTTTTCTCCTTGGACCAAAAAAAAAAAATCTCATTTAATATTCCAAAATATATAAAATCATACTAATTGATTCAAAAAAAAATTATGTTCAAATTGCATTAAAAAATTTGAATGTACTTGTGAAAAAAATTATAAATGAAATTATCTTCGTCCACTATAATGAAGTACATGTTCTATTGAACATTTGAATGTACTCACATTTCTCTTTCATACGGTGAAGTGCCTTAAGAAAGGGGAATAAAACCTACAAAAGCTAAGTATCTTGCTCTTTTCCTGTATAGGATTTTATAAAGATGTGGTTTGATCGATATCCGATGAATTGAGAAGTATGATTTGTTGTATCTATTAGCAATACATTTGATTATCAACCTTTTCTCATAAAATTGTATTATTCTCCCTGCTTCTAATTTTGTTTGCTAATGAAAATGAGACCTATTCCATGCGAATTTAAAGTCCTCTACATCAATATTTGATGTTTCAAGTACTTGTCATATGTACTTGTCAATGACATTTAATGTCCATATTGCAACATCATAATTTTTTAAGCAATATTTTAATAGTTCTGAGTGAAAAGGCCTTATAAAATAAGACTTATCACCGAACTCACAATCTGGTTCTCTTTTAATATAACAATTTTGTTCATCTTTGGTGTACAATTGGAAGAAAAATCCTTCCATTTAAAATATTGACAACATATTTTGACTTATAGTGATGCCCATTTGTGTTTGCAACTAAAGCACAACCACATGTATGATATTAAAATGTCTCCACTTCAACACTTTATTAAAAACCTAACATTTCAAAAATGATGTTAGTATTTATTATGAATTAATGGTAACCAAAAATTATAATTACAATGGCCCCAGTAAAGTGAAAAAACTAATAATATGTTTACTTTATACATACAACCTAATACCTTTATTCAATTTCTATGGAATAAGCAAGTCTTATAGGATCACATTGACCCACGATTTAAATCATTGATTTTAAGATTTATAATGATTTTTTTAATTTGAATTGAAAGATATAATTACAATGGTTACATTTAAACAAACTAATTATATATTAGTTTTCACATGTAATACAATACAATTTTTAAATTTCAAACCTACTTAATTATACGCTAATTTCTATAGTTTATACTTTACTCTTTTTTTTGTGCTTCTTTTAGTAAAGTTTCTTTGTCTATTGTTGGTGCTACATACATCCTAATATGGCTTTTCAACTTATATGAAATAAATTTTTTTATAAGAATTTAGTGAACCATCATTTGCATTACTAATTTCTACGAGGTATAATGATAACTTAAACCATAATTGAAAAACAAATAATTGTAATAATACAATTCAAACAAATAGATCAATTATCTAATAATTTTTACATAAAATCTAATCCATTCTAAAAATCTCTATAGCATGGGAAATTTTGATACGAAAAAATTAAACAACCATTCAAATCAATAATTGTTATTAATACAATAATATCTCACAAAAATAAAGAACATAAAATTATTTTATTCTACTTGTGACAAACTAAATCAACAATTATTTTATTAGTATTGTGAAATAGAAGTCAAATTAAATTTAAAAGGGCTACAAAATATAGTAATAATTCATGATGTCATATATATTATGACATGAAATAGACACCAATCATCTTAAAGTACTAATAGAAGTGATTCAACATCCTTAAAAATAACTTGCACCTCTATTGCCTTGTTGCATTTAATCAACATTCTCCATAGCTCGTCGATCAACCAATTATCCTCTTGAGTTGTTCCAATGAATTGAGGGGCAAGAATCACATTTTCTTTTGGACTTTCTTTCATTCTCTAAAGTGAACACTCCACTATAATATTATTGGATGCATCATATTTGATATCCATTTCCCACACTTTTTTCAATGATTTAGTGTGTATACCTTTTGTTGAATTTCCAATGGCCTTATGTCCCTTTTTTGGTTTACACTCTGAAGCAGTCCACATAAGCATAAGTTTATATTGTAATTTTTCTAAAACCAACATTTTTAGAACTCTAGTTCTGTTTTTTTTGAAGCTGCCATCCAAATTCCAATTTCAAAATATTCATTTTTGAAACACATTTCAATTTTTTTTTTGCATGTGGATCAATCCAAAATAATTTTTTCTCTATTGTGAAATCTACATCAGTTCCCATTTTCTCAATATGTCCTTTTTTTGTTGCTTTATCGTCGATGCTATTATAAAAAAAGTCCTTTAATTCAAGAATAACTAATTTTTTTCCAGTTATTTGTGTTGGAAATGTTGTCATTGATGGCAAAGGAAGTGGCACGAAGGAGCATCTGAACAGAAACAAGGAAAAGAGAGAAGTATTGAGGCATCAAAGAGGTACCAGAGGCAAGAAAAGAGAAGTCAGTTTTTGAAGTAAGCGCATGAAGAACCTGTATGGTTAAATCCATGTTAAGGACTTGATTGATGAATGTGTGTGAACCTACGCTCTTTATGTATAATTTGAAGGTGTTTAGTTTGTATGAGAATCTGAGGAAGGTCGATTTATAGTTGTAATACAGGGAAGGATTGTTATATGCGCTTGTGTTGAATTAAATTAATTGCGTTTGATACACTATGAAAAAAATGAGTCATTGGTAATTATGGAGCCAAGAAACATTTGTTAATTTATTGCACATGAAGGGTAGAGCTCATATATATACACAGACGGACGAAACCTTGAGCGAAGGGTGCAACTACAAAGGAGGAATAGTACAATATAATATTTCTCTATAATAATTATGGTAGGTAAGGTGGGACCTTAAATATGGTATCAGAGCCAAGTTACAACACTAGGCCTAATGGGCCAACATGCTTATTTGTAGTTTGATGATGTATGAATGTTGATTTTGCATGCAAGTTGAGTTCTTGTATATCTTGACTTGGAAGCATATTGGTTGCATAGAGGATATTATTATCATTATGTCATTTAGTGACTCATGAAATAAAACAAAATAAAATTCCCTTATATTCCTTTATATTTTTGTTAAGACACATTATCAACAATATGTTAAAATGCTTAGAGACATGCTGGGAAAGGATGTGCTTGAGAAAGTTGGGGTTAAACCCAAGTATGTGAATGACTTGATTTTCAATCAATGAGTGAGATAGGTGGAGTGAATGCATGGTTTCATATATTTTTAGTGCATCATTTTCAATGTGATATGGGCTTAGTAGCCATCTTTACTTTCTGAAATCGTATCTACCAAGAAGAATATTGGCTTAATCTGGACTATAGTGTGATGACCTTGGTGTGTATGCTTTGGGAATGAGTAACAAGTGTAAGGCTGAGATTCCATTAACGTGATGATTGAGTTCATCATGATAATTTTGAATCTTTTTGTACCTACACTAAAGGAAACTTAACTAAAAGCTACCTTGAAAGATGTCACTTATAAATGTGAATGTAAATTCAAGAGTAATGTATGTGTATTAAGTAGATGTGTTAAAATAGGATTTGGGAATACATTCTTAATGAGTAATAATGAAATTTCTCTGATTTATTTGACATGATTTTGTGTATTTTGGGTTGACATTAGGCATAAAATAACTTTAAATTACTCAAATACTAGGTTGAGGTATGAACTTCCTAATAAAAAAGAGGCTTAAATGATTGGTGCATGATGGGTTGTGGAAACCATTTTAAGGAACACTTGAATGTTATGTTTTCCTTAAGCTGATGTATGGGTGTGGAATCCATACTAGCATGTATCTATGAGAAAATGTATGGGTGTGGAATCCATACTAACATATATCTATGATCTAATGTATGGGTGTGGAAACCATACTAGCATATATCTATGAGAAAATTTATGGGTGTGGAATCCATACTAGTATATATCTATGAGATAAGTAATGAGGTAAGGTATGGGTGTGGAATCCAAAGTAAAATATATCTATGAGCTAAGTAATTCTTCTAGTTAGAATATTTTGATGGAATCTGATATTCATGATTAAGGAATGATTATGTGTAATTAAAGTTAATGGATAGAGATTTGTGACACAAATTTTCTTGAGCTTTAAATCCATTATTTTATTTTTATTACAGATGAAGATACTAAGATTGGTATACTAAACACCATTAGGTGGTTTAGAATGTTTGGAATAATTGACTTTGATATATGGAAGTGTGAACTAGATATCTATCCTCTAGTATTGTAATCCTTTTGTATATATTGAATTTAGGTAGAACTAAAATGACTTTCAAATTCTTGAAATGTAGAAAAAGATTATTATGATAAGTTGATGAAATAACTTTTCTATTGGATTAAGACAAATTAGGTCTAGGAAATCCATAATAGTCTCTTTAATGATTTTATCACTTGAATATTGGTTGCATTCTATTTAACCAAATTAATTAGAGAAATTATGAGGATTGAACTCATGTATTTCTCTAAACTATTGTTAGTTAGGCGATCGACTCAAAATTCAAATTATCTATAAATTGTGAAGAGAATAACATGTTTAGAAGGTAAATATTTTATGTGGTGAGAACTTGTTTTATTTGAAATTTAAAAAAAAAGAAAAAGAAAGCATGTGATTAATGAAAAGCTTAGTTGAGTTCTTGTTTTACAAGAATATGTGCTTGTGATATTTTTTTAGGGAGAAATTGAAGGAGAGTGAGATCACATTTTGATTGATTCGAATTATTGCATTGTATGTGAATGGGGGAGATTATTTGATTTAGGAATTTTGTGTTGGGATGTATAGTTGTATGAGTATTTATTAGTCCTACAAAATGTTGTAATAATTTGAGGGGGTGGTAATTCTCCTTAAAGAAAAAGGGTTTAACTTTAGGCTAGAAATTCCCTTGTGATAGTCTAAATCTTATTTAAATTTGACAATATTCATCACATTTAGAGAAATTTATGGTTTTCATAGTTTGTTGTTGCGTAGGTATTAATAGTAAGGGATAAGACATGAAAGCAAATGAATTTATTAATTATTGAATAGAAATCATGAGCGATTTCATAGTTGGAAAACAAATTGACTTAGAGTTATCAAGATAGATTCAGTAATATAGATACCATATTTTCATAATTGTGAGATTTGTTCTTGATTAAAAGTCATTTTCAAAAAGATATCATTAATCTGCTTTCAGATGAAGATCTTCTAATAGATTCATTCATAATTGATTCTCAAGTTAGAGAAGTGACTAATAATGAAGATTATGGAAACAAAAAGGAATGATCTATAATACATAAGTGGGTCAATGAGGATTTTATTTAACCTTAGCTTGCTAGTTTAATAAAATAAAAAAAAATAAAAAAAAAATAAAAAAAAATAAAAAAAAAAATTTGTACCTTGAACCTCAAATTGTGATTTTTCCTAAAGAGTAAACGTTTAAAAAAAAAAAAAAAAAAAAGCTACAGATAGATCCTAAATATTTTAATTGCAAGGCTGTCTTATGAAATGAAAAGGGGAAAGTTGGATTGAGAATACATAAATCAAGTGGCATGTAAGAGTGAGTTTTATATATAACATCATTTTTTTTGTGTAATTTCACTAACAACTGTATGTGGATGATTTTATGCTTATTGTATGCAAGTTTGATTGTGATATGGGATGGACCATCATTGTTGTGTATACAACCAATGTGATCTATTTATATCTTGGAAATCTCAACATACTACAAAACCAAGAAGATGACACATGTAGGATTCATATAGACTATGGCAAAGAAAAACATGTATAATATCAAATTATTATAGATAAATTAAGTAGATATCATATCAATTACATACAATATTATTTTATAAGGTACTATAAATTGTATGGTTGGTTTTGATATAGAAATCTTTGGTATTTTATATCAGAACATGTCTAATATGGCATGGATATATTTTCTACTTGATTAGGAATGGTATGTTTATTTTTCATGGAGTTGCTTCCAATTTAGAAAACATTAAACTATGGATTGGCATGAAGAAAAATAAAATATCAAATATATATACATAAGGTTAACAACTTATTTATAATATAATCTAAAAGAACTAAGTATCTTATGACCATAGGAAAAACTTCGGGCCAAGTTTAGCCCAAGAGGGGTAGTATGTAGTGTCCCTTCTTAGTGAGATAGTTTTGATGACACTTAGAGATGGTGATTTTGATATAATGATATAATTTTATGTATGAAAGAATTATGTACATGCTTATATGCTATGACCTGGTTTGGGTCACTTGGTTGTTGTGTGCTTATGATAACATCTATGTTTGCGTGCACAAGAATTGATTTTGGTTAAGAGCATATTAGCGATGTTTTATCTTCGGTATCCAATTTTGGACATAGGTGTATGACATGAATGGTGATTCAGAATTGAGACACAAATCCATGGATGATCATGGTTAGGTGGAACATATGGTTAATTATGATTTATGGGTGACACATTATTTGTATGATTATATGTGCCTAGTATCGTACTAAGCATGATGTGGCAGGGGACCTGATCATTTTCCAACAAGGATAAATGATTGTGGAAGTCATGCACCATTCATGGTAAAATGTGGTTAAGTTAATTTCATTATGAAATTCATATGATTCCTTTGATCTATGAGATTGTGATGTATGTCAGGTCTTCAAACAAGGCCTTACCAATGAACCATAAAATGGGTAAAAGCTCACAATTAGTATCATAAGGAGAAACGTGGAGTTTCAAAGCACAGTAGATGAGAAGCCATGGAAATTAGGGCACAAAGTCCTAAATCCATGAAATATAAAGACGCGGAGTCTTGGATATATGATAAAAGGATTAGGACGTGGAGTCCTAAATCCATGAAATATAAAGACGCGGAGTCTTGAATCTATAATGAAATGTTTGGGGCGCGGAGTCCTAAATATTTAAAAAGATCAAGGTGTGGAATCTTGGATCTTTAGAGTAAATCAGGGCGCGAAGTCCTCAATCTACTAAGGCACAAAGATGCATACAATAGGGGTGAAGAATCCCTATTATCTGGAAGAAAAATACCACTCATGGGCAACTCATAGATGAATTTCCTTAATAATCTCATTCCTAACAATTTTGGAGTGACTTTCTAAAAATAGAAAGTCATGTCTACCATTTCAAGTATGACTTTCCCAAAATAGTAAATCACCTCCAATCAATGGGTAAACAAGTATACTTGAAGGAAAATCACTTAACTTATGATTAATCAATTGTAATAGTTCAATCTCGACTTAATCCTAAATATTATTAATATTATTAATATTATTCTTATCTTTTATGAGACTATGATATTATTATTAAAAAGGAAATTATATATCCTCAATCACTTCACACCTCTCTCCTTCATGACTCTCATGGCTCTATGTAACTCTCTCTATTTTAACTATTACATTGCACTCTATTTTATGCACTCATCTAGGAATGGCATATTCCTCTTACACTCATTAAAGATATGTCATAAAATATTCCTCTTACACTCTCTTTAATGCATAAGTTACACTCTCCTTAAATAAGGCATGCATACCTCTCCTTAATGGCATGTTACACTCCTCTAAAAGGAATACAATGCATGCATATTAATCCTTCTTTATGACAAGAATTGGTTTCTTCTCTTATATATGAGTCTCTTGTATTCTCACTTGGGGAGAAGGGGGTGATGCTAAGAGTGGGAGAGACTTGAGGAAGGTTGTGGGAGATATGGAGAGTATCCAATTTCTTCCAAAACAAATCTGGATTCCTTACTAATCTACTAAGTGTCTATTGAGGTTGAACATGAGTGGTATTTAGAGGAAGTGAAAACTACCTTCCTGAGTTGCCTTGCATCTCTCTCTCTCTATTGTTGTATTGTGATACTGGTTGTGAGCTTTTGCAGCTCGGGGGTTCCAAGGGGAGAAGTTCTTCTTGGATATGGTTGGGAGGAAAACCGGGTGGTTCATGATGAGTTGGTAAGGATATTGGTATTGGAGCATAATCTTATTGGAGTTGGAGCATACATCCATCCTCTTGGAGTGTACAAATTCACTGTCAGGTATGTGGGTCAAATTATATTATGCATTTTTTTTTAGTTTATTTCATAATATTTTGCTTGTTTGGTTGTTTTCTGAAACTTACATGTATATGAAGTGTTGCACCAAATGTGAGGAAATTTTCGTAATGATTGTTGAAGTCTTTTCTTGTATAATGTTGAGTCGATTGAAAGAAAGTCCTAATGGATGAATCTTGTAGGCTGTTATGAATTGGATGAAAATGTTTTAATAGCTTAATTTCTATTCTCCTTCTCTTTTTACAGCTCTAGATAAGTTTTCATACTATGTGTTTGATAGAAGTCATAAATGAGATTTTAGGACTCTTGGGTAGTTGTTTTTTTCAAAAATCACATTTCTGGGCATCCCTGTTGTGATCCAGCTCCACTTCAGGGGGTATCCATACCAACAAGCCATTTCACCCCAAGTTTGATTCCAAAAATCAAGGTTTCGGACATCAATTCCCAAATCTGCTCTGTTTTGCAGATTTGCTGTTGCATGTAGAACCACCTGTTGTTTTGTCTTGCTGTTTGGTTCTTTTTATATTGGAACTACCTGATAATTTATAGTGATGAATTTGATTTAGGCTAACCACTTGGAAATTGTTTTTAAAGTATAAATGGTTAATAATTTGAAAATTTAAATAACCATATGGCAACTTGTTTTATGACTGCCAACTATTTGTCAAAATTCCTAAATGACTTTAACTTACAACATTGTGAGCTATGTTTGAAATTTCTAAATATTTATATTCATTGGTATAGATTCAACAATGAATATGGCTGATAGTCTACTAATATCTTAAGTTCAATTATTGGCACTACTTAAAAAAAAAAGAGAAGTCATGCAACTTTAGATTCATGTTAGCTAATTATTGTGAAAACACCTTAAAGAGATAATGGTTGTAAGTGTTTGACGAAATGCCTCAATGGATGTACATTTCGTGCTTGTAAATTGGTTTTCATAATGTTCAATGGTTGCATCTAATTACGTTTATGAACTGTCCATAAAACAAAAGGCTTAAGTTAATTTAAGATTTGCAATCAAGGTATTTCTAGTATAATAACTCATTGAGTTAAAGGGTCTTGCTGAAAATTCAAAATTGCAGTAAGTAATTTGTTGCAATATCAGCTCACATATGAATTCCTAAATTATGAGATGCCAACTCCATATAATTTAAATTATCCTTTTAAGAAAATAATTCATAAGCATGTTATTAGTCACTCTTGAACACATTTAATTACAACGGAATTAACAATTAGTTTATTGTAAATTGTGGTTCATAAAGGTTGACATTTATTCATCCCACTAAATAATTTATATTTTAAAGGTGATTTTAGTCTTGAGAAGCAAGTATTATGGTTGTATCTTTTTTGGATCTTGATAAACCTTGAACTTTGTAGCTTTGAAGATAAGTTGGTAGAATTTAGGGTGTAGTGTAAAGGACACCAATAACTTCTATATAATAATAAATAAAAATTAAAAAAAAACAAAAAAAATAAAAATAAAAAAAAATATATATATATCACATATTTCTCTATAATAATTATGGTAGGTAAGGTGGGACCTTACAATCATCGATCCTATTATAAAAAAAGTCCTTTAATTCAAGAATAACTAATTTTTTTTCAGTTATTTGTGTTGGAAATGTTGTCATTGATGGCAAAGGAAGTGGCACAAAGGAGCATCTGAACAGAAACAAGGCAAAGAGAGAAGTATTGAGGCAGCAAAGAGGTAGCAGAGGCAAGAAAAGAGAAGTCAGTTTTTGAAGTAAGCGCATGAAGAACCTGTATGGTTAAATCCATGTTAAGGACTTGATAGATGAATGTGTGTGAACCTACGCTCTTTATGTATAATTTGAAGGTGTTTAGTCTGTATGAGAATCTGAGGAAGGTCAATTTATAGTTGTAATACAGGGAAGGATTGTTATATGCGCTTGTGTCGAATTAAATTAATTGCGTTCGATACACTATGAAAAAAATGAGTCATTGGTAATTATGGAACCAAGAAACATTTGTTAATTTATTGCACATGAAAGGTAGAGCTCATATATATACACAGACAGAAGGAACCTTGAGCGAAGGGCGGAACTACAAAGGAGGAATAGTACAAGCGGTTTCCGATTTTCATCGCACCACTCTTGACGGGCAAGCGGTATTTGAGGAGTTGGGAGTGATTCCATAGATCATTTGACATGTGGTGAGGTGGACCCACAGAAAACCGCTTGTTACAACGTGCCATCGGGTGTTATAGTTCGACCCAGGTTGCCCAGCGATATCGTTGAACGCCATTGATCTGGGAAGGGGTCATCAGACGGTTATCATTTGTTGAACGTGCGCGAAGAATAACACAAGTACGGCACGCCATCGCGCGTTATAGTTCGACCCGGGACTCCCAGAGATATTGTTGTGCGCCGTTGATCTTGAGGGAAGCCATCAGATGGTGGTCATTTGATGAAGCTATGCGGAGGCTAACCAAGGTATGGCGGGCCATCGAACGTTAATGTTCGGCATTGGAGGTTGAGCGATATGCATATACGCCATCGATATGGAAGCTAGCTAATCTAACGGTGATCAGATGCTGGACTTGCACGAAATTTACTTATGGTAATGTGCGCATATTGGATTGGCTATTGACTATATTTGTGGGCCCGGGGTCAAAGGTTTATCATATTTTTTGAAAGCGTTAAAATTTGAAGGGTTAACCTTTAATCCTAAAGTTAAGTTCTAAAGTATTAAATTAATTATTTAATTACCAAGATCAATGGAACAGTGAGAGTTATGGAGACCCCGCTGACTCCGTCCAGGAATACCATTAGTAATTGAATGGTTTTGACCCATGGTTTTAATAAAGGTGAAATTTATATAAGGTTATGAGAATCATAGTACGAAGTGTGCATTGTAAAGGTTGAAGATAAATAAATTTCCCTGCGAAATATCTGTATGGGCGAACTCTGTTCTTAACTGATAAATCTGAAACTACAATGCACCCATGGATATAATGATCTGACAATGATGAATCTTTGGTTTTGAACGACAGACGAAATCATGAAGAACTGGTGTGAGTGTACTGAATGAAAGAATCTGGTTGCCAGCAATGTATGTGAAGTGGAATCTTGTGGATCCAGTATGAAAATTGATGAAACGTGGTCCACAGTGGTGCTGAGGGTCAAAGCCTTGAGTGAGGGGGTTGTAGCTCCCTTCCAGTGGTAGCTGGTAAATGAGAACAGGGGGTTGTAGCTCCCTTCCAGCAAAGGCTGGTAAACGAGAGAAGGTTGTAACCTTCTGCAAGTGGGTGTCTGCATGCTGGTATAAGTCTGTGCCAGCATAAAATTGTAATAAGTTCTCTTTATAATAAAGATTGAAGTCTGAGATAACAACAACAATGGTTTTATCCCGAATTGGGTTTCCACCTTAAATCCTAGTGTTCATATGTGTTGCTTATCTTTGATGGTTTGTTCTGTTATTTCTGTTCATACTTACTGCCTATCTGATGAATAAATGATGCAATGATCTAAGTAAAGACATAATAAGATCTCTAAACATACAAGTTGGATGCAGTAATGTAACATATGGTTTTAAGAGAAAGGAAAACTAGAAAATTGTCAGTCAGATCTAAATATTGATTCACCCCCCCCTCAGTATTTTTCCAACAATTGGTGTTAGAGAAGGTCCTTTTGAAAAAGCTTAGCCGATAGAAGGAAGATCAAGCAAGATGAGAAATCAAGATGGAACAACATCTATCAGGCCTCCGCTCTTTAATGGAAACAATTTAATATTCTGGAAAACAAGGATGAGATCCTATATTTAGTCTTTGGGAGCAGAGGTATGGGAAATTGTTGAAGAAGGATATCAATATCCAGCTGCAGTACCAACAGATCTGACAGAAAGAAATAATTATGAAACAAATCCAAAGGTGGTCAATGCTCTATTGGGAAGTCTAACTGAATCAGAATTTGTCAAAGTCATGCAGCTGAATTCAGCAAAGACAATATGGGACAAAATCATTCTAAGTTATTGTTGGAAATATGATGCAGGATGTTGTCCTTGATGGCAACCCACTGAATGAAGATGAAGACATGCGACTGTTGACATGTGTTGTCCTTGATGGCAATCCATTTGATGAAGTTATGATTGATTTGATGGACTTAGTAAATGATGTAAATCTGATGTGATATAATGTTTGTTGACAATATGATGCTGAGTGTTGTCCTTGAAAGGCAACCCATCTGATAAAGATGATGACAACTTACTTGATGAAGTTGTGCTTGATAGAATATGATCTTGATGAAGGAAATCTGATGTTTCTACAGTGTGTACAGAAGGCAATGAAGAAAGGAATTCAGAATGTGCTCAAAATATGATGAAAAGAGTATGTCTCCTTGTATACGCGGATTGGCCTATGGGAAGTCGCGTATGCACGTGGAAAAGAACGTGCCAAGTCGCGTATGGGCTAAAGCGCTCAAAAGGTGAAAAACCAAGGGTAACCACCATGGTATTGACCCATTTTATTGGGTAATGATCCGCCTAATTGACCCCGTCCAGGTAGTTTTGGGCTCGTGGTATTGTTTTGGCCCATGGTATTGAAAAAGGGGCTCATGGTATTGAAAAAGGATAAACCTATATAAGGAGAAGAAATTCATTGTGCAAAGTGTGTGTGTGGGTGCAAGATGTCTGAGCTGGAATGAATACTTCTCTCTGAAGTATATCTGAATGGAAAGGGTTACACTTGAATGATAAATCTGAATGTATGATGCACCAATGATGAAGAAGGGGATCTAGATCTGAATTGCTCTTGTATTTGCTAGATCTTATTATGGAAGGCTTAGATCTGTGATGAGGCGAGCATCTAGGCGAACATCTGTCTGAAGCAAAAGGATAGATCTGAACTGAATATCTGATCTGATGAAGTATGCTGCTCTGTAATGATTGAAGATCTATACGCTACTTCGCCGCGGAGGAAGCGCGTATATACGCGTCTTCAGCGAAGAGAAAGCGCGTATGCGCAATAAAATATACACTGAGGTATACGCTGGTTTGTGTGGACGGAAGCGCGTATATACGCGACATCAGTGAAGGGAAAGCGCGTATGCAAACTAGGGTTTGTTGAAGCAAGGGGTATGAAATATCTGATCTGTTCTGCTGTGTTTCTGCTATCTGGTCTGTGTTGATATGTATCTGTTGGTGATGTATGTTTGGGCTTAAAAGTGTGGAAAGGGTCTAGTCTGGAAATATGATGAAATGTGGCCTGCAAGTGGTGTTCTATTGAAGTTGTTGGATCCAGTGTGAAAATTGATAAAACGTGGTCCAAGGTGGTGCTGAGGGTTGTAGCCTTCAGTCAGGGGGTTGTAGCTCCCTTCCAGGTGAGGCTGGTAAACGAGATCGGGGGGTCGTAGCTCCCTTCCAGGAGAGGCTGGTAAACGAGTCAGGGGGTTGGTGCTCCCTTCCAGGAGAGGCTGGTAAACGAGCGCAGGTGGGTGCCTGCGTGCTGGTCAAGTCTGCGCCAACACATATGTTGTAATATGTTTTCTCTATAATAAAATATTGAAGGCTGAGCAACTGCAGCGGTGGTTTTCTCCCGACTTGGGTTTCCACCTAAAAATCCTGGTGTTCATGTGTGATGATTTGTGTGATGGTTTATTCTGTTCTTACTGCACATGTTTACTGTTTATAGAACATCTAATGAGTGAATGATGGAATGATATAAGTGAAGAACTAATGGCATAATTAGATCTCTGTGTATACGCGAGTTTTATGAAGGATATCCGTGTGTATACACTACTTGGCTTCAGCAAAGTAGCGTATGGGTTTTAAGGAATGAAAAAGTAAAATTTTTTTAATATGCAGTAAATACTGATTCACCCCCCCCTCTCAGTATTTTTCCCAACAATTGGTATCGGAGCAGGTCCTTGTGCAGAAGCTTGATCGCTTAAAGGAGATCCGTCGCAATGGGAAGTCAAGAAGGAGTAATGTATATAAAGCCACCTCTATCCAATGGAAGCAATCTGATATTCTGGAAGGTACGTACAAAAGCATATCTCCAAAGTCTTGGTGCAGATGTATGGGCAATCGTGGAAGAAGGTTATCAATACCCGGCAAGTATTCCTACTGATGCAGCTGAAACAAAGAAGTATGAAATCAATGCCAAAGCAGTGAATGTCTTATTGGGAAGCATGTCTGAATCAGAATTTGCTAAAGTGATGCAGCTACATTCGGCAAAAGACATATGGAACAAAATCATTCTAAGCTATGAAGGAGACACAAAGGTAAAAAGTGAAAAACTCCAAACTCTTAGAATTGAATATGAAAATTTGAAGATGCATAGTGATGAGAGTGTTGCCAGTTTCTTTCTTCGTCTGGATGATATTGTAAATCGAATGAGAAATTTGGGTGAAACCATAACTGATACTACTCTGGTGGAAAAGGTCTTAAGATCCTTGATTTCAAAATTTGACTCTAAAGTTTCAGCTATTGAAGAAAGGCAAGATCTGCAAACTCTTACTATTGTTCAATTACATGGTACTCTGACTGCTTTTGAAATGAGACAAGGAGGCCCTTCTCAAGTAAGAGAAGCTACTTTTAAGGCATCTACAAAAGGAAAGGAAAAGGAAGTTGTCAAAGAATCCAGCTATATATCCGATGAAGAAGAAGCGAATTTCGTGAGAAAGCTCCAACTAGGCACTAGAAGATTCAAAGGTAAGCTTCCCTTCAAATGTTTTGAGTGTGGAAAAGTTGGTCATTATGCTACTAAATGTCCTTATAGAGAAAAGCATGGTAAAGGGAAACAATTTGAAAAGAGAAAGAGTTATTATGCAAAAGAAGATGATGATGAAGTGTCCAGTGAAGATGAAGAAGATTCTGACCAAGATCTAAAAGTGCTCATGGCTAAGAAGCAAAAGAAGAAGGATACTCAAGGAAAGGAGATACCTCAGAAATCATGTATAGCAAAAATTGAAGAAGATGAAACAGATTCCGACGAAGATCTACAAGCACTCATGGCAAAGAAGAAAAAGGAGAAGGCCACTTGTAATACTCTTCTTTGTGCAAACAATAGTAAAGATAGTGAAAGTAAAGTTGTGGATCTTGAAGAAGCTCTCAAGATTAAAGTTGAAGAACTACAAAGTTCATACAATAAGCAAGAAACCATCTACAAAGAGATGATCTCACAAATGAAAGATCAAATAGAAATGCTGAGTGGACAGGTGGACAAGTATCAAAGGTTTCATACCTATGCATCCAATCGAATGAAAGATCTAGAAGCAGATGTTGAAAAATCAAGCAAGAAGAATGAAGGACTTGAAGCTGCTATCATCTTTCTGCAAGCAGAGCTAGAAGCATCAAGTAAGGAAAATGAGGAACCTCTACAATCCTTTGAAAAGGAAGGCCTTGAAGCAGAAAGTATCTCTCTCAAAGAAGATCTGGAAAAATCAAATAAGAAGAATGAAGAGCTGGAACAAACATGTGAAGAAAATGAAAATTGGCTGAAAGAAGAGATCCTAAATCTGAAGGACCAAGTTGAAGATGGAAGAAGAAAAGAAGAAAGCATGACAAAGCAATGTCAAGCCTTGGAGGTTGAGGTAAACATTCTCAAAGGTAAATTAGAAGAAAAGGTTAAACTTTTGAGGTTTCATGATAGTACTAATATTTTGGACAATATTCTGAGTAATCAAAGGTCTCCTGGTATCAAACTTGGTCTTGGTTTCCATGAAACTGTTAAAGGAGAATCTAGCTCACAAGGAAGTGCTAAAAATTCAAAGAATGTCAATACAAAACCTGAAGTGTTGAAAGAGACAAAAGATCAACCAACAATCATGAATTCTCAAAGGAATTCATTCAAGAACATTGAATGTTTTAAATGTCATAACTATGGGCATGTTGCAGCAAATTGCAGAAGCAGGATAATTCAACCACAAACAAACAGGTACTCTGGTAGCTTCAAGGGATATTGTTTCTCATGTAACAAGTATGGACATAAAGCAGCTGATTGTAAAAGGAGAAAGATTAGAAATACTCATCATGATTCTTATGCTTATTTCTCTGGACACATGATATGTTATTCTTGCAACAAGTATGGACATGTAGAAAAGGAATGCAGGATGAACAGATCTGGGAAAGTGGACAATTTTCAGCACAAAGTTGGAAAGCTCAAGCAAATTTGGAAAAAGAAGGAGGACCGATCAGAAACGTAGGGAATTTAGACCCTACTGCAGTCATCCGCTTCTGAAACTGACTTTTCTTATTGACTGCAGGAATGATGTGGGATACATTATCAGATTTAGTAATGTATCGTCACAGGGGGAGCAATGTATGATGTCTCTCATGTTTGATTTGATTATTCTGGTTATATGTATTTCTGACAATGCATCTGGTGTGAAGAAAAGACAGGAACATAAGGTAAAATTGCAGAAGGAGATGAAGGTGTGAAATTTTCTATATTTCACTTTCCATACGCGGGTTCTATGAAACAAAGTCGCGTATACACGCGAGTTACAGCAGACACAGCCGCGTATGCATTGATGATAAGGAAATTTATCTGATAACTGAAGATCAAAAGCAAAGGTTCAGGGGGAGCATCAGTCTGATTGTTAATAACTGTATTATTGTCTCAGTATCAGCTTAGTTTCTCAACAAATGATGATATGATACATGGGTTCTTGTGTGTTGAAGCCTGGTTGCTTTATGATGAAGAGCTTTCGTTGTTGAGATGAAAGTCTTATAATTCAGAGATTAGGACAGATCATGCAGAGATTGTTGCTGATGACTTGCTTCAGATTGCACAAGCTAATGAAGAGCACTGGTTTAGGGGAAGCAGCAGGTTGAATACTAATGATTGCATTGTTGGCAATATGATTGCTTATTATCTGGTTTTTGTGATTCTCATGCTCAAATGAAGATGACCTCGTACATGGTTTATTATGATGAGTTTTTGAGCCCTGGTTGCTGATAAGTATCTTTTGTACTCCCGCATGGATGAGTTGGATGTCATTTGATTCAGAAATAAATCATGCAAAATGCGTTACTATGGTTGAGAGATCTTTTGCCTTCATATGTTACTTCATGTTAAATCTTGAAGATCATGGTGATGTTGGACCACATGGATGATTGCTTGACACCTATGTGAAGATGTTGTTCTGATATGAGAATCTTTCTTGGAAAGATTGTATTGATGCTGCAAAGAATCTGAAGGCTTGGTTACTATTGTGCTGATGCTACAACCGTTGGATGACACTTGAAGACACAACTACACTATTCTATCTATCTGTAGTCCAGGAAAGCATTCAAATGTCTCAGAAAGAAGCTGAACACTGTCTTTGCCTTACAAAGAATCAGGTCTGGTTGAAATTTAGAAGATGGTAGTGGATACGCGGGTTTCCTGAAACACAGTCGCGTATATACGCGAGTTACTGCACAGAAAACCGCGTATGGTTGGTTGCTGACAATTTTTGGTTGGTTCAGCTCTCTTCAGCACAGCTGCTGCGCTGTTTGGTATCTCTGATACTGTTTGGTATCTCTGGTGGTGTTCCAGTTCACATAATTCTATTTCTAAAGCTTTGATGAAGATGCCTTGATGATTTGTTGGTGAAAGTATTTAGGATGCACAATCTAAGGGGGAGCCTTCTTCATATGGAAAGGATGCTTGGTTGCACAGTTTCAGGGGGAGCATTAGCGTTGCTGAGTATAATGCATGGTTGGCATTATGATGATTCTGAAATATGTTCTCTTTCTTGAGGATTTTCTGGTGTTGGTCTTAAAGTTATATTTGTAGTGTGGTGAAAAGATCTTGTTGAGACCCATGATGTAAAATTGTAATATTCAGTCATGTAAGGACTTGTCAAATTTGTAAACCCACTTGGTTGGGTAGCTGAGTCAAATTTTGTAAACCCACTTGGTTGGGTAGTTGAGTCTCATATGTAAATACCACTTGGATGGATATTTGATGTAAGTATGAGTCTTTGGTGATAGGAAGTTCATAGAGTCATGTACTTCGTTGACAAATATGTTTGAAGATTCAGCATGAACTCAGGGGGAGCTTGGCCACTTCAGCACATATCAGATCTGCAGAATGTTTCTTCCACATGAGGAGGAGAGTGTTGGTTTTTGATCCGCCCTTTGCCCTTGATGTCAAAGGGGGAGAGTGACATGGTGTTTGAATGAAGAGAAGATAATAATGTCAAATATTTGGGAGAGTGACATATTTGGGAGAGTGACATGGTACCTATCTGTTGTGGTAACCAAACACCATCGTGGTTGCCATCAAGTCCAAAGGGGGAGATTGTTGGAAATATGATGCAGAGTGTTGTCCTTGATGGCAACCCACAGAATGAAGATGAAGACATGCGACTGTTGACATGTGTTGTCCTTGATGGCAATCCACCTGATGAAGTTATTCTTGACTTGATGGACTTGGTAAATGATGTAAATCTGATGTGATATAATGTTTGTTGACAATATGATGCTGAGTGTTGTCCTTGAAAGGCAACCCACTTGATGAAGATGATGGCAACTTACTTGATGAAGTTGTGCTTGATAGAATATGGTTTGATGAACTAAATCTGATGTATCTACAATGAGTACAGAAGACAATGAAGAAAGGAATTCAGCATGTGCTAATTCTATGATGCAAAAGAGTATGTTTCTTGGTATACGCGGATTGGTCTAAGGGAAGTCGCGTATGCACGTGGAAAGAAACGTTCCAAGTCGCGTATGGGCTAAAGCGCTCAAAAAGTGCAAAACCAAGGGTAATCACCATGGTATTGACCCATTGTATTGGGTAATGATCCGCCTAGTTGACCCCGTACAGGTAGTTTTGGGCTCATGGTATTGTTTTGGCCCATGGTATTGAAAAAGGGGGCTCGTGGTATTGAAAAGGATAAACCTATATAAGGAGAAGAAATTCATTGTGCAAAGTGTGTGTGTGGGTGCAAGATGTCTGAGCTTGAATGAATACTTCTCTCTGAAGTATATCTGAATGGAAAGGGTTACACTTGAATGATAAATCTGAATGTATGATGCACCAATGATGAAGAAGGGGATCTAGATCTGAATTGCTCTTGTATTTGCTAGATCTAATTATGGAAGGCTTAGATCTGTGATGAGGCGAGCATCTAGGTGAACATCTGTCTGAAGCAAAAGGATAGATCTGAACTGAATATCTGATCTGATGAAGTATGCTGCTCTGTAATGATTGAAGATCTATATGCTACTTCGGCACGGAGGAAGCGCGTATATACGCGGCTTCAGCGAAGAGAAAGCGCGTATGTGCAATAAAATATACACTGAGGTATACGCTGGTTTGTGTGGACGGAAGCGCGTATATACGCGACATCAGTGAAGTAAAAGCGCGTATGCAAACTAGGGTTTGCTGAAGCAAGGGGTATGAAATATCTGATCTGTTCTGTTGTGTTTCTGCTATCTGATCTGTGTTGATATGTATCTGTTGGTGATATATGTTTATGCTTAAAAGTATGGAAAGGGTCCAGTATGAAAATATGATTAAATATGGCCTGCAAGTGGTGTTCTATTGAAGTTGTTGGATCCAGTGTGAAAATTGATGAAACGTGCTCCAAGGTGGTGCTGAAGGTTGTAGCCTTCAGTCAGGGGGTTGTAGCTCCCTTCCAGGTGAGGATGGTAAAAGAGATCGGGGGGTCGTAGCTCCCTTCCAGGAGAGGCTGGTAAACGAGTCAGGGGGTCGTAGCTCCCTTCCAGGAGAGGCTGGTAAACGAGCGCAGGTGGGTGCCTGCGTGCTGGTTAAGTCTGCGCCAGCACATATGTTGTAATATGTTTTCTCTATAATAAAATATTGAAGGCTGAGCAACTGCAGCGGTGGTTTTCTCCGACTTGGTTTCTAAAATCTGGTGTCTATGTGTGATGCTTTGTGTGATGGTTTGTCTGTTCTTACGCATGTTTCTTGTTTATAGAACATCTAATGAATGAATGATGGAATGATATAAGTGAAGAACTAATGGCATAATTAGATCTCTGTGTATACGCGAGTTTTATGAAGGATATCCACGTGTATACGCTACTTGGCTTCAGCAAAGTAGCATATGGGTTTTAAGGAATGAAAAAGTAAAATTTTTTGAATATGCAGTAAATACTAATTCACCCCCCCCTCTCAGTATTTTTCCCAACAATAAAGGTGATGCAAAGGTAAAAAGTGCTAAACTCCCAACTCTCAGAATTCAATATGAGAATCTAAAAATGGATAATGAGAAGAGCGTTTCCAATTTCTTTTTACATCTTGATGATATTGTAAATTGTATGAGAAATCTGGGAGAAACAATAACTGAATCTACTTTGGTTGAGAAGGTCTTAAGATCGCTAACGACAAAATTTGAGTCAAAATTTTTTGCTCTTGAAGAAAAGTAGGATCTTTAAAATCTTACTGTGGTGCAACTTCATGGAATACTAACTACATATGAAATGAGAAGAGGAGTACCATATGAATTCAAAGAAGCAGTCTTTAGAACTTCTACAAAAGGGAAGGAAGTACAAAAAATAGAAGGATCAGGATATATCTTAGAAGAAGATGAGATAAACTTTGTAAATAAACTTCAACTTAGCACAGGACGGTTCAGAGGTAAACTTCCTTTCAAATGCTTTGATTGTGGAAGAGTTGGTAATTATGCTGCTAAGTGTCCTTATAAAGAAACACATAAAAAGGGGAAGGAAGTAGCAAGAAGGAATAAGAATCGTTTTAGCACTAGAAAGAGTTACTATACTCATGAAGACAATGATGGGTTATCTGATAGTGAGGAAGAATGTGAAAAAGATCTTAGACTTCTTATGGCATTTGAAAAAGAATCTAGAGAAGAAAATGATACTTTTGTGGATGCTCTAGAAGACAGTGATTTTCTTGATGAAAACAATAAACTAAAAATTTGCTTAGAAGAGAGTAAAATAACCATAGAAACTCTGAAAAGTCAGCTTGAAGAAAAAGAGAAACATAATGAGAAATTAGAGTGTGAAATAGTAAGTCTAAGAAAAAAACTTGAGAAAGTAAAGACTCTGAATCTTAGATTTTATAAAGGATCTGAAACCTTAGATGAGATTATCAAGGTACAACGTTCTCCTCTTATAAAGACAGGTCTTGGATATATCAAAGAATCTTCTCAGGCTTCAGCACCAAATTATCTAAAAGCAGTTACAGCTGGTTTACAACATGCTGCCACTTAGCAAGGGAATAAAGAGTCTTTATAGGTAAAGCATGATCATCTCAATTCAAATAACACTAACAGGAATGTATTTCAAAGAAACACCAATCAACAAGTAAATTCAAGTAGAAGATTTTATGATTGCAGAAATTTCTTCTTCAATGGACAATGTTTCTCATGTCACAATTTTGGTCGTAAAGTTGTTCAATGTGTTGCATATAAAACCATCACGACAAGAGAAGCAAGAAAGAAAAGGATTGATAGTGAAACAAAGAAGAATACTTATAACAACTTTTCTCCTCTTCAAAATGAAGTTGAATGTGCTTATTGCAATAACTTTGGCCATGAAGAATCAGAATGCAGGAGCAATGTTTAGCCAAAAGAACATGTTCCTTCAAGCTCCAAAGTATGGAAAAATAAGGAATTACAGGTTGAAAATTGTGGCATAGCGTTATTTGTAGAAGAGAAGAAAACCAATGGTACATTGATAGTGGATGCTCAAGACACATGACAGGTGACAAAAACAAACTTCTAGCATATAGTGCTTTAGAAAAGGAAAAGAATGTTACGTTTGGAAATGATACTCCAATGTTCATTAAGGGAAAAGGGCTGTTTTTCTAAAAGAAAAGGTGAATGCTAATGAAGTTATGTATGTGGATGCATTAAAGCATAATCTGTTAAGTGTAAGTCAAATGTGTGATGAAGGAACTGAAGTTGTATTTAGTTCAAAAGAAACTTTGGTACGTGATCTTGATATAGGTAAAGAAATTATAAAAGGAAAAAGAACTTCGAGCAACCTGTATATATTGAAGAAATGAAAAGAACAATGTTACTTGAGTAAATCTTCAGAAAATTGGCTATGGCATAGAAGGTTGGGGCACCTGAGCTTCTCTCAAATCAACAAAGCAAGCAAACTTAAAGTTGTTCATGATCTTCCCAATATTACTCTACCTGAAAATATCATATGCAAATCTTGCAAATTTGGTAAGCAAACCAGAGTAAAATTTAATGCCAAGGAAGGATCATCAAGTAAGCCTCTTGAACTCATTCATACTAACATATGTGGACCTATGAGGAAAAATTCACCACGTGGTGAAGAATACTATATCTTATTCATTGATGATTTCTCTAGAATGTGTTGGATTGGGCTGCTTAAACACAAAGATGAAGCATTTTATAAATTTCAGATATTCAAAGCACTAGTTGAGAATGAATTAGATCTAAAAATTAAGTACCTCAAATCTGATCGAGGAGGATAATATACATCAGATGAATTCCTTGAATTTTGTGAATAACATGGCATAAAAAGACAGTTTTCTGTAGCTGGCACTCCACAACAGAATGGCGTAGTAGAAAGAATGAACAGAACAATTCAACAAATGGCTAGAGCTATGCTTGATGATTCCAGAACACCTGACACATTTTGGGGAGAAGTAACACATACAGCAGTAAATATTCTTAACAAGGCACATGTTCATGTAAATAGTGATAAAACTCCATATGAACTTTGGTATGGTAATTCTCCCACTATAAAGCATTTTAGAATTTTTGGAAGCAAATGTTTTATCAAAAATAATGATGAAAAACTTGGAAAGTTTGAACCCAGAGCAGATGAAGGAATATTTCTTGGTTAATCCTCTAGGAGTAGGGCATATAAATGTTACAATAAAAGACTTCGGAATATTGTTGAATGTATAGATGTTGTTATTGATGAGTCTCCAACAGCTCCAAAAGAAGAAAAACAAACAAGAAATGAAGATGATGATGATGACATATATCCTTCTACATAAAATAGTAATGATACAAACAGTGAACCCAATGTAGAACCCGAAGATGATTTGTCTGAAAGGCTCCATCCAGATATGTTCAAAAGAATCATCCAGAATTTTAAATTTTGGGAGAAAAGGGATCACGTGTACAAACAAGAAGGACTCTTGTGGGATCTTCTAGCAATCTGGCATTTCTATCCACTATTGAACCTCACAATGTCAGTCAAGCTAGCAAAGATGAATGTTGGATTCAAGCCATGAATGAAGAGCTTGATCAAATTGAAAAGAATCACACTTGGGAATTAGTACCAAGACCTCATGACAAAAATTTAATTGGAACTCAATGGATATTCAAAAACAAGTTAAATGAGAATGGGGATGTGATAAGAAATAAAGCTAGACTTGTTTGAAAGGGGTATGCTCAACAAGAAGTTATAGACTTTGAAGAAACCTTTGATCCTATAGCCAGACTTGAAGCCATAAGAATGTTTCTTGCTTTTTCAAGCTTCCAACAATTCAAATTTTATCAAATGGATGTTAAATCTACTTTTCTCAATGGTGATCTGGAAGAAGAAGTTTATATAGAACAACCAGAAGGATTCATTCTAGGAAATGATGAAAAACTTGTTTGTAGACTTAAAAAGGCTATATATGGTCTCAAACAAGCTCCAAGGGCATGGTACTATCGTCTTGACAAATATCTTCATCAACAAGGATTTTCAAAGGGGTCTGCTGATAGAAACTTATACACAAAAACTGAAAATGAAAAATTATTGATTGTGGTTGTATATGTTGATGATATAATTTTTGGAAGTAATGAAGAGTCTATGAGTCAGAAATTTTCTTCTGATATGCAGAAAGAATTTGAAATGTCTTTACTTGGGGAACTAACATTCTTTCTTGGCTTGCAAGTGCAACAAGCAACAAATGGCATATTCTTATCACAAGAAAAATACCTCAAGAAAATCCTAAAGAAGTATGGCATGGAAGATTGCAAACTTGTGTTGGCAATATGATGCAGAGTGTTTTCCTTGATGGCAACCCACTTGATAAAGTTGATGGCAACTTGGTGAAATGAGAATGTTGGCTATATGATGCAATGTGTTGTCCTTGATGGAAACCTACTTGATGAAGATGTTCTTGATGGAAGCCTGCTTGATGAGTTGCCTATGATAAGCAACCTATGTGTCAAAGATGTAAGAATGATGTATCTACATATCAGTTCAGATGTGACAGAGAAAAGAATTACAGTAAGTGCCAGAAAAATGATAAATATAATATGTCACAATTTATACACTAATTTTCTGAAGGCAATCCACGTATATACTCTACTTTTGTGAAGGGAACCCGTGTATACATTCAGGGTTAGCATATACGCAGTTTTCATGAGGCGAAGTTGTGTATACACGTGGAAGAAAACGCTCCAAGTCGCGTATGCCCTTTTACGCTCTAAAATTATGATACCAAGGGGCATTACCATGGTATTGGCCCATTGTATTGAGTGCTGGATTATCTAATTGATCCCATCCAGGAATACCATCGGAGGTTGAGTGGTTTTGACTCATGGTATTGAAAAATGATAATCTATATAAGGAGAAGAAGATCATTGTGCAAAGGTGGCAAGATGTCTGGGTTTGAATGAATACTTCTCTCTGAAGTATATCTGTATGGAATGGGTAACAATTTAATGATAGATTTGAATCTGTGATGCAACTATGAAGAAATAATGAAGAAGGCTATCTAGATCTGAAATGTATTTGTATCTTCTAGATCTGTTTATGAAATGTCTAGATCTGAAATGAGGCGAACATCTGTCTAATGTGAAGGGTTAAATCTGAATTGAATATCTGATCTGAAGAAGAATGCTGCTCTATAATGTCTGAAGATATATACGCTGGTTTGGAACAACAGAAGCGCATATATACGTGGATTTGATAAAGAGAAAGCGTGTATGTGTTGAGAAGTTAGTTCTAAAGTTTGTGCAGATGTATACATGGGTTTATGTGAATGGAAGCGCGTATATACGTGATATCAGTGAAAGGAAAGCGCATATGAAAAGCTAGGGTTTGCTGAAGTCTGAAGTATAAAATGTCTGATCTGTTCTGCTGTGTTACCGCTATCTGTTGATGATAAATTCTTCTGATATGGGTTGTTTGAATTGTTAAGTTTGAGCTTAAATGTGTGGAGTGGATCAAGTCTGAAAATATGATGAAACGTGACCTGCAAGTTGTGCTCTATTGAAGTTGTTGGATCCAGTGTGAAAATTGATGAAACGTGGTCCATGGTGGTGCTAAGGGTTGTAGCCTTCAGTCAGGGGGTTGTAGCTCCCTTCCAGGTGAGGCTGGTAAACGAGAGCTGGGGGTCGTAGCTCCCTTCCAGGAGAGGCTGGTAAACGAGCGCAGGTGGGTGCCTGCATACTGGTATGAGTCTGCGCCAATACATTGTTGTAAGATGTTTTCTTTATAATAAAATATTGAAGTCTGAGACAACGATAGCGGTGGTTTTCTCCCGACTTGGGTTTCCACCTTAAAAATCTTGGTGTTCATGTGTGATGCTTATGTGTGATGATTTATTCTGTTCTTACTGCACATGTTTACTGTTTACTGAACATCTAATGAATGAATGATGGAATGATATAAGTGAAGAATTAATGGCATAATTATATCTCTGTGTATATGTGAGTTTTATGAAGGATATACGTGTGTATATGCTAGTTGGCTTCAGCTAAGTAGCATATGGGTTTTAGTGAATGGAAAAGTAAAAAGTTTTCATTTTGCCCTAAATACTAATTCACCCCTCCCTCTCAGTATTTTTCCCATCAACCTATAAGTACACCAATGATAACTGGATGTAATATCAGTTCTAATGATGATTCCCCCACGGTGAATCAACCAGAATACAGATCTATGATAGGAAGTCTACTTTATCTCATTGGGAAAAGACTAGACATCATGCATGTTTTTGGGATTGTTGGATGATTCCAAGCTAATCCAAAAGAGTCTCATATTTAGACTGTGAAAAGAATATTCAAATATCTACAAGGAACTCAAGACTTTGGACTATGGTATCCAAAGAATGTTGATCTTACTCTTCATGCATACACTGATGCAGATTGGGCTGGAAGTGTTGATGATCGGAAAAGCACTAGTGGTGGTGCATTCTATATGTAAAGCTAAATGATATCTTAATAAATTGTGAGAAGCAAATATCTGCCTTATCTACAACAGAAGCAGAATATGTGGCTGCCGTATCATGTTGCACTCAACTTCTCTGGATGATGCAAACCTTACAAGACTTTCAAATCAAATGTTCACCTCCTATCTCCATTATGTGTGACAATACAAGTGCCATTAGTATCTCAAAGAATCATGTTATGCATTCCAGGACCAAGCACATTCCCATCAAATATCACTTCTTACGTGAACAAGTTCTTGAACAAAAGGTGAAATTGGAGTATGTTCCCTCCAAAGAACAAGTTTCTCATATATTTACCAAACCTCTACCCAGGGAAGCATTCGAATATCTTAGACAGAAACTGGGAGTAGTCTCTGCCATGCAGAGGATCAGATCTACTTAAATACAGAAGATTAAATTAGTTGTGAGGTGCTGTTTGGAATCTTTGAATGCACAGGCTAAGGGGGAGCATTGGTCATATGAAATGGATGCATTGTTGGTCATATTATGTTTGAATATGTAGCATGACCTCAGGGGGAGCATGATATTGTCAGTTGAAAGGATCTTGATCAAACTCTTTTCCATTGATGTCAAAGGGGGAGGAAAAGAAACAAAGGGCTTTTATAAGACAAACACAGGAAGAGTATTGCCATCAATGCCAAAGGGGGATATTGTTGGAAATGTTGTCATTGATGGCAAAGGAAGTGGCATGAAGGAGCATCTGAATAGAAACAAGGCAAAGAGAGAAGTATTGAGGTAGCAAAGAGGTAGCAGAGGCAAGAAAAGAGAAGTCATTTTTTTAAGTAAACGCATGAAGAACCTGTATGGTTAAATCTGTGTTAAGGACTTGATAGATGAATGTGTGTGAACATATGCTCTTTATGTATAATTTGAAGGTGTTTAGTCTGTATGAGAATCTAAGGAAGGTCAATTTATAGTTGTAATATAGGGAAGGATTGTTATATGCGCCTGTGTCGAATTAAATTAATTGTGTTTGATACACTATGAACAAAATGAGTCATTGGTAATTATGGAACCAACCAATATTTGTTAATTTATTGCACATGAAGGGTAGATTTAATATATATATGCAGACGGATGGAAACTTGAGCGAAAGGTGGAACCACAAAGGAGGAACAGTACAAGCGGTTTCCGGTTTTCATCGCACCGCTCTCGACGGGCAAGTGGTATTTAAGGAGTTGGGAGCGATTCCATAGATCATTCGACACATGGCGAGGTGGACCCATGGAAAACCTCTTGTCACAACGTGCCATCGCATGTTATAGTTCGACCCAGGTTTCCCAGCGATATCATTGAGCGTCGTTGATCTGGGAAGGGGTCATCAGACAGTTATCATTTGTTGAAGGTGCGCGAAGAATAACACAAGTACGACGCACCATCGCACGTTATAGTTCGACCCAGGACGCCCAGCGATATTTTTGTGCGCTGTTGATCTAGAGGGAAGCCATCGGATGGTGGTCATTTGATAAAGCTGCGCTGAGGCTAACCAAGGTATGGCGGGCCATCGCACGTTAACGTTCGGCATCGGAGGTTGAGCGATATGCATATACGTCGTCGATCTGGAAGCTAGCTAATCTAACGGTGATCGAATGCTGGACTTGCACGAAATTTACTTATGGTACTGTGTGCATATTGGATTGGCTATTGACTATATTTGTGGGCTTGGGGTCAAAGGTTTATCATATTTTTTGAAAGCGTTAAAATGCGAAGGGTTAACCTTTAATCCTAAACTTAATTTCTAAAGTATTAAATTAATTATTTAATTACCAAGATCAATGGAACAGTGAGAGTTATGGAAACCCCACTGACTCCATCCAGGAATACCATTATTAATTGAATGGTTTTGACCCATGGTTTTAATAAAGGAGAAAACTATATAAGGTGATGAGAATCATAGTACGAAGTGTGCATTGTAAAGGTTGAAAATAAATAAATTTCTCCAAGAAATATATGTATGGGAAAACTTTGTTCTTAACTGATAAATATGAAACTATGATGCACCCATGGATATAATGATTTGACGATGATGAATCTCTGATTTTGAGCGATGGACGAAATCATGAAGAATTGGTGTGAGTGTACTGAATGAATAAGTCTGGTGGCCAGCAAGGTATGTGAAGTGGAATATGGTGGATCCAATATGAAAATTGATGAAACGTGGTCCGCAGTGGTGCTGAGGGTCAAAGCCTTGAGTGAGGGGGTTGTAGCTCCCTTCTAGTGGTAGCTGGTAAACGAGAACAGGGGGTTGTAGCTCCCTTCCAAGAAAGGCTGGTAAATGAGAGAAGGTTGTAGCCTTCTGCAGGTGGGTGCCTACGTGCTGGTATAAGTCTGCGCCAACATAAAATTGTAAGAAATTCTCTTTATAATAAAGATTGAAGTCTGAGATAACAACAGCGGTGGTTTTCTCCCGAATTGGTTCCCACCTTAAATCCTAGTGTTCATATGTGTTTCTTATGTTTTATGGTTTGTTCTGTTATTTATATTCATGCTTACTACCTATCTGATGAATAAATGATGCAATGATCTAAGTAAAGACATAATAAGATCTATGAACATACAAGTTGGATGCAGTAATGTAACATATGGTTTTAAGAGAAAGGAAAACTAAAAAATTGTCTATCAGCTCTAAATATTGATTCACCCCCCCTCCTCTCAGTGTTTTTCCAACAATTTGGGCGGAAATACAATAAAAAATAGTCTAGTGAAACTATTTTATTCTTGTTCCAAAATTTACTAAAAAAATATCAAAACAATACACTTCATTTCAATCATCTCTTTATTGTATTATATATTTGAGACGTCATTATAGATGAATGTTAAATGAACTTCTATACTAATATTTGTCTGTGATTTCTTATTAGATATATAATCACACATATGAATGCAATATATTTTTCATAATTCTTCTAATCAAAATATTTTTTTAGAAGAATTATCTTGCATAATTTTCATCTCTTTCAATTGTTAAATAATCTATATTACTAATAGTTGAAGGATATCTTGTTTAGATCGTATAAAGGAAGAAAAACCCCGGGTATATAATAGAATAGATAGTGTGAAATATATGCATGTGATAGATTAGAATAATTTTCCATTGCATATTGTGTAATCAAAACACACCCAAAAATAATTCCTTATTGGGAAACTGGTCGCACTATCCCCAGTCGGAGCCACTACACTAAACGGAAAATGAGATGCTTTAAGGTCTAGAACGGGTGGTTTTCCCCCATGTTGTGGTAGCGAATTTCGAGGCCTCAACACTATATACAGGGCCTTGTCTTCACCACTAGAAAATTGAATCACTATGTATTTTAAATTAATTGGTGTCCGTGTTGTTTATTTTGTCTTATATGTGGATGATATGTTGTTTATTGGAAATGACAAAGAAATTATCTAGGGTTTCAAGACCCAATTGTTATCCAAATTCTACCTGAAGGTTCTTGCTGCTACAACTATATTTTTGGCATGGAAATTAAGAGAGATTAGGCAAATAGGAAGCTCTAGTTAAAACATAGGAACTATTTCGATACAATATTGTAGTGGTTCAATATGCAGGACAGTAAAGTAGTGAAGCTTCATATTCATGTAGGTGTAAATCTATGTGTTGAACAGTGTCCCAAGAGACAAGAAGAAGAGGAGGATATGTCATGTGTTCAATATGGTAGTGTAGTGGGTAGCTTTATGTATGAAATGGTATGTATTACACCATAAATTGAACATGCACTGGGACTATTGAGAAAATTTATGTCAAACCAAAGGAAGGAGATTTGGACAACAATGTAGCAAGTTTTTATATTTTTGTGTGGCACTATTGATTATGGTTTGTGCTACCAGGGGAGACCATAATTGGATATATTTTCGGACATCTATGGTTTTTTTCATACAAAATGGGTTGGAGATCTAGACCAAAGAAGATCTGCAAGTGGGTATGTGTTTAGCCTATTTGGAGGTGCAGTTATTTGGATGAGTAAAAGACAACTTGTAGTGTCTCTTTCAACTACAGAGGTAGAATACATGTCAATCACTCATTCAAGGAAGGAAACAATTTGGTTGCAGATATTGTGTTCAAGTATAGGGTTGGTGCAACGAGCTATAAGGATAGACTGTGATAGCCAAAGTGTAACTTTCTTGGCTAAGAACCCTGATTATCATTAAAAGATAAATCACATTGATGTCCAATATCACTTTGTGAGAGATATGCTTGAGGATAAAAAGCTGTTTCTGGTAAATTTGGACACTTTGAAGAATGTTATGGATGCATTGATGAAGTCTGTGAGCACTCAGAAGTTCTCTTGGTGAAGATAAACAACGGATGTTGTAGGGATGGAGTAATGACTAAGCTCTCTTGTGGCCCCTACAGAAATAAAACAACAAGTGGGAGAGTTTTGGGTATGTTTTATATTCATTCCATGATTAGTTTCACACATGGCGGGGTTATAGGGGGGGGATAGCCCCCCTATTATTTGTGCTGAGTGCAGCGAGGGGGGTCACAAGGGGGGCGGAAAAACGTTTTGGACCATATTTTTTAGTGGGCAAACCTACCTATGGTTTTGTGCATGGGTTTGCTCATGGTTTTGGGGCATGATGGTTTTCAACCCCTAGTATTTTGTAGATACGGTCAAGGGAACTACACTTATGTTCTAATTCAGGGTTAATGGATTGGGTTTTATGAATGATTTGGCATGTATATATATATATGTGTTGTAACACTAAAAGGAATATAATGAAAAATCAAGTTGGTAGTCTCGATTTTGGGATCTAGGGGAAAAATCTCTGTGTATACATGTTTTATGTTTTATGCTCTCACTATTGTTTATTCTCTGTCTTTAAGAATTTGTTTGCAGATAATTTCTGTACAGTTTTAAAACCTACAGTTTCCAAGAGTGTGAGAGAGAAATAATAGAAGATAGCTCCATCCAAAAATTGTCAAAAGGCTACCAACTGATCCTCAGAAGCCCTTTTATCAATGAGGCCTCTATTTTCTTCATTTTCCATCATTTTCCTTCATTTTCCACCTCACATGCAACCTATGAACTTTCACCTTCATTTTATCTTAATTTCTATTATTTTAATAAATAAAATTCCAATTAATGTCAATTCACCTTTCTAAATCCTTTTCCATTTCCTTTTCCAATTTTCTTTTCACATAATAACCGAAATGAACAGCCACTAGGATGTTTTTTCCCAACATTCATCTTGGAACACATGTCCCATGAACTTGGTCTTATATTATTTTTTACATGTATTTTTAACTAGGGTTGTTACACTCCCAATACTGACTTGGAATGGCTAAATGTTGTAACAAGCTCGGGGTCTTATTTGTATCAACATTATTTTGTTGGAAAACCAAAAATTCTTCCAGAAAAATTTGAATATCAGATTTGAGGCCATCACCAAAAAAATCCTTCTTGACCCTTTGGTAAGTTTTCTAAATTCTTGAGTGCCCTCATAAGGGGGAGGTGTGCAATTCCAAAAGAATATTTTTCTTGAGTTGGGAATATTTACAAAGATATAAGTGATATGTGTACCATAATGAATAATTTTTATAGCTAAATGTATTAGATGTATTGGGATATTATTGATAATTTGAGTGATTTTCCACACCTCTTCGTCATTATTCCATTCATCCCTTACTTCGTTTATATAATTAGTTTCAATAATAGAAATTTCACAAAGAAATATTTCCACATCCTCATCATTTCTTGAGAGTGTATCTGAAACAAAAATTTTCTTCCCTTTTTCATAGAAGATTTCAAAGTCATAACCCAACATATTTGTGACCCACTTTTTGTGCTCCCTTAAAGATAATATTTGTTCCAAAAATGATTTAAGACTATCACAATTTTTTTTTACCTTGAAGTGTCTTCCCATTAGATAAGGTCTCCATTTCTTTAGTGCATGTAGTATTTCTAACATTTCCTTTTCATAAATAGGATTTTTTTTTTCCTTTGATTGGAGGACTTTCAAAATAAATGGGTCTTCGTTCTTGCATTAAAACAACACCAATTTCATTCCCTGAGGCATCACATTCCAAAATAATGTTTTTTTGTCAAGTTTTTCATAGTTAAGACCAATGCTTGGAACATTGTTTTTACAGAGCATTTTTTCGGATTCCTTAGTTGTTATCCCAAGGGTCATCTTTTGTGCCACTCATGTCACAAATTTTGCAAAGCGACAAAAGCTATATAAACTTGTTCATCCAAGACAACATGCTTAAGATATCCATGAAGACCTAAAAGAAAAATTCCTTGAAGCTTTTATGGAGAGTTTGTAAAAAACCTTGTTTTGCAAGCCTAGTGCAGTACTCCCCTTAATAATCTCATGCTTTTCACCTTCTCCCCATCCTGTGAACATAGCTACTAGTGTGGGAATTCAACAGTAAAGTTGTGCTGGTCCTCTTCTGGCAGGTTCTCCAAAAATGGAGCAGAAGCTTTGACCTCTAGAATTCTATAGAACGAAGTTCTAGTACTTTTTGGTTGAGGATATCGACGAATAATCCAATGTTTAGCCCTTGATATTATCTCCAAATATTTTCCCTTTAGGGATAAGACCTTCCCCTTGATTAGTGGATCATTAACCTCCTCATCTATTCTATAAGAGAGTTCCATGCTAGAGATTTGTGGTTGGTCATTACTGGTTGCCATAATTCTACCTGATTTCACCCACATGTTTCTAATTTGATGAAAAAGGAAGAGAGATTGAATAGCATGGCTTGGAATTGGATCACCACTTCGAAGGAGTCCTTCAACATCAATGCATCATTTCTAATATCTCCTTTGATAATTTTAAAATACAAAGGATAGTTTTCTTTGAAACACATATACTATATATCTTTCATATTTTTTCATGTCATATTATTTGTAGGTATTGAGACAGAAAGAACAACAAATAATGAGACTGGAAGAGAAAGAATCAACATCTACACCGAGGAAAATATTGCATAAGGAGTGAGGTAGGCCAATCTCCCTCTCTTATTTTACTTTTCAACGTTAAACAAGGGATGATTATATCCTTTTTCACAGTTGTTACTAGAAAAACTTATTGGGATAGAGGGATTGCTTCTTTTCGAATAAGGGATTTTCCTGCCTAACATATTGGTGACTCCACTCGGGAGCTTACACCCTGTTCACCCTCTTCTTCTTTTTTTTCTTCATACTTAGTTTGGAAAACCGTTGAACGACCGCATGTTTGGCTTGTTTCTTAGCATGTAGTCTAGTTTGTTAGTGTTTTAAAGTATCAAGTCTAAAGTTTTCTTTCATAGATTACTTGTTTTACCCCTCATTTCCTATCCCAATGCATAATTTTATAGACACAGTCGTGCTACTAGTGTTGATTTTGCTGGAATAGTTGCACTACAGACAACTAGTGTGAACTAGTGGGTCGAGTTGGCCTTAGAAAATAGAGATTTTCAATCTTTTTTTGAAAATATTTGGTGTCTCTTGATATTTGAAATATTTTATTCACTTTATTATGTTATTTCTAACTTTGAGTGTCTCCAGCCTCTTTTAGAAGCGCAAATTGGTTTTTTGAGTTAAGTGGTAAAATCTTTGTTTTGATTGGGTCTTATTGTTGCAAGTTAATTAAAATCCCTGTTTACTACTTGTGTAAATCAAGAAATATTGATTGTCTACTATAGGGCAGTATTAGACTGTGTTCTTGTTTAAATAAATTGGTTTTTATTCTGTTTAAGTTTCATTTCAAGAATTACTTTTCGTTAAATGCATAAGGTCACTTGCATATAAATGCTACTTTTTGGAATTTCGTATCGAAAATAGATTATAATTTTTCGATAAGTGAAATATTTTTAGATGCATTAACTGCATCAATTTAGTTTTCATCATTCAAAGTGAAAAAAAAAAAAAATTGATTTAAGTGCATCTTAGTGAAAGTAGAGATCATTTTACTTTTGGATAAGTTACATTTGGGATAGTGAAAGTGAAATCGCTTTACTTTTTAGAATTTTTATTTTTGAAAAGTGAAAAGTGAAAGCGAGTTGGAGGGGGGATTTTGTTTTTTGAATTTGTTTTCATGCATAATTCATTGTGATATATTCCCTTATTAGTTTATCTTTCATCAAAAACAAAAGGATTCCTTTTCCTCATTTAGCTGCATCTTAGGAATTCATGTGAAATCATTTTGAGCCCAAATCAAAACAGAATTTCATATCAACATTAAAATAAACCTCAGTTAACCTATGGATCATTTCTAGTTAACACAAATATCTATAGGTCCAAGCTAGAGACGTGTTACAGTATCGTTAAGCATAACATCGATCGCAAACAACCTTTTTGCATCCCATCGGTGATATCTTGTCCCGGGGGTGACATGGCACGGGCCAGTTGGATAACGGCCTAAGTCATTAAATTTTTAATGGATTAGGTGATTGGATGGAGGTTACAAGGGCATCTGTAATGGCACAATGGTAATGGCATGTTTTTTTCATAGTGAAAACATCTTTCCATAGGGCATGTCGGCCGATAAGTGGTAAGGAGTGGGGAGTGTGAAATTGTTTGTGATGGACATGTAGAAGGTGGGGTGGTTTATAAAAAAATCAATTCTGGACACCCCCCCCCCCAATTTTAACGTTCATAGGATGAAGGGGGTCTGAAAACAATCGTGAGCCATCAGATGAGATGGAGGGAGTGGAGATGAACTGGAAAGTGATGAGGGGTTAAGCGATGATGTGATATGTGAGGGGATGGTGGGGTTGGGTAAGTAAATGGATATTGGGGGTATAGTTCGAGAGTTAAGATATAGAGATAAGGACATGAAATATGTTGAATATTTTTTATAAGAATTAATCTTGATACTTAGGCTAAAACACCTTTGAATTTTTTAATTTTTCCTTTCTTAACCACGAAATACATGAAGTCCTTAGGATGAACATTGGAATAAAGTTCATGCTTCCTCCATATTTATTTTTCTTCTTTCACTTATTCCTACCCTTTAACTAATCTAACATTTTTTGTTATTTTGTAGGGTACACTTAGACATGCAGACCCAAATCACTTTTTTCTTTAAAACTCTAACCTACACATATCCTTATTTATTCCATTGACTCATTTTAAACTGTTGACTCAATTTTATTTCTACCTAACTACTGATCTACCAAGTTTAAACAGTTTGGAAAATCCTTATTTTCTAACCTCTCAAGATAAATTCATAATTGTGCAATCATGCCTAAACTGTATGATTGAACAAACTAATCTAATCAGTAGTGGCATTTTGATTTGCAACACTTTCAATATTATTATTTTTTTGGGGGTTTTCTTTATTTTCATTTTTCTCTTTTTTCAATATACCTGTTAGGTCCCCGTAATTTTTTAGATTGGCAAGACCAAATGTACAAGGGTAACATCAAACCAGTCTTTGGAGTCCTAGGACCTAGCCTTCCTAGACTTAGAGAGGGCTCTCTCTATACTTGTGTAAAGGATGCAACTTGATAGATTTTAGGGTTTTGATTTTAGGCTAGTTATAGGGATTAGGGTTTGTTTGTTTTTTTGTTTGGTTGGGTAGGTTGTCAGGTTGAATAGATATAGTGAGAGAGGTTTAAGCCAATGGGATATGGAGTCTGCAAAAGGTCTTGAAAGGTACAAAAATAGGTCAAGGGTGTATCACAAGGAAATTCTAACAAACCCAAATGGATCTAAAAGCTTATTTGAGTGAAGTGAACATTAATTTGTGAACATAGTAGGTGCAAAGGGCATTTAAGAATCCTTTAAGAAATACTTTAACAAGAATGGAATTTAATATTACTAATACTAAGGAAATAAAAAAATATAGGGCATACTAATAACTTCTTTGACAAACCCTAGCAAGTAAGCACTAAGACAACAATCCAGTGAATCATAAAAAGCAAGAAACTTGTAAATATTTTAGTGATTTCACCTTCAAGCTAAGACAACGTTTAAGATAAACACATAGTAGAGATAAAATAATAGGGAAATCCTAACTTCATTAATTAAACTACAAAGACCTCCAAAGAAACCATTTAAGATGAGCAAAAGGGCATTGCGAATCATAAACCTCTTTAGCTAAACCTAACCCGCAATAATTGAAAGAAAAAACCTTAAAAACAATGTTTAAGTTACATAAAAGAGCAGGGCTAACCATCAACTAATTTGATATTTGCTTTATCAAATCATATTTAAGATAAACAAGCATGCGTGGGACTAGAGAGCATTCAAGGATTCTCTAATCTAACCTTGCAGAGGAGAACATATAAGCAATAGAGAGTGGATAGAGCTAAGGTGCCTCTAAACAACATTTCTTAGCCTAAATTTTTTGTCCTCCTGCATGAGAAAGATGAAATGAAATGATAGCATAAGAAAACAAGAGCTAAATAAGAAACACATCACCATTAACTATGTTCATGAATCATGCAAGTGATCTTGCTCCATTGTCATGCAAATCAAGGCATCCATAAAAACCAAAGCCAATTTCTCCAATCTTCAACTCTATAATATTTATTCTCAATAATTATCCAACATGTACAATGTGGCCTCGATGTTGTATGTAAATAGCAAGGAGGACCAAAAACATAACTAGGTTTTGAAAATATTATTAACTACTCATAAATGCCAAACTTTTCCTATGACACCATGCAAGGCCCAAGGCACAAATATCCTAATCTAATAAATGCAAAATATCTCCTAACATAAATTCTAAGCCAAATAGGAGTGATTTCCACAAAATTCTTCAAAAATATCTTTTTCAATAGATTTGTGTCTTTTTTTGACTTTTCAGGCAAGGGCGTAGCGCCAAGGCCAAGGGCACAATGCCTGCACCAGAAAAATAGGTGATCTTGCAGTTGAGTTGTGAAGGCCTTCCCGATCTCCAAATGTGCTCCATGATAGCTCGTTGGAAAGCTTGTTAAGTATAATTTCCAAAAGTAAATTTAGCTTTCCATTTGGTTCCCATTTTTCTTTCCAAAAATTAAATATGCCAAGACTACTCAAGGCACAGTGCCAGCTCTGAAAATAGGGCAGAAGGGTGGTTTTTTGGGAGTTTTTGGCACTTTTGGAGAACCAAATATGCTCCAAATCATCTGAAATTTTGTGTAGGTGATGATATTGGCCCGATGAAGATGAAAATGTAAACCAATACTGAAAAGAGAGCCCTAAAAAAAATCACAGCGCCAGTGGCACTACGCCTTTGGCCCTTCAAAACAGTCAAAATTCCAAAAATCTTCAAAATTGTATCAAAACTTGGATTTGGCTTGCTGATTATATTTGGGATGCTGGCCAGGGTTTCAAGGTTTTCTTTGTCTTTAACCTCTTTGGTACCACCATATTTTTTATAGGCTTCATTGTTAGCAGCCTTACTGCTTTCTTCATGGCTCCTTGATCCATTGTCATCATCACTCTTTGTCCCACTTTCATCACTGATTTCTTCTTCATTTACCTTTGCATCACTGATATCTTGGCTTTCTGACCTTTCTCCATCATCATTTCTACTCTCTGCCTTCTTGATATATGCCTCACTAACCTCTTCTTCATTGTTTTCTTCTTCATTAACATTTTTCTCACAACTTTCAATGCTCTTTTATTCACTGCTTGATTCCTCATTTGCATGAGCTCCCTCATTGCCTTCTTCTTCACTGTCATTGTCTCTCCCTTTTCACATTTTGACAACTCTACCTTTGAAACCCTAGCACTGATATGAAACTAATTTGGAAGAGGGCAATGGAATCACATCTTTTACAAGTGAATGAGGTGAATGAGTGAGGGTGTAAGGTATATGAGTTTGAGTGAGAGGAAAAAATCAATGACCACCCTTTGTTGCTTGTTACAACTTTGCTTTGACACACCTTGCACTTATGTCAATTTGAAATGAAATTTAGGGACGTATTAGGTGAATGAGCAACCTCCAACAATGTGATCTCTCTATTTATAACTTACTTCCATTTCCAGGCAAATGAAGGAGTATTCAAGCAATGATTTTAAGTTCAAATCTAGGGTTCCTTCTTAAGGTCTTAAATTTCCTTTAATTATAAATCAACACAAATTCTTGAAGAAGGGCTTGATGAGATGTACTTACACTTACTAGTGCTTGAAAACCCTTGGTGATGTATTGGAGAAACTTTTAGTTGATTTGAGTGTTTTTAGGGTGTAGGAGGCTCTCCTAGCCAAGCGTGTAGCGTCTAGGCCAAGCACATAGCACCTAGGCCAAGGGCGCATCATCGAAGGTAAGTTGGTGGTCAGCTTGGGCGAAGGCACAATGCCTTCCCAAGCATGCAATGCCTATATAAAAAACATGGGGAAAAGTTACCAAACGTGTAGCGTTAGTTTCCAAGGGTGCAACGCTAACCTGAGGGCGTAGCACTAAAACCACTTTGCCTAGTTTCGGCTTAAAAATTCACAATTTATTCTCCCTTTGAAATTTCTAGTTCTCTGCAAGGAAACAATGAATGTCTTTAAGTGTTAGATGGGGTTTATGGGTAGATAGAAGTTTAACTTAGTCTTTGAAGCCCAAATCCTATTTTGTTGAACCTTCTCTGCCCTCTTCATCGATATTTTTTACTTTTGCCTTGCAGGTGACTGAAAAAAACTGTCTTGGATCTGCTTTTACTCCCTTGAGATTTGACAAATGCATTTTGATGATTTTGTGATGATTACACATAATAGTAGCTTCAAAATAATGTGTGGTTTTCATTGTGAAATTCAACTCAACCTTTCACCTTTTCTCACTAACCTTTTACACTATTTTGCATGCAGGTTACTCAAATGATGAGTTTTTCTTTTCCCTTTGTTCTTGGAGGCATGAAAAAATGGTTTTGACAACTTTTAGACTCAAACACAAGGAAGCATCTTTAGAACCGTTTTTGTTCTCATCTTGAAACTCAACTAATCTCTTCTACTCATTTAGTCATGGCAAGCTCTTTAAACATCTTTGAGAGGATTTCTGATAGCAGCACCTTTAAAACCTTTTTATGTCTATACTATGGAGTTTCAACCAATTTTTTTACCTTATTTGACACTTCTGATTTGCAAGTTCCTGAAAACACTAACATATCCTTCTCTTATTGATACTCTTCACACTTTTACTCTTTGAGGCATGATACACTCACCTTTTACAAGTCTGGAATCTGATCACAGTGGAATCTTTAGAATATTCCTTTGCTGTCTCATGGAGTTCAACTCCTCCTTTCCCTTCTCTGTGCCATTTCTGCAATTGATTACTATGTTGGCACTTTGCTAGACTATCAAGTGCAAAACCCTGTTTTTCCTTCAGACCAACTTTTTGCCTATCTTATTTGCTACAAGATGTCTTCATTTAGGAGCAGACTTCCTACCTCACCAAATTTCTACTGATAGACCCTTTAACACTTTTGCAAAAGTGTCAAAGTTTTCATTTACTTCTTACAGAACTTGAATTTGAAAAGGTTATATTCTTTGGAGACTTTCAAATATTTTCTTCAGAAACCATGTCTCATTATTCCAATACCTCTGAACCAGATTCTAATATAGAAACACAATGTCTAAAACATCAATGATGACCTTAGAACATATGAAACCCTAATTGACCTAGTGGGAGGATTATTTGACCTGGTCTTTGACTGAAAATTATCTTGGAGTCTTCAAGTGTAAAAACATAGTATTGACAAAGTGGTGTATTGAAGATCCATAATCCAATGTACTTGATTTATCTAAAGAGCCTACAAAGATATTTTTGAGACCATCAATTCTTGAGGAACCTCGTGAATCATGGGAATGAGTTAGGCTATAGGTAACCCTAGATGTAAATGAGGTTGATGTCAATGAGGCTAATTTTAACAATAAATCAAACAAAAAGGATGGAGATGAGTGGAACAAGCCCATAAGGAGTCCTTTGGGAGTGGCAGAGTGACCATGGAATGGGAAAATGGTAGAATAGTGAAAAAATTTCAATATGGATAATGAAGGAAGTGAGATTTCTAAAACTCACAATATTCAAAGCATTTTGTTTTTAGAAATCTAGAACCAATATTTAGTCATCTACAGATAGTAAAAATTACTTATGACTAACAGTGGCTCCACTTGTGAAGGGTAGCTCCTTTTCAAGTGGTGTCTAGGACCTCAGAGTTTAGATCTCTGAGTTTCAAAGACCAGTACCTTACTTGTACTTGGTAGATCCTTCTTCCTTCATTCGCTAATGTTCTGTTGAAGCTATGATCTAAAAAATTTCAAAATACATGATTTCTTCAATATAAACTCTACCTATCCATCTTATTTTGCCTAAATTTTTTTATTCTTTTGGGTGCACTTGGACTGACATACCCTTGAAATTATTTTCTTTTGGAAGCATAAAAAAATATCTACTTGTACCCTTATCACTTCCAAGATTTTAGATTAGGCTAATGAACTCTTTTATTCTCTACCTAGTCTATTCATATGTCAAGATTAAGCTATTTGATAGACTTTATTCTCTAACCTTCTAACATGAAATTCAAAATATGACCGAACTAGGATTAAGAAATCTGATTTTCCATGGGCTATGGCATTCGGAAAAGTTGCACACAGACATTATTTTTATACAATAAAAAACTAGAAAACATGAGGGCTTTTATTCAAAATTGGTTATGCATCCCTCTCATTCTCCTTTGGTTCAGATTTCAGCATTGAAACCAAATATATTTTCCTAATCTAATCTACTTAAAAGCCAAGTTTACATGGTCTAGAAAATCTCCTTTGACTAGCCTATAAAAAAAAATTAAAAACATGTTCAGTCATGATTAGGATAGATGACTGAACAAGACTCTCTTTTCTTAAAGGTAGTGGCATTTAGGCTTGCACAATTTCAGAAATACTCATTAAATTTGGAAGTATTCTATTACAAGGCTTTCAACAACATTAATTATTTTTTAAATCACCATATTAAATTAATTTAAGATAAAAATAATTTTAGGAATTTAAAACCAATTAGGGACCATGAAAAGGTCAAACATGGGGCTGTTAGGTACAATATTATTAATGCACAATATGAGTGTGAAAGAAAACTCTTAGAAACAATTTATTTAAGGTAAATCATATTAGTATGTCTAACAACCAAGAAAGATATTATAGTTATGGATAACATACTAGAGTCATCGATGTTTGATTTTGGTGTTAGATGACTCTAATCCTCTTTCCCACAACCTGTGAGAGATTTTTTTATTGAATAATGGTGATGTGAGGATCTTAGTGTAAGTGGAAAGGAGGTGCCTCCCTTGCATTGCTTTGAAACTAGTCTCCTAGAAACTTAGTAAAAAATAATTGTGCTCAATTTCTACCCCTTAATGCCTTTAAGTAACACTAATCAGGAGGTGATAATTATTATTTACAACATCCATGCATCCACTATAAAAGCTATGCACTATTGATCTAGGTATTTCAAGAAGGCTGGGTATCATTGATCTATCCCCACTCAAAGCCAAGTACATTGAATGATAGTTCTTAAATGGGTATTCAAGTCATTCCATTATGATGGACACTCTCACAAATTGAAGCAAACAAGAATTATTGGTCTTTGAGAACCAATATACTTGGACAAGTAAGTAGTGGAAGCAAGGGTTTTCAAAAAATAGTACACTTCATGGCAGTTCGGATATTTATCTCTCCTTTTCAACATTGTCAAAAACTAATAATGGACCTATTGTAATAGTTCCAACCTACTGTATGAAAAAATATGATTGACCATTTGATCCAAATGGAAAATGACATCCACCCATGGTATTCATCCACCCATGCTATCCATACACCCATGGAATTTACCCATGGTATTGTAAATGAAACCGACCCATGCTATTCATCCACACATGGAATTTACCTATGGTATTATAAGTGGTATCAACCCATGGTATCGACCCATGGTATCTACCCATGGTATTGTAACTCAAAAAAAAGGCTATAAATAACAAGCCTCACTTTGTAAAAGGATAAATTGTCCACCACAATGTAGCTTCTACAATTATTCTCTGTTTTAATAAAACATGTTTCTTTGTGGTTTTATCTACATTGTGTTCTATATTTTTTTCTAGAATTCTAATTTTAGTAATCTTGTCAGATCCATTTCTATTTTTTTAGATATTGGGGGCCTCCCCCCAATATTTGGATCAGTGGTATCAGATTCAGGTTACGAATCCATGGGAATGAGGGTTTGAAGCATATTTCAGTTTCAATTTTTGGCAACAATATTCACCAAACTCCATGAATTTCTTGGGCAGCGAGTTTACAGATTAGATCTGAAAATTTTGGTGAATTTTTTACAAAACCTAAGACCAGATCTTGATTCCTTGCAAAAAAATGCCGAAATTCAAAAAAATAATCGGTTGAATTGGAGTTCGGATGAGAGATATATCGCTGATTCTAAATCAGCAATGTTGTAGAAAAAGCTCTGACGACAATTCATGGACGGTGGCTCTCCTATAATGTTTCACAGTTTTTAGTGCAAAATTTAGATAAATGGCTATAGATCTGATTTCCCCTTGAAAAATCACCGAATTTCAAAAAAAAAAAGATCGAATCAGAGTCCAGATGTGGGAGTTATCGTTGATTTAAAATCATCTATTTTTTCAGAAATTTTGTGACGGCGAAACAGTTCCAGTGTGAATCTGAGAGTCTAGAGTCTCTAGATAGTGGTTTGAAATACATGAGATGTAGAATGATCATTATATTTCCAAAAATAGGTTATAATAAATATTCCGAGTTATATTGACCAAGTTATGCCCATTTTAAATGTGGAGCAGCATTCGGAGCGGGTTCCCTTTGGAGACGTTCCCTCCCAGCCTGCTTTAGTAGGAACCTGCTTCACATTCATTATTTTAAACATAGCAGCGTTTAGCTTGGGTTATTTGGAGACATGCCATCCCACCCGAAGTATGTAGGCACATGCTACTTCATCAACAATCAGCATCATGGTTATGGGTCAGCCACACAAAATCATTTTCATCGAAGTCCATTTGCTAGGTTGCACAATGTTAGTAACACAGTTGGTCCCAAGCATTACAAGGTATCTCTATCCCCGGATCTTGATTTTTCATGATTTTGGTTCATCCACAAACCCACAGTTCATCGAATTCCATTTGCTAGGCCGCACACTGTCAATATCACAGTTGGTCACAAGCATTACAGGGTATCTCTATCCTTAGATCTTCATTCATCACGGTTAAGGGTTAACTACACAAAACCCTTCTCTTCAATGGCTCTTCATATTCAACAAAATATTCTCAGGATGGAACTTCACGCAATGGGGACCGTTGCTTCTTAAGAAGGGAGGAATGATTCGAAAGGAAAATGGCATCCAACCATGGTATTCATCCACCCATGTTATCCGTACACCCATGGAATTTACCCATGGTATTTTAAATGAAACTGACCCCTGGTATTCATCGACACATGGAATTTACCCATGGTGTTGTAAGTGGTATCCATCCATGGTATTGTGCCATGGTATCAACCCATGGTATCCACCTATGGTATCTACCCATGGTATTGTAACTAAAAAAAGAAGGCTATAAATAACAAGCCTCACTTTGTAAAAAGACAAATTTTCCACCATAATGTAGCTTCTACAGTTATTCTCCATTTTAATAAAAAGTGTTTTGTGCTTTTATTCACTGTGTGTTATTCTATCTTCTTTTTCTCGCATTGTAATTTTGTAGATCTTCTCATATCCATTTCAATTTGTTTTTAGATCTTGCAGGCCTCCCCCCAAGATGCGAATCACCATTACTTTCACCAAGAGGAGAAAATGATAAGAATTGTTAATGAGGAATAAATAAATGTGAAACGCAACTTATGGATTTTAGTTGAAATTTATATAAGTCATCATACTCTTTAATTAGTAAATACTTATTGTAACTAATAATAAATTTTCATTAAAATATTAATTTTGAACATTAAATATGTATTAAAATTCATTTATCTATTACACATGATTTTCTATGTGGTCTAAATAAACCACTTAAAACCATTGTCAATAAATTCTAATTAGTTTTGTAAAAGATTTATATTTACTTACATTAAGAGATCTATTTCAAAAATATATTACATTCATAAACTTGTATCAACACATATAACTAAATGCAATACAATAAATAGTTCCAGGCCTTGTTAGCTTCTATGAGATTATTTTAATTACAAATAGTTTATTCAATAATTGAATTTTACAAAATGTTAATCTTGACGGGAAAATCATGTCATATGGTGGAAAAAAGTTTAAATATGTTCATATGTGATGCAACTCTTGAATGAGGCTGAATATTCTACTTAATTCTCATTATTAATTAATTAATCCATGTTTCAATAGGAAACATTTTTTTTACATAGAGTTTTTTTTTAGAAATAACAATGTCACATTTATACATCCATATTAAACCACATGATAGGAAAATAAAAATCAATCAATTGTTTCTTGACTTATAGACTTATGTGGCATGATTGTATATAAAATTAATTGATTTAAAAATGCATACTTAGAAAAAATTATCGATTGAAAATATAATAAACAACTTAGAACTCATCATCGATTGATTTTAAATTATTATTTTTTCTAAAAAATGTATCTCTAATTACATTAAGAGCTTTACATGAAAAATATAATACATTTATAACCTTGTATCAATGCATATAACTAAATAAAATTTAATATGTCATGCTTTATGTCTAGTTGGTTTTTATTATTTCAATTAGAAATGATTTATTTACGAATTTAAATTTACAAAATATTAATAGGGATGGGAGAATGAAATTGTGTATGTTGTAAAAAGTTAAAATTCATTTATTTATGATCTATATCTTAAGAGAACTTGAGGAATATAAATAATATTCATTATCAATTAATTATTTCATGTTTTGCTAGGAAAAAAATTTCATTTTACATGGAGTTCTATTTCAAAAAAACAATGTCGCATTTATACAATTATATTAAACTTCATGATAGGAAAATAAATGTCGATAAATGGCTTTATATTAGATCACTTATAAATTATTCTCCATTACTTCTAATTTGTTTTATAAAAAATATATATTTATTTACATTAGGAGCTACATTTCAAAAATAAATCACATTTATAAACTTCCATTAATGCATATAACCAAATAGAAAACAATAAATAGCTTCGAGTCATGGTGGATTCTATGAGATCGTTTAAATTAAAAGTAAATTATTTAAGAATTTAAAATGAAAAAATGTTAAATGAATGGGAAAATAAATGTCGTATGCTACAAAAAGTTTAAATACAACATTTATGATCTATCTCTTTAATTAATCTAGATGGCCCACTTAACACATTTTTAATTAATTTTTCCATGTTTTATTAAGAACAACATTTTTTCTACATGGAGTTTTATTTCAAAAAAATACAATATGAAATTAATACTCATATCAAACTACGTGGTAGACAAATAAAGGTCAATAAATGGATTCATTATTAACTTATATGGGATACGATAATAGTTGATTTAAAAAATAAATATATAAATTATGGATTAAAAATTGAATGCATTACAATTTAAGGACTTTGAAGTATTCACTTATGACCCATCACCCATTAGCTTAAATAGTCCACTTAATACTTATTATCAAGAAATTATTAGATTTATTTTTGGAAAAAATGTCTTATAGTATATGGTTATTATGTATCACATTTATATACACATATTAATGTATATAACTAAGTAAAATATATATATGGCTCATATGATATGATTTCAGTTATTTAAAATACAAATTTACAAAAATAAAAAAAATGAAAAATTCTTAAAATAAAGTTCAAAGTCATAATTTATCTATGGTAGCGTCCAATCAAACCTTCATAGTCCACTTAGCAATCATTTCCATTATATATATATATATATATATATATGCAAAATTATTTATAATATATGTTTATCTCAAAAATTAAATATCACATTTATGCACTCATATTAATGATTTTTATAGGTAAAAGGTCAATAACTAACTTTTGAGTGTGGTTGATTTTCAATATGATATGATGTTAATTACAACCATTAATTTATTGAAGTATATAGATTTATGTAATGTATGGATTGAGAAATCACATATCTTATGCTTCAAAACGTTCAAATCATTTACCTATGACACATTTCTGATTAACCTGAATAGTCAATAGTAGTGAATGTAGCATTTATCAAGTAAATTATTATAATTTCTTCAATAATAATTTCACTTTTGTTTACAATTAGATCTATTTAAAACTTATATTTCACATTTATATGTAAATATTATGCATATAAGTAAATATAAGTCAATAAAAATAAAATCATCCCTTGATGGTTTGTGTAACATGATTTCAATGGAAAATAATTCATTTAAGAACACACATACACACACATATTAGCAAAACAAAATCAATACAAGAAATTCATTGCAAAAATAATTATAAATAGTAATAGAAATATATAATAATATAATTGGCAAATCCCATTTTAATGTTTGGCAATTCCCATTTTAATTTTTGGAAGTACTATTAGAAGTGATTGAACATCCTACAAAATAGCTTATAGATCTGTTGCCTTGTTGCGTTTAATCAACATTCTCCATAGCTCATCGATCAACCAATTATCCTCTTGAGTTGCTACAATGAATTGAGGGGTAAGCATCACATTTTCTTTTGGATTTTCTTTCATTCTCTCAAGTGAACACTCCACTGTAATAATATTGGTTGCATCATATTTGATATGCATTTCCGACATTTTTTTCAATGATTTAGTGTGTATACCTTTTTTTGAATTTCCAATGGCCTTATCTCCATTTTCTGGTTTACACTCTGAAGCAGTCCACATAAACACAAGTTTATCTTGTAATTTTTCTGAAACCAACTTTTTTAGAACTCTTGTTTTGTTTTTTCTCGAAGATGCCATCCAAATTGAAATTTCAAAATATTCATTTTTGAAAAACATTTCAAAAAATGTTTTTGCATGTGGATGAAACCAAAATAACTTTTTCTCTATTGTGTAATCTACATCAGTTCCCATTTTCTCAATATGTCCTTTGTTTGTTGCTTCATCATCGATGCTATGATAAAAACATGTCTTTTAATTCAAGAATAACTAATTTCTTTTTAGTTATTTGTGCTACAGTACAATAACAAATAGTCTAGTTAAACCATTTTATTATTGTTACAAAAATTACTAAAAAAATATCGAAACAATACACTTACCATGAGTGTTTTTTCGACTATTTATAGATGAAACAATCTTCTCTTTTATCATCTTCACAGAACCTGGAGGTAAAAATATTAAAACTTCAATTAAATATGATCAAATTATGTAATATAATATATATTCAATACAAAATTCACAATTAAAGAAAAGCATTAGCAATGTAATCTACGAAATACACATAGACACTTTTAACATTATTTTGATTGCTAGTTTTGCTATTTTTATTTGTTCCTATAAAAAACATATAAAATATTATTTTATTAGAAGCATTAAAATTTGAATAATAATAATAACAAAAAGACAAGTAATAAGTACATTATATGGCATTATCTTCATAATTATAACTTTGCACCTCATCATCGTTTTTAAATAGTTTGAATTGTGAAAATGAATAAAAACCATTAATAATAAGGAAAAAAAGTGTGAAATTATAAGTACCTAATATTATATTTTGTTCTTGATTATAAATTTGATTCTCAATCTTCCGATTATTATATTTGTTCTAATTATTTGTCTCTATAATGTACAATGTATATGTTATAACTTGTGACAATGATTAATTGGATAAAAAAAGAAAGGAAAGAATAAACAACAAAATTCATGTTAACTACCTAATATGATATCATTTGCTCGATTAGAGCTTTGTTTCACATGCATTTGATCAATGTCTCTGTTCTCCTTGCTTGTCACTATAATAAACATAAAAAATGTTATAAATTGTGATAATGAATAAAAACATTAAAAAACTATATAAACAATGAATCATCTTTAATCATCCATATAATATTTTGTTCTTGGTTGTAGTATTGTATTTGGTGAATCGTTACTTGAAGCTTCAATAAAATCTTTGTATACTCCACTTGACAAGAAATTAATTTTACTTAATTTTCTTTAATCACCTCCACTTGAAAGTCAATGTCATTTTCATTGTAAGCATAACAATTAATAATTAATCCTAATATCTCAATTTCTTTTTCTTCTATGGATCCAAATAGGTACATCATGATACATATTCATGGGAGTTTCTATCTGGACATACCAATCATGCACAAAGTCGTATTTATTAGACGTGTTGTATTTTTTAATCATTTCAAAGGTAGAAGTTGAAGGTTTTATTGATACTGCCATTTGAGTTGATTTTTTATTTTTCTTAAATGAATACTATAATATTCCACTTGCTTTGGTGCCAACCAATTCTACATACAAAAATAAAAAATTATTTGCCTAAATCAAAATGAAATTAAAATTTCAAATATTGTCATGTAATGTTATTTTAAAATTTACAAGACCACCTAATCTAACCATTAATAAGAGAGTATACATAAAATATAAAACACCAATATTATTTGAAGGAGACATTGTTTGTATATCACTTGTTTTTTATATTCTCTCCACTCCTTTACTTGGAATGTCAGGGACACAAGATTCAACAACTTATGAAAAAAAATTATGGAAGTCATGAAATACCAAATATTATTAAATCTTCTAATACATTATTTTCATTTACATGTACAATAATAAAGGAGCACATGTGTAATTCAAGTTTACTATATGACACCAATAGTAATCACCTAGCTAAAATTGTTAGGAAAAGAAAAATACCCATGTTAGTATGGGTTTTCCACATTAAAAACCCACTCCTAGATATATGCATGTGTTTTTGTATAAAAGTGGATATTTAATGTGGAAAATCCAACTAACATGGTATATTTAATTTTTCATAACAATATTAGGTAGGATATTATTCAATAATAAATCAAAATTCATTAAGTTGTAAATTGCATACTAGAATTTTGTCAATTTTTTTGAAAATGAATATAAAATATATTTTTAGAATCTCACAGTTTGTACCATAGTTCTTAGCATCTCCAAACATTTGTAATAATTTATTATGGTAAAATTTTAAATTAATTAAGAAACAATATGAATTCATCCTCTATAACATTTCATTTCATACATATGCACAAAATCAAAGAAGATCAAAGCATATGGAATTTTTCTTAAAAAATAAAAATAACATGAACTTCATTAATCAACAATAATTTATTATCAACCATTGTAAAAAAGTACAAACTAATTTTAATTTTTTCATACCATTTAAAGATTTCGGTGTTTTATTTGGTGAACTTCCTTTTCCTTTGATTATTCCTTTTAATTCCCATTAGCTTCAGGGTCCATGGTTTCTGAAAATAGACTAAGAAACTATTATCATAGTTTCAAATTATAGAAGAAAATATGAATTTATAACTACTACTACTACTTGCATCATTGTATGTGTAACAAAATGAACAAGAGCAATAACAAGTGTAGAACTCACAATAATACCTAATCATGGTGTTGATTAGAAAAAGGGCGCCACCCCTAAATAATTTACTATGTTCTTTTAATTGTGTCTATAAGAAAGCTAGCCCCTGCTAGCTTTCCTTCTAGCACAAGCATAAGCATATTACCAAAGGACAACAATACACTGTGAATAAATAACAAAAATAGTAGATAGTACAACAACATCATGTTTACACAAAATTTATCTTTTATAGTCATGTATATTCTTAGCTTGCTATAGAGACCATAAAAATGCAAACACATTGAAGAATTTTTTCTATCACATATAAGAGATTTCCAACAACATTGCATTGTAAAGTAAATATAATGCATGATGAAATTCCTTCTATCACAAACACAAACACGTTGTCAAAAAAAAACATTGTAACAATAATCTTTCCTAGGACATTTCCATGCTTGCGAAATTTGTGCTTACTGTTTGAAGACAAAGAGATTTTAGTCCATGCCTACATAGATCATTGATACAATATAAGAAATGTTAAAACCTCAAATGATTAGAAGTCCCTTTGTATGGAATATGTGGTCTAAGAATGAAATATGGGACAAATAGAAGCATGTTTCCAGCAACAACATTGCATTATGAAAAAAATCATTCTATATTACCCTTTATCACAAACATAAGCACATTGTCAATAAAAACGTTGCAAGGTGAAAGAAATATAACGCATGTTGAATTTAATTTTAGCATAAAAACAAACACATAACAACATTATACGGTAAAATAAATCTAGAATGTGGTAGAATTACTTCTATAAAAAACACAAGCACATTACCAACAACAATATTGCAAATAAAATTAAATGAAGCATGTGGTAGATTTGTTTCTAATAAAGAATTGAGCACATTGCCAACAACAACATTGGAAGGTGAGAGGACTTTAAGCATGCCACATTTTGTTCTAGAAGAAATAAAAGCTCATGTCAACATTGCAAGGTGAAATAAATTTAGTGTGTGCTAGATTTACTTCTAGCACAAACATAAGCATCTTGCCAACAACAACATTGCAGCAGGGTAAAAGGAAATCTAGCACATGCAACATATCCTTACAGCACAAACATAAGAAAATAACAACATTGTATGGTTAAAAAACCATAGTACATGTTGGATTTACTTATAGCACAAACATGGGGATATTACCAATAACTTCATTGTAAGGAAAAGGAAATCGAGCACCCACATGATTTTCTTCTAGCAAAAAGAAAATCACATTGCCAATAATAACATTGTAAGGTGAAAAAAATATAATGTGTGCTATATTTCATTATATGATAAACAAAATCACATAAAGGAATTTTAGGGTGAAACAAATGTAGCATATGTTAAATTTACTTCTATCACAAACACAAGAAAATTTCCAACAATGCAAGAAAATAAATCTAGTGTGTGCTAAATTTCCTTCTAGCATAAACATAAACACATTTCCAAATAAAAACAATGTGAAGCACTAGATTTCCTTCTAGCATAATAACTAGATTGTCAAAAATAAGATGCCATTGTTAAGAAAATATAACATATACTAAATTTACTTTTAGTAAAAATTCACAAACATATTGCCAACAACAACATTGTTGGGCAAAGAAAATCTAACAGAAGTTAGATTTCTTCATATCAAGAACATAAGCACATTGCAAATGATAGCATTGCAAGGTGAAAGAAATCTAATGCATAATAGATTTTATTCTAATGGAAACATTATCACATAACAACATTGTAGGGTGAGAAAAAATTATTTTTTGTTATATTTACTTCTAACACAAACATATGAATATTTCTAAAAACAACAATGTTGGAAAAAAAGGATCTAGCACATGTCATATTTCCTTTTAGCCTAGACACAAAGATGTTACTAATAACAACATTGCAAGGTAAAATAAATCTAACATGTGCTAGATTTTCTTTTAGCACAAACACAAGCACATAGCAACATTGTAGAGTGAAAGAAATTTAGCAAGTGCTAGATTTATCTCTACCACAAATACAAGCATGTTTCCAACTTCAACATTGTGGAGTATAAGAAATCTAACACGTGATCAATTTTCTTCCAAGACAAAGAAAATCATGTTTCAAATTGAAATAAATCTAACACGTGCTATATTTCCTTCTGGCACATAACAACATTGTAGGACTGAAGAAATCTAGTGCATGCTATATATTTATTTCTATCACAAACACACGCACATTCTGAGGTGAGGGAAACATAATGTGTGCTAGATTTCCATCTAGCCCAAACATAAGCACATTGCCAATAACAAAATTATAAGGGTTAAGAAATCTAATGTATGTAAGATTTCTTTCTAGGATAAACATAAGCAGACAAGCACATTATAAGGTGAAAGAATTGTACGGCATGCTAGATTTACTTCAAGCACAAAAGAAAGCATGTTGAGAACAACAACATTATAGGGAAAAGGAAATCTAACATGTGCTAGTTTTCCTTCTAGCACACACATAATAACATAACAACATTGTAGTGTTAAATAAATCTAACACGTGCTAAATTTACATTGAGCACAAGCTAAAGCATATTGCTAGTAACAACATTGCAAGGTCAAGGAATATAGCATATTTCATTCTAGCACAAACAATCAGATTGCCAACCACAACATGGAATTGTGAAACAAATCTAGCACATGCTAAATTTCCTTCTATCTCAAACACAAACACACTGTCAATAAAAATGTTGCAAGTTGAATTTTGACATGTGCTAAATTTCCTTCTAGCACAAGCACAAGCACATAACAAACATTGTAAGGAAAAAATAATCTAGCATGTGCTATATGTACTTTTAGCAAAACTCAAGCCTATTTCCAACAACATTATGAATAAAATGAAATCTAACACATGCTAGATTTCATTATATCATAAATGAAAGTCCATTGCCAATAACAACATTGTAAGATGAAAAAAATATAATGAGTGATACATTTCCTTCTAGCATAAATAAGTGCACATTGTCGATAACACCATTGCAAGGTGAAGGAAATCTAACCCATGCTAAATTTTCCTATAGAAAAAACATAAGCACATAACAACATGGTAGGGTTAAAGAAATCTAGGTTGTGCTAGATTTACTTTTAGCACAAACACAAGTATATTGCCAAAAGAAATATTGCGGGGAAAAAATAAATCTATTTTGTGCTAGGTTTTCTTCTATCATAGATACAAGTCATTCTCAATAACAAATTTGAAAGGTGAAATAAATCTAACATGTGCTAGATTTACTTTTAGTAGAAGAACAAGCATATTTCTAGGAACAAAGGCAAAGGTGCATGAAAAAAGAAAACTAGGACCTATTAAATTTTCTTCTAGGACATATAAAAACACAATGGAAATAAAAACATTACAAGGGAAATGAAATCTAACATGTGCTACATTTCCTTTTAGCAAAAACAACTAGATTTTCAACAACAATATGAAATTAGAAAACTTTCCAGTCTTTGTGGGTTTTTCTCCATGAAGCTGCATAGAAAATGCAATAACAACTATTTTGAACAGGAAACCAACCATGCCAATTTACTCATATGTAATTTGGGGTTGGTTCTAGTGGCTTGGTAGAGCACTAACGCGTTTAACACAGGGGTCTGCCAAGATAATTTTAGACCATTTTCATGGATCTCTAAATCTGATATTAAGAGAACACTGCAAATATTCTACATTTAGTAAATATTTTTAACGAACACAATATAGAGTTGGAGCATGCGCTTGTATATATAACATTGGTTTTGTTGGGTAGAAGTGTAGTGTAGATAAGCCTTTTTTAATATGGCTTATTTGAGTATGCAGAGCTATTTCTTCTCCATTTTGGCTCTGCGCATCTCAAATTCCAGAGAGGTGAATACATTTAAACTATGGGAAGGGGTGGATGTAGAGGAAGAAGGGTAAACATGTCGGTATACTGGTCTTACATTATTGTTGCATAAAATGGTACTTTGATACCTATAATAGTAATGGCCCAAATAATATTTTAGCTACTTCAAATAATTAGTAACTACTAGGTGGCATGGGCAACCCCTAAAATAGAAAATGAGAGTTACCCTATTAGAAACTCCCTTCTCATTCTCTTTTATGTTGCTTTGAAATTAAGCAGCTCTTTGTGCATTCTTATGAGCTCTATGCTTCTTTCACTGGTTGGACTCAAAACTGGCAATCAACTTTCCAACAATCTGCATAGGTGTATATTTCTTGCACCAATGTCCTTTGATGCAACTCTATTTGGGTGAATACTAAATCAGGCATCAACTGATCAGATTGAAATGGACACATTGATTCCTACACAACCAAGAGCTTTGGATTTTGCATTTATACAACTTTTGGTGATCATTGCAGTCATGTCTCAGATTTCTTGGCTAGTATTAATTGTGTTTATACCCGTGGGTTCAACTTATATATGATATCATCAATATTACATACCATCAACTAGTGAAGTGGCTCGGTTTTCATTAGTTTCTAGAGCTCCAATCGTACAAAATTTTGGAGAATCAATCTTTGGATCAGCCACCATTAGAAGTTTGGACTATAAGTATTAGTTCATGGAGATAAAACTCTAGTTAATTGTTAATATGTATAGTAGACCTAATCTCCACAATGTTGCGGCCAATACATGGATTAGTATTCTGATGGATTTTCTATCAAATCTTGCATTTATATTCTTTGTAATATTCCTAATGGAAATTTATAATGATAAGCAAATCAAGCATAGTAAAAAAAAAAACACGCAAAATTTACAACACATTACACACCTATAAATATCCATAAAATTTGTTGAAATAAGCCATTGTATTAATATAAATGTTGGGTACGAAGGTAACATCAAAAAACATGCACCTGGGCTTGCCCAAGGCAAGCTAACAATGCCAAGGTGATGAAATCGACTACTCTAACATGCAATGTGGTTGTCCCCAACAGTCTCTCCACTAACCCATTGAAAAATTACATTTTTGGCTAAAAAAAATGGTTGTTAGGGTCCCCTTTGATGCTAAAACAATTATGAGAAATTAACCTCAGACTCTCCTTTAATAACCCACAAAAACTCATGAAGAAATCTGCAAAATGTTGACCTAGAAATTTTGGCCCAATTTCCCCTAGCTCCTATAGTTGTTGGCTGAGTTGGGACCCCTATTTAACCCCTCAAATCTGCCTAGAAAAATCTACCAAATTATTTCTGAGATCCTTGTCAAAAGCTGAGAAAAACCCAGAAATGGCTTGCTCTAGTTGTGATGTTCCAAAATTGAGCTCAAAATCCTTGGCTCTCCTCCACAAGAAAAAATTGTAAACTATAGGAGATGTTGGGCTTGTTGCTCCACCAAAATGCTGGAAAATCCCCCATGATTTCCCCAATCTAATTCAAAACAATTCCAACACCTCAATCCCTTTCACAAGCCAATTGTTGGCTTTGCCTCATCACCTCCTCCAAGAGCCCTTGTGTACTTTCCCGTTTTTTCATCATTGGAGTGTCTATAAGCTCACCAATCACTATGCATGTGATTCTAACACCTTCATGATCATGCTAGCTTCCCCATAGCTGGCCAATATCATGCTTTGATACCATTGTAATATTCCTAATAGAAATTTACAATGATAAGCAAAGCAAGCATAGTAAAAGAAACAAACACATATAATTTACAACACATTAAACACAAGGAAATCTCCATTAACTGCACGGAGTTGAACCATTTTATTATTATAAATGTTGGGTACAAAGGTAATATTGGAAAGCATGCACTTGGGCTTGCCCAAGGCAACCTAACAATGCTCAGGCGATGAAATCAACTACTCTAACATGCAATGTGGTTGTCCTGAACAATATTTATGCTAACCTAGTGGAAAAATACATTACTGACTGTGAAAAATGATTGTTAGGGCCTCATCCGGTGCCCAGAAAATTCTGGGAAATTAACCTCGAGTTCTTCTCCAAAAACCCACAAAAACACAAGAAGGAATTGGCCAAATCTTGGCCTCGGAATTTTTTCCCAATTTCCCCTATCTCCTCCAGCTGTTTGCTAAGTTGCCACCAAAATGCTATAAAATTCCCCACAATTTCATTTCCCACTCCTTTCCTACATCCCAGTTGAACCACAAATGTGTGGTATCCTCCTAGCTACCAAAGATGACTAGAATTTTCCTCCCTATGGTGGCACTCGTGGTCCACCGAAGAAGAGGGTGACTTGGCCCCCATGAAATACTGCATAGTTCTGGGCAACATGACACATGCCTCTGCTCTAGAAATTCATATTGTTGTGGAAATACCTCATGCTCTTATCCCACAAACAAGGAAGTCTCATACACCAATTTGGTGTCTGGCTTAGTCATGATATTAAAATTGGATAATAATAATAATAATAATTTACATACTTCAAATCACCTATTCATGCAATAAAATTTTCCAAAAACTTTTATCTACTGAACACATGAAAAATCTAATCCACTCTTACATCAATCCATTAGAAGCACTACCTCTTCTAGAAACAAACTCTGTTATCCATCCATCTATAGAATTCAATCCACAGGTTTTAATCCATGGCAATTGAAATATCTCAGCAAGAGGTTACAACCTTGGATGTGCTTTAAAACATGATATGTTTATCCATACCCAGAAGAAATTTTGTAAACTCTGTGACACCATAAATGTCTTCTCCAACCAGCTCCGGAAATTCTCCTCTGCGGCTTACTTAGAGGACACAATATTGTTTCAAATGCTATTGCAATTACATTTTTTAAAACTATCTGGATTTTTTTTCTGGTACCGGAGGCAAGCAATGATTAATCCATACGTTCAATAAATGGCATGTATTCATCCTCAAATCTTGCAAGCAATATTCTCGTCCTTCTCAAAAAATGGTGTTGTATTGTCATAGATGGTAGTTCTTTAATTGTTGGGGACAAAATTATTTATAAAAATGAATCTTTAAAGCTTGTGTGTGCTAATATACATCCAATGTTTACATTGGAAGAATTTATTTTTTACCTTATTCACCACACTATATACCTATGACTTCAACCTTTTTACAAACTCGCATTCCAAACTCTTTCTACTAGCAATTTGTAGGACGAGACCAAATGCTTGTGGCCATGCATAATAGGCACATTGTTCAACATCTATAGCCCAGCTTCAGATAAAGTTTTATTTGACTTCTAAATCCATGTGATATCCAAAATAAATCCATCATGTCATTGTCAATAACTCTTCATTTGATTCTTCTTTATATGCATGTGATCTCCAACATACTAAATATGGGGAAAGGCCTATAACTAAACCCTTCCAAGATATATCTGCAAATTTGAAACACTTTTACCAACCTCATTCGATACCTTCAGCATGTTTTGATCAACCCAGAGATGTGATTAGTTGATACATTTACTGCCTTGCCTTTCCATGCCCCAACGTCACTGTATTTAAGTCAAGAATACAGTCACTACCTTATTTCCATATTACTATCATGATCATTGTTTGCAAGATTGTTGCCAACCTTTATCTCAAATTCTTGATCAGTTTTATATGAATTCATTCTCTTCCAATCATATAAAGCTCATCATGAGAATTTCAGACTCTCAAAGAGTCATTTCAAATGGGCACTGTAAGAAACCAAATGTTCTTATTACTTAATTCTTACACTCTACTACACTAGGTCGATATGATTTCTGTTGCTTAAAACAACAGTTGATCACTATTTAAGTCATCAATACTTTTGTCCTCTACAACCCTTTGATTTTTTGGAAAAAAAATTGAAGGGGCTAGTTTGGCTGTCAATGGAAATATCCACAAGCCATAATACCCACTCTACACCCCCTCATTCTACATCAGCTAGTGGAGATAAAGGAAATGCGGCTTTGTCTATATAAGGTGATGATTAATATTTTGGAAAGGAGAAATATTGATTCCCTATTTTGGTTTGATACGATGGTATTAGTGATTGAGTAATTCTGCTAGAGGATAGATGCAATATGTAAGGTGAACACTGATATCAAGGTATCATATATATGTAAAGTATTGGCCAAACCACAAAACAAATTATGCCATAAACGGAAGATATCCGAAAATATTGTGGAAAAAAATTCCATCCGGAGAAATAATATTAGTTTCCAAGGTTGCCAAGGTTGCTTCAATTTAGATTTTATTTTTGTTTATGTTACAAACATACACAACTTGGAATTGATGACCATTGAAAAATTTTGCAAAAAATATGAGGGACCTCTGTTTTATTTTGTTGGATAAAAAATAACAAATCACTCATTTTCCACTTGATAATGGATTCATGTATCTATTACATGGGTGTGGAAAGTTGAACAGATTTGAGTTCTACTTAAGGCCTAGGAAATTAAAATATACAATACTTGGTTATATTGCGAAAAAGAATGCAAATAGAATGTGTATTCTCTTAAGTTTTATGGAGAATATGACTAATATCTCCTTTAACTTTCAAATGGATTATTAAAATTGGAGAGACTTGAAATGAGAGGTTTCCATTTCAACGAATTTTCAATAGTGGTGGAAATGTTGAACCTAAACTCATTGAAGTATATCGAGGAGCAAGCATACAAAAAAATTAAAATAGGTGACAAACATTTGTCTACATCATGACCATTTTGGAACGTAGAGTTTACACTGCCTCTTAGAAAGACATGACATGAACTTGATTGAAATGGAAGTAATGTTTGGAAACTGATCAATGCATATTTTGGCTTACTATTCTTTGGCTGGAAGAAGAATATATAATCCAATATTTTAATCCTTCTATTGCCTCACTCTTGCTCAGTATCAACAAATTAAGTTGGTTTATAGATTTCATGATTGTGACCTAGATTTATGTACAGTAAGTAGTAGGATATCATTCATATACTAGTAAGTGTACCTTCCTAACTAGGATACAAAAATATTTCTATTCATCACCCAAATCCTCCTACTTATATGTTCCATATAAAGATTTGGGTGGATGAAACCCTTCCATTTTGCTTTCCTTCTACCTCCCATGAAGCTTCTAGGAAAAAAAATATCTGGCATTGAGGCTTGAAAATCGAAATGGAGCAGTGCTGCTAAAATTATTTTTGGTAATGCAACATACAATATTGAAAGAAAAAGATCAAGAAATGCACCATTCAGTATTTTGGGATAGATCTGAAGAAACCCCACTTTAAAGGGTTATTATATTAATGAGAATATGTAGAGGCTTCTTCAAGCTTAATTTTGATGGAGCCTCAGAATACAGAAGGGAAAGAAGTTAGGATGGGGATTTATTTACAAGCATACAAATTTGGTAATTCTTGGTTGTTTGTTCATTTGCGACAACTCTTGAAAAATGTATCCAATTTCTAGTGCTTGTGCTGAAGATTTGTTTAAACAGAGACATGGCAACCATGTTTATGGAATCGTAGAAAGATACTTGAGTAAGGCGATTAAAATGGTGAAGGGAAATTGTATGTGAATATAAGAAGTTTAGGGGCTTCAAAAATTATAAGAATATAATGATGGTATTGGAAGAAAATATTTTGTTGTAGCAAGGTGTTTGATAACAAGTTTCATCTATAGTAGACAAAGAAATTAGAATAATTTCAAACCTTTAGCTGGAAAAATGTCTATGTAGTAGAGAATTTTCAGTCCTCTCTATAGAGATTACAAATTAAGGACAAGCCTTGAATGAGATCACTTCCATTATGATGATGCTATGTTGAAGACATCGCAACCGAGGTTTAATTTGTATATAGATATAGTATGAGATGGAAAATTTTGGGTAAACAAAAAAAATTGGGACTAAACATATCCCTGATACAAAAGAAAATATGTTTTCTTTTTCTAAATTTTAAAATTCAAAGAATTGTAGCTATCATATCCCTTCAAAATGGATACGAATTGTGGCTTCCTTCTTCAATAATTAAGTTTTAAACATGATAATAATAGTGGCTAAACTCATTTATACCGTAGTTTTTCCTTCATCATGCTGTGAAAGTCTGACTTCTAATTTCTCACCAAATCAAATCCAAATGGAAGCACTTTGAGAATAAGATAATCACAATATTAATGATTCAATATAATCCCTTCTCCATCCTTTCACCTCATTTGTGGCCATACAACCTCATCCCGACCAAGTGCAATGAGTGCCCCTGTGTTTTTCTATGGACTCAGGCCAAGAGCCATTCAACTTCAGAAACAAAGTGTGGTCATCAAACATGGAATTGAAATACTTAGACAACAACCACGAGCTTTGAGATATGAGTTTGAGCACTAAGCAATATTAAAGACAACTTCTCCATAGCCTTTGTGTATTTATCAGAGGCCTCCTTGTTTCAGGAATCCATTATGGGATCTTTACATATGGGTACAACTTCTGCTTGGGGAACATAATTGTTGTTAGTTTTATACAACAATATGACTTTAGGACCAAGATCTTTGAAGGATTCAGGTTCCAGATACCTCTATGAGCTCTATCACTATTCTATTGTTGGTCCTAAATTGAGGTTTGAAACATTACTACACATTATTTCATCATCATAACTATGTCTTATATTAAAGTAGATAACTTGTGGCTTTACCCATACTGCAAAGAGAAAGAGGGCTCAACATATTTTTGACATCTAGAGCACTGATTATCCCTTAAAAAAAAAAGGGAGGACAAAGTGAAAAATGGAATTATAAGTTCTAATATATTTCCAAAGAGCCTCTTCTATACCCACAAGAGTACTATTTTAAAAATTGATTACACAAAATTATACAAAAGACATTAACAATAATTCTTGTCAGCTTCACTATAGTTCTTGCACTGGAATAATTGGATGCTACAATTGGATGCCAGGGCTTGGGTTCAGAATCTAGATACACACTTCCACCTAAACTCCATGCGGGAGAATTATGCTATTCAATTTTGTACCCTTCATTTGGAAGGGGATGCCTAAGAGTGGTGGTACCATGGGCTAATCATGTTGGGACATATTCACATCACATCGTACGAAGAGTTCACTCAGAGGCTATTGGAGGGGTTTGAGAGGAAAGATCCAGAGTTACATTTCAAGGAGTTAGCCCATCTGAGGAAAAATGGTAACACAAAGGCATACATTACGGAGTTTTATGGATTGTTAGTGATGGTGAATAGCATTTCAGAGGCTCAGTTGATCATACTATTTTTGGAGTTTCTAGTAGAGCCATTGCATGGTTGAGTGAGGACATATAAGCCCACATATTTGACAGATGCTATCTCCAAGACCACATATATGATTGATGTTTTGGCAAATACCTGGGCTCTCTCCTACTATACCCACTGCACCACAAGGGAACTGAGACACTATACCACCCTAGAGGGATTTAGGATGTGGTCAGATGGACGAGGAGACCCAAAGGGGCCTTAGGAGGAGGAAGTTATGCTTTACGTGTCAAGAACCCTGGGAACCTACGCACAAGTGCACCAAGGGAAAGGCCCACTACATTGAGGTGTATTTAGATAATGAGTCAGTTGAGGAGTTTGAGGTTCATGCAGAAGTTAGATATGGAGTTTTTGGAGCTAGATGGGAAGCTTGTATTTTTTAGGGGGATGCACTCTTTACCACCCCAGATAGTTTTAGCACATTAGATGGAGGTATATCTACGCCATGGGGACATAGAATGGGAAGTTGAGTTGAGGATTTTAGAGATAGGGGCCCAACCATGGCCAATGCATCTAGACATACAGGCCCTATTGGAGAGGCATCAGGGGGTTTTTGGGGATATCCCTCTAGGCAGGCCACCAAGCCTATGGTTCGAACACACTATCAAGTTGGAGGAGGGAGTGCATGCAGTTATCATGACCCTATATAGGCATCTCAAAGCCTATCGAGATGAGATTGAGAGGGCCATTCGATAGCTACTAAGAATGGAGAACATCAGGCTGAATTCAGGTCCCTTAGCTTCTTTTGTGGTGTTGGTGAAGAAGAAGGATGGGATGCCACACATGTGCATTGACTACAAGTCCCTCAATAAGAAGACATTGAAGAACATGTATCTTATTCCATGCATTGATGAGTTGATGGACAATCTTAGAGGAGCGAAATACTTCCCTAAGAAAGATCTACGCTTGGGGTACCACTAGATTTGGGTGAGTGAGAAGGACATCCCTAAGATTTCCTTTCGTTGCCACTATGAACATTTTGAGTTATTGGTGATGCCCTTCAGGCTAACCAACGCTCATGCTACATTCAGTCTTGTATGAACCACGTATTTCTTGGTTAGTTGCAACACTCTATCCTTGTCTTCTCCGATGACATACTCATCTATAGCTGGACGTGGGAGGAGCACCTTCAAAATTTGGAGGTAGTACTTCGCATACTAGAGGAGCAACATCTGTAAGTGAAGATGTTCAAATGTGAGTTTGGATTGACAGAGATGTTGTTCCTTGGGAATGTGATTGGCCCAGAGGACGAAGTAAAGGTAGACCAGGAGAGGATTAAGGCCATTTTTGATTGGCCAACACCCAATAATTTGACTAAGTTGAGGGGGTTCCTGGGCATTTGTACGTACTACAGGAGATTTGTGAGAGAATTCTCACAACTTTCAGCACCCTTCATGGAATTGTGGGAGAAGGGGGATTTTGAGTGGATGCACGTAGCACAGGAGGCATTTGAGCATCGCAAGAAGGTCATGAGAAGTTGTTCTATTTTTGCTTTTCCTGATTTCACTCGACCATTTGTATTGGTTGTGATGCTTCAGGTGAGGGAGCCCATGTTGACACAAGGAGGAAATCCGATAGCCTTTGAGTGTAGAAAAGTTGCTACCCCATAACTGACTTCATTTATGACAAGGATATGTTCACCGTGTTGCAAGCCTTGGTGAAATAGAGACAATACTTGGTGGGGACTGCCATTATCTCTCAAGTTGTTTTTTTCGTCATCCCTAAGAGAGTCCCTTCTATTAGGGAACTTTTTTTCATAGTGACTAGTCTTGTTACATGTGTAACATCTACCCTTCCTTCCTTTGGGCCCCGCTCTACCATGGTTTTGATTTCTGGGTCCACCATGGTTCTTCTTCTTTGCATCGTGAAGGCAGTAAGGTCACTTCCATTTACATTAGAGGCATACTCCATCATTCTTGTTTCCTCTTGAGTGCATCTCATCAATATTTCATCAAAATCAGGAATCACATTATTGTTAAGAATAGTGGTGTTAAATACATGCCAATCAGGAGGAGACCTCCAAGCATAATAAGAACCATCTCTCGATCAAATATTTCTTCCCCAATAGCTAGAAGGTTATTCCTTATTTCAGTGAGCCTCATAAAATAGGATTGAATAGATTCATCCCTGCCGTTCTTGATATTCTTCAGTTTATTCTTGAAGAAAAGGATTTGATTAGCATTGCTAGCTCTGAACATGCTCACCAGATTATCATACATCTCCTTAGATGTCTTCAACTCAAAAATGTAAGCAACCAAGTGCTTATGAATAGAATCTTGGATAATCATCTTTTCTTTGATTTCCCCTTTTCCATACTTTGTCTTCGTGGCCGCAGCTGCATTTGATGGAGGCTCTTGAATCTTCCCCTGCACATAGTCCATGAAATCTTCATCTTCTAGCACCAAATCCAGGGACATCTTCCATGCATGATAATCAGACTTATTAGTCAATTTATTATCAACCATGAAACTCTTGTAAGTTGAGGAAGCCATTTTTCCGTGATAGGATTCCTTCCTTCAGTGATTGGTTCTAACACTAGCTTGGACTCTTGGACTTTGTCTTCACCTCAACTTTAATACCATGTTAAATTTAGATAGCCATGGTGTTCTATGCTTGATGGAATTTTACTTCAATATTTCTTAGGCCTGACACAATATAGCAATCACATAAACATAAAAGTAAAATGTTGATAGAACACAATAATAGATCAAGAGAGGAAAATATAGATCAGATTTACAATTCCTTTTGTCCAGCAAAGATATGACATATTTTTGAATTACAACAATAAACAAGATGCTTTAGCTAGAAAAATATTTCTTGGTCAGCCAATCCTTCATGTGTCACACCCATAGCCCTCAAATACAGCTCATCACAAGTCAACATTGGTAAACCCAAATTATATGTAGGAAACAATAGAAAATTCAACTCTAGGGCTTTGATCAAGAAACTCATATTTCCTCGATTTTAGTGCCCAGCAGTACAACCTCCTAAAATCAAAATTTTGGCAGAATATTGAGGTCAAATGACAAAGGGTTAACCATGATCAACATCGGTCAATGCTGTAGGAACATGCCCTAAATAAATCCATAGAAGACAATAGCTTTTATCCACACGTGTGAGTGGAAAAACGCCTCCAAATGCTATAAAACCAATTAGATTACAATGAGATAATGTGTGATGAGATGATGATAAAATGACCTCCAAGTCTCTCCAATTTATATCCATCAGTGAGGGTGTGTGACAAATCTATTAGGCATGTGAGCCTACATTACAAATTTGGCCAACCTTGCACATGTGGAAAATAAATCCAAAATAAATTTTCTTCTCATCTAAACAAGATGATCTTTAGATCAACCTTGCACCTCTCTGAAAGAGGAATCCAACAAAAATATGACCATCGTCATATGAGCAGTGCAACATGGAGTTTGGACCTAGTTGCCAAAAATTAACAATCTAGCCCTCTTGCATTTATCAATGTTGTGAACATCGGCATCGGGATAAAATAAAAAAGGGTCTGGAAAACCAAAAAATTGGGAAAATTGGAAAGATATCGATAGATATCACCAAACATCAACAAAATTAAGATACCATAAAAATATTTTTAAAAATTGGAAAACATCAACTAGGCCAACAAATCGTGATTTCAAGATAAAATCGAGATGTTATCGAGATTTTCACAACAGTGGTATTTATAGATTTCTTTGAAGGGATTTTCTCCTCAATTGATTGAGGTTCACTCAAAGCCCCAACTTTGGGTTTCTTTGCCAAGTTTCCCCAAAGCTTTCCCTCCATTTCCCAAACATTGGGTATTTTAGGTTTTCCCTTTTATCAAAGACTAAAGCCTACGGAGATCAACATGCCACTTCATCTTATGGAACTAGTTTCTCGGGGACATTACAATTGTGCCAAAAGCCCTCACTCCCAGTGTATGATTGATGCAGTCACTATTGCAAATATAGGTTGAAATATCCTACATGTGGGAGCCTAAGGACATATTTTTTGTTAGAAAATTTTGATGATATATACTAGATAATTTTTGTTCATCATGGGCAGAAAAAAAGTGCACCATCATGATTGATGGATGGATAGATAAAATTAACATAACCTTGATAAATTTACCCATATCTAGTCCAAAGGAAATAATGTTTCTCAAATTAGTAGATGCCTCAAACAAAGTTAATAATACCCAACTAATTTTTGAAATGATGAAAGTTGTTTAGGAAGTGGGAAAAGAAAATGTTGTGAAAATTTTTAACAACAATGTAACTAATTATATGGCTGCTACTAGACTTTTTGAGCTTAGGAACTTTTTGATCTTAGGAATCCCTCCATATTTTGGAACTCTTGTGCTACACATTGCATAGATTTAATGCTTGAGGCATTGCAAGAATTAACTGGATACAAAAAGTTATGTGTAAGGAAAAATCCATAACCAAATAAATTTACAATCACACAAATGACCTCAATAACACAACAATATTCATTGAAGGCAAGGAACTTGTTTATCCTACAGTGACCAAAATTCCAACAAAATTCATCTCTTTGCAATTCATGGTTGAACAAAGGGTAAATCTCAATAGGATATGTTTGGGACCTGAGTGGATGGCATCAAGAGACATGGAAAAACACATGAATGCATTTTAATTGTTGCTCTTGTGTTTAGTGATGGTTTCTAGGAAGATGCTAAAGAGATTATTGCTATGGAAAACTTGGGAAAGTGCTATGGTAATTAGGTCTTAAACTTTTCCAATTTTCACCTTCAAAGTAAAACTTCATTTCACTTTCGAATTTTATTTATACTAAAGTTTGAATATTTGAAAATGACTTCAAACATTCATGATGGTTGATGTTGAAAAACCCACTAAATATTACACTTATAAGGCGTTGGATCTCACCTAGGAGGCCATAAAAAGAAGATATAATGATGAGGTGGCCAGGTATATGCCAATTACATGCCCCTCTTACGTGATTCTAAGTATATTTTAACCTTTCCACTTTGCTAGATATTTGGTGGCAAAATTTTGGCAATGATGTGCCAGATCTTAAAAGATTTTCCATTTGAATCTTGAGCCATACCTACAATGCTGTAAGTTGTGGGTGAAATTGGAGCATGTTTGAGAAAATGCATGCCAATAAACAAAACCAATTAAGTTATTCACAAAAAATCATTTAAATAACCATGTATCAGTCCACTGCACTCTTCGAATTTGGAATAGGAAAATCCAAGGTGAGACATCAATATACAAAAGACTCAGCTCAATTTATCTAAAGCTGAAACACTTGATTTGGAAGAATTTATTGAAAATTTAGTTCACATTTTAATGTTTCATGATAATGGCAGGTTTAGATCATTAGGCTATTGACCTAAATTTGGAATAGCTAGATCCTACATCAGATTGGCTTCAATCAAAAGAAGGCCTCATTTTCACCTTAATGAATTTTCAAACCTTGAGGGTCAAAGAGTTTAGGACCTGGGAGAAACTTGCATCTTAGATTTTCTACTATATATTATTAAGAATTAACTTTTCACTTAACCTTTATAAGTATATGCTTTCAGTTCTCATTTTGGACCCATATTATATGAGATAGTTATTAATCCATGAAATTTTGGACGTTTATTGATAGTGTGCATTGTATGAACATGAATTTATTGAATATCAATGAAAAATACATATTTTTTATTTAAAATGTGTATATCTTTAATTTTTTTACTTGCCAAGTTTTTCACGATTTATTCCCAATCCAATTCAAATGCATTTCTACTTTTCCCCACAGATTCTTTGTCAATTCCAAGTCTTGATAATTTTGATCTGGAAGGGACTGGTGCAAATCTTTCCAGTTGTAGACAATTGGATAGCATGGATGATTGGTAATGGGGAATAGATGAGACTAGAGTCTGATCCATGGGTAGGATGTGAGAACACCTATACGCTGTGAAACAAAATATTAACTCTTTTACATGAAAGGAATTATCTAATGTATCCAAAGTGTCGGTCCTGTGACTACAGATATCTAGCAATAGCGATGGATCAAAACAAATATGGTAGGACTTCAAGGGAACATTGCAGATCAATTGAAGCCTTGATTAGAAGTAATGTAAGAATAAAAAAGGAAGCAGATGAAATAGTATGATATAAAAATCCTTCTGTGGATAAATATATTGCCAAATTAGGGTACAAAGCAATGTTTTCCAATGAGGCTCAATAGTCAAAATGATAAGTCCTGATGGTGGAAACCACTATGGAAAAATGAAATTCCATGTGAGTGGCCATAAGGAATAAAAACTGACTTTCAAAATACTCCAAAAAGAGAGCATAAAGTGACCTAAGAGGTGTGTTTTAGGATACTGGGAATAGAATGAATGCAAGGATGGTTCCTTACTATCAACAAATATAACTTCCTTATCCACAACATAAGATAGTATTCAATGCTATATGATAAATGATTACATAAGCACTCTTCTTCATATTTTTTTGTCAAAACATTGTAAAGTGAACACACATATACATCTACTTGATAAGGATTGATAGAATAGATATATTATATAGAATGGATAGATCAATATTGTCCCCTATTTTCAATCAATTAAAAAGGATGTATGCTCTTTTCTCCATGATTCTTACAGACGTATACAAAGAACTGAACACAACAGAAGATACTCTAGTAAAAAAAAGGTCTATTGCAAAACATGAGAAACAATTGTCAGAATAGGCAGTCTATATCGAAAAAGCTAAAATTTCATTCCAGAGTAAGAAAACTAAACATTTTTAGAAGAAAAAATCACGAAGGGGATTGAAAGATAAGGAAATGTTGAAATACATGCAAACAATTAGGTTTTAGAGGATAAAGTACATAACATTCACATCCATGCCGTCAACACTCTGAGAATAATATTTGTTGGGATTAAAAAAGAACATATCGTTTGGACATACCCAGGGCAATATAATTCATATCCAAAACTAGAGCTTGTGGAGAACCATGATCCCTCTTGAACATTTGTGATGCAAGTTCCTGGGAAAGATAGCTCATGGAATCAATTTGTAAATGACCTATTGCTGGAGGTCCTTGTTGGACACCCTCAAGTCTCATAGGATTTTTTGAGGTCCTCGTCGGATACCCTTAATTCTCATCGGTTGTGTTGCACCTCCCTCTTCCCAGTGCAATCCATAATATGCATCTCTCTTTTCAAGTTCTTCTGCCAAGTCCAATGGCTTAAGAGACGCTCGAACCTTTTTTCCTATTTTCTTTCTAGGCCGGCCATGTTCCATTTTCCCCCATTTTTCATCGACAATGTTGTGGATCATTATCTACATATCCTTTTTATATTTCATTTTGAAATTTTGAAAAGAAAATTTAAAATATATATATATAAGAATTCGAAAATATGCTATAGAAAAAAGAGGAATGCAATGTATTTCCATTTTTATTCATATACATGGAGCGGGCCAACCTTAGGTTGATATATATATGTATTAAGGTTAAAGCCCGAGTAGCTTCCGGAGCGGAAGTCACAATCATGCAAAGAAGCGTATGGATATGCAATTGCGGGGGGTCAACTAGCCCGTCGGTTATCAAATCCCGACCCCCCGCAGTTGACCGGTCAGATCTCAGAAATCTGGTGATCGACGGTTCTGATTAATTACGGGGGGTATGGGTAGGAATTCTTCGCCGTACTCACAGACCCCCGCATGACGTCATCTATCGAGGTGGAAAACAAGCTGTCATTCACTATTAACTGTCTTTCCACGTCACTCTTGCATTTATTATGGTTTCCGTAGTCCATAAAAGGGGTTCTTCCGTCCTATTGTGATTTATTTGTGACTGCTTGCCCTGTTTAACCGCATTCCGCCACCTTTGCACTACTCATTCCCTCGCGAATTGCTTTCGAATTCCTGTCATCCATGGCCAAGCGAACGTTATTGTCCGGTTCATCAAGTCTCAGTCCCCTCCTAGATAGCGAGAAAGATGTTTGTGATACAGTGTCATCTGTCAACCATCCTCTCCTTCATTACCAAGTAACCTTGAACACTGACAAGTCCCCTGTGTTCTCTGCCATGAAAAGTTCAGGTGTATTGTCTGCTTGTGTTCCAAAAACTCATTTCTTCCCCGAATTCATTTCTTGGTTAGTTGCGTCCATGTACCCTGGCAAGTGTTTTGTTATGAATTCTCAGTGGGAAAATATCCTGCAGGTTTCAACACAATTAATGTGTCAAGCATTATGTTTTCCAGAAGATGAGTCTCCATTGCAGTTTTCCGAAGATTCGTTGGTTCAGTATTTCTAAGAACTTTCAAATGAGGAGTTTAATCGCTGCATGTATTTTTTGATATCAAGTCCTGAGAAAACTCAATTTGAAGCAGGAAATTTCAGTTTGGAGGTATTCAATGTTCAGTACAGACCGGTTCTTAGCTGCATTACGGAAATCTTGGGAAGAGATGATGATCACGAAATTGATAAAGCAGTCTTGGGAATGTTCACTATGATGATGAAACTAGATGTGGTGCTAGACAACCCGTATTTTTGGCAAGAAGTAGTAAACTCCCAATTGATCGCTTTCCCTTTAACAGGTTTTTTCATATTTCCTTCATTGGTAGTCTACTTGTTTTTATATCAAAATGTTGAATAGTTCATGAGTGTTGGTTTGAATATAATGGATAGTAATAAAAATAAGCAGTCAGTTTTGCTTTGGACCGATATGGTTAGAAAAGAAGAGAACAAATCCAGTTTATTTGAATTTGCTGACCATTTCATGACTACTGCTTATAAAATTCTGAATGGAACTCTTCCCCCGTGATTTCTGCCAAAGGCCCAGGAGTTCTTACAGTTAGGACCTAATTGTAAGTTTGGAGACTGGTTTGTTTTTGAAGATTACTCTGAGATAAGGCTGTATGGCGTTAGCATTGAGCCCTATAGGCTCCCAACCTTTGTTCCCATGAGACTCTTTGCCCTGGAATTTATAAGGCAAAGTCTTAATGTAGATCAAGTTCATTTCCTGCCCATGAAGAAAGGATTAATGTACAAGTTGCCTATGAGTGTAGGCCCTTTTGTTGTTAACACAAGACAAGCTTTTGAAGAAGTATCAAAAATATTGGAAGGAACGCAGTTGTTGTTAGGAGAGAAATGGCCCTATGATCCACATGGGATAATTTCTCAGAGGAGGGTTGAGAATGGTTATGCTGCTTTTACACATGTAAGTAAACCTGATATAGAGAAATTGGCTAATCCAGGAGGGCCAAGTTCGTCAAAAACCAGTATTCAAACACCTGCAATTTTGGAAAGAATGAGTAAAAGAGGTAGGGAGGATGTTATTGATATCGATGATGAGGAGCCCCAAGAGGAAAAGGGACTAAACTAGCAGAGGACCATTCCTCCAATTCACCTGGTTTTACTCTCTAGATCAATGAAGAACAAGATTGCCTTTCATCTCCTAGTAGACAGGAACTTCACTTGGAAAAAGCTTCCTCCATAAAGCAAGTGTTCACACAGATTGAAGAAAGGAACCAAAGGATAAAGGCTAATATAGAAGCACAAGTAGAGCACAATATACCTGCTGGCCAAACTAGATTGCTGACCGTGATGGATTTGGAGAAAGATCAGTTTAAGATGGCTCTGTCACATCCGACAGGAATGTCCCTGGGAGCTTCAGGCAGCTTTAAGGAGTTAAATATTGTCATGGATGTTAAAAAAATCCCCTTGTGGGACAAAATGAATCTTCACATGCAGACTGGTCAGCTAATTGTAAACGATTTGAGCAAGACCAATGCTACAGCAGTCAAGACTGAAAACATGCTGGAGAAGGTCATTAAACAATGCAAAATGGAGAAAGCAAATGCCAGGGCATTAACAACTCAGAATGAAGAGCTGAAGAAGATTATTATGAAAATCGGCGTGGATCCAAATGATAAAGCCGCAGTTCAGAAGCTGATGAAAAGTGCAGAAGAAGAAATATCATCATTAAGGAAAAAGTTGAAATTGCCAGCTACAGAGCACTCATTGGTAGCCGAAGTAGCTGAGGTTGAAAAGTAGAAAGAGGAATTGCGTCAGCAGCTGATGAAGAAGGACAAGGAACTCACTAAGGTAAAGCAGACTGCTATAACCTTACAGAATCAAATCCAGAACCATACTTGTACTTTTGATTTTTCTGTGGGTGGAGCTGATCCTCAAGCCCAGGTGGTTCAGCTAAACACAGAACTAAAGATGGCGGAGAGAGATTGTAAACAAGCCCAGTCTGAATTGGCCACAGTTCTTAAGATGATGCAAGGATGGGAAGGAAAGGCAAATGAGTACGAGCAGAAGCTACAAAAAGCTGAGGAAGAAATCAAAGAGCTCAAGGAGAAATTGAGGGGAAATATTTCCCTCATCAAAGCTGAGGATCTCATCTGGAATGAGATCATTTCAGAAATGCAGTCAAAATGGGATTCCATGAATATAATTGCCAGAGAGAAAAACATTATTTCAGAGCATGAAAAGGAGCTATTATCGGAGAAGCAGGCCGCTATTAAAAGATCAAATTGGACCAAAAAATTCATAAATTTTATTAATGCCAGGACAGATGAAGAGTTGAGAGAAATGGGGATACAGGATAGGTACTACTATGCTGAAGAGGTAAACAAAATGATCATTAAAAATGACCTTCTAAAGGCCTCAGAGAAACGATTACAGGGAATTAAAGAGATAGTTAAGAAATTTGATATTCCGTTTGACAAGTTGACGAGAACATGTTTGCCCTCATGCTGGAAGGAGGGAGGGGAGATTATGACCTGGAAATTTTATGAGGATCAATTGATATTTGCAAAAAGAAGAGTAGATGGCCGACATGAGAAGACACAGATATTGAAGGGAGAAACAGTATTCAATTTCTTACAAAGGCATTTCCTTCTGCTATGGATGGTGAAGACATTGTTCACAAGTAACCTTACTCACAGTCAAGTTGTTGCCTTTACACTGGAATATCATCGTTATAAGAACGCTCCGATAACTCAAGATAAACTCTGGAAGGAATGCAAGAAATTTTCTATTGACACAGAAAACGGATTTCCAGCCAAACAGCCACAAGTAGCCGTTCAGCCGCAAATAGTCATTGAGTCAGCCACTATTTCAGGAACATCAGTTCCCTTAGATTAGGAGTTATCATCTTTTATTATGTTTTAAATGAAGTCATGTAAATGTAATAAAATGTTTCCGAGGCATGTACCTCCACTACAGAGAGTAGTTAAGCAGTTACAGTTAGTTGGAATCAGTTTTATAACTGGAAACCATTTTGGTTCAAATTGTATTTAAAGACATTTTGAAGGAGAAAGAAGGTTCCGAGTTTTTGGACCTTGAAAGCTAATTTTGTACTAAACAATATTGAATGAATGAAAAAGTTTTACAATCTTCCATTATTCCATTTGTGTTGAAGAGTTTTCTAGGTTTTCATTTCATTTCCATATCTGTGAATAAAGTAGGGTGATTAGAGCTCCAGGTCTCTTGATATTTATGTATCTAAGAGTTAAATATCCTTAATGGGCGCTCCTCTACTTTAACTTATTTGTTATTCACTTCTTCAGCATTTTATTATGGCAGTTTCTGTTATAAGCAGCATGAAAAATTAAAATGCTTTTCTTTCTTCATCTTCCATTCGTTCACTTCAATATAAAGGGAATATGGCATTGCAGAACTTATAAAGATTTGATATTTGGGAAATATATTATTAATATTTGAAGGTTTTGATAAACAGAGACAGATTTACATTTTGTGACATAATCTTTAATGTCTTGAGCACGGATTCCTGTACACAGCAAGGAATTGTTTCTCAAGGTACAACAGACAACGTCATCAATGGTCCTTTCATTTTTCTTTTAAGGCATTTCTTCAATTACATTGACCTGATTTTCTTGAGTAACCATCTCTGTTGGCTCTAGAAATTGATTAGGAGAATTTCTTGCTTCTTCTTCACTGCCTAATTGTATATATTATGATCACTATCCAACGAAAAATTACTAGATTCAAAGTTGTGAATTTCCAAACAAGTATTAGGGTTGGATTTCATCAATGGTGGAATTTTTTCATGCTCAGATGTTGGACTACTTTTAGCAATGTTCCACACAATCTACAACACTTTTTTGTCTTGCAATCCTATACTGATATCACCTTATCCCTATATTTCTTCATTCTTCCCCTTTATAATTATTTCATCATCATTTTCTCTTGTCACTGTTTCTGTTTGAACAATAAATACTTTGGGTTCTGATCTTGGTAGGGGATCTTCCTACTTTTCCATAAAAGTATGCATCTCTTTTTACATTTCCTCTTTGAGTCTAGTAAAACTGAGATCATATGGCATACTAGTTGAATTATCCCCAAATTTAAATAGTCCTTCAGAAATTCCCACATCGAAACAAGCCATACTCACCTCCTTTTCCTCTTCTTCTGAAATTGATCCAACTTTTGAACTAGACTTTGCCGAGCCTGCCGAATCAAGACTCTTTTGAGATAGAATGTTCACCTTCCCATTATTTATCACTGTGGCATGGGGACTGGGAATAGGTTGAGATGCAGCTGCAGTCGGAGCAAGTGCAACTCTGGGCATCAAACTCGATTTTACACTTCCAAGCAACAAAGAAAAATCCAGTGACCGAGAATAAAAGTGAAAACAAAGCAAGCATTAAAGCAGCAAATGCCAAAGGCTTACCAGAAATATCCAAGAATGTAGACTTCTTCATGCTCAATTTAGCCAATTCTCAAGCCAACTAAAATTTGTTGGAAATTTTAGTTTTGTGAACTCCATTATCTATTGAATGCAAGGGCTTTCCCCTTTCCTATAAATTTGAAATAGATGCATCAGTGGAAACTCCAGTTTTCTGATCTTTATTTTCCATTGAATGCAAGGGTTTTCCTTTTTCCTCTAAGTTTGAATTAGATGCACCAGGGACATAATAATTACCTTTCTCAGATCCAATTTTCAATCTGTCTGTAATTAAAAATGAACTTGAATGTCCTTCGAATTTCTCTAGTTGTTAGTATGAGTCTTAATAGCAAGGGTACGAAAAAGGCTCACTTTAGCCGCGCATAACAAACAACCCTAACAGCAAAGATGGTTTCCAATATCTTTAGACCTATAATTATTTGACCAAGATAAATGCTGCAAAAATCTAGATCTATTCATTAAAAGACATTAAGCAGTAAATAAAATCAAGAGTTGCTCCATGCATCCAATAGACAAGACAATATTGTTTTAAAGAATTTTTTGTATTTATGACACCTGGGAGGAGAAAATAGAAATATGTTACCATTCCTCCTCAATGGGATGGGTTCTTGTAAGTCCTCAGCACTTCAGATCTAAAATCCCTCTTTCTTGATGGTGTAGAAAACCCAAATAAAAATGGAACTCAAAGGGGGCTCACAAGAAAAATGGTAGCAAAATATGACAATGATGGTGAATCAAAGTCAGACCAAAAGTATAGATCCAAAGTGATCTTTTGGCAACAAAAGGTAGTGAGTCAATGGAAAATCCCTTCTATTTATAACAAAATATTGAGTTAGTCAAGATATTGGTGCATAGTTAAAATTTTATTAACCAATTCTAGATCCAACCTTTATGGAATATTTTATTATATTTGTTGGAGGGAAAAATAATTTTACTTGGGTCAAACCCCTTTATTTGTAAATAATAAATAAATAAATGATTTATTTATTATTTTAAGGATGTGGTTGAGTAATAATCAAATTAATAATGATTTATTTAATTATTTATGAATGATTTAGTCAAATTTAACAAGGAATATTGTTTAAATAAGGTTTAAATAATTATTCCTATAAAATAATAAGATAAATAATAATTTATCTAATTAATTTTCCTATGTTGGGTTAAATATGAACGGGAATATTAATTAAACTGCTATTTAATTAATTATTCATTGAGGAAAATCAAACAAATGTGGATTTATATAATATTTCCTCATGGGGTTTCCTATTTAAACCATAAAAACTTAATAAATGAGGTTTACTAAGTTATTTTTCATACTGAATGCAATTTTACTTAGGGTAAAATTGGTCTTTCATGGTGTACTTAGGTCCATCTAATAGTAAGAGGTTAGATGACCAAAAAAAGGTGTAACAGTTATCTCTCATGGGAGGCTATCATATATCCAACACCTCCTTGGTTTAGCCAAAGCATGCATGTGTGGGTACCATATTCTATCATGCATGGAAGACTCCTCTCTAAGGGAGATCATCTTCTCAGTATCCATACCCAAGGAATGTTCTCCTTGCCCCATGATGTTGTCACCCTCCAAACTTGTAGCATTTCTGTTGGGAAAAATACTGAGAGGGGGGGTGAATCAGTATTTACTGCATAATCAAATATTTTTACTTTTTCATTCCTTAAAACCCATACGCTACTTTCCTTCAGTAAACTAGCGTATATATGCAGATCACCTTTATTAAACTAGCGTATACACAGAGATCTAGGTATGTCATTAAACTTCACTTAAACCATTCCATCATTTATTCATCAGATATTCAATAAGCAGTAAACATGTGCAGTAAGAACAGAATAAACCATCACATAGAGCATCACACATGAACACCAGGATTTTTAGGTGGAAACCCAAATCGGGAGAAAACCACCGCTGCAGTTGCTCAGCCTTCAATATTTTATTATAGAGGAAACATCTTACAACATATGTGCTGGCGCAGACTTGACCAGCACGCAGGCACCCACCTGCGCTCGTTTACCAGCCTCTCCTGGAAGGGAGCTCCAACCCCCTGACTCGTTTACCAGCCTCTCCTGGAAGGGAGCTACGACCCTCCGATCTCGTTTACCAGCCTCACCTGGAAGGGAGCTACAACCCCCTGACTGAAGGCTACAACCCTCAGCACCACCTTGGACCACGTTTCATCAATTTTCACACTGGATCCAACAACTTCAATACAACACAACTTGCAGGCCACATTTCATCATATTTTCAAACTGAACCCTTTCCATACTTTTATGCTTAAACATACTGCATAAATTGATACGTATTAATCAAAGATCGTAGAATCTAGATAGCAAGAATAATTGTGATAGATCGTACATTTCTACTGGCGCTCTCATGAAACCTTGCCATACGCGTTTCCTTTATCGATCGTCGTATATACGTTGCTTTAGTCCACAAACCAAACAGATACCTCAGTTGTATTTTATTAAGATACGTTTCTTCTTCGCCGAAGTCAGACACGCTCCTCCATGGGCGAAGTAGCTGATAGATCTTCAATCATTATTAGAGCAAGATACTTCATCGATCATATTCACCAGATATACCCTTGTTCTGCATTGATGTTCGCCTGGATGCTCATCTCATCACCGATCTAAGCCTTCCATAATGAGATCTAGCAAATACAAGGGCAATTCAGATCTAGATCATTGGTGCATCATACATTCAGATTTATCATTCAAGTGTAACCCTTTCCATTCAGATATACTTCAGAGAGAAGTATTCATTCAAGCTCAGACATCTTGCACCCACACTCATGATTTGCACAATGAATTTATTCTCCTTATATAGGTTTACCCTTTTTCAATACCATGAGCCCCTTTTTCAATACCATGGACCAAAACAATACCATAAGCCCAAAACTACCTGGACGGGGTCAATTAGGTGGATCATTACCCAATACAATGGGTCAATACCATGGTGGTTACCCTTGGTTTTGCACTTTTTGAGCGCTTTAGCCCATACGCGACTTGGCACGTTCTTTTCCGCGTGCATACGCGACTTCCCCTAGGCCAATCCGCGTATACAAAGAGACATACTCTTTTCATCATATTTTGAGCACATTCTGAATTCCTTCCTTCATTGCCTTTTGTACACACTGTAGATACATCATATTTTCTTCATCAGGAACATATTCTCTCAAGCACAACTTCATCAAGAGGGTTGCCTTTCAAGTACAACACTCAGCATCATATCATCAACAAACATCATATCACATCAGATTTACATCATTTACCAAGTCCATCAAGTCAGAAATAACTTCATCAGGTGGATTGCCATCAAGGAAAATACATGTCAACAGTCGCATGTCTTCATCTTCATTTAGTGGGTTGCCATCAAGGACAACACTCTGCATCATATTTCCAACAATCTCCCCCTTTGGACTTGATGGCAACCACGATGGTGTTTGGTTACCATAGCAGATAGATACCATGTCACTCTCCAAAAATGTCTCCAAAAATGTCACTCTCAAACACCATGTCACTCTCCCCCTTTGACATCAAGGGCAAAGGGTGGATCAAAAACCAACATTCTGCAGATCTGATATGTGCTGAAGTGGCCAAGCTCCCCCTGAGTTCATGCATAATTTTCAATAAGGTACATGACTCTTCCTATCACCAAAGACTCATACTTACATCAAATATCCAACCAAGTGGATTTACATATGAGACTCAAGTACCCAACCAAGTGGGTTTACACATTTCAATTCAGCTACCCAACCGAGTGGGTTTACAAAAATTGACTCAGCTACCCAACCAAGTGGGTTTACAAATTTGACAAGTTCATACATAACTGAATATTACAGATTTTACATCAAGGGTCTCATCATGACCTTTTCATCAAAAATAAATCTATGACTTTTCAAGACCAATACCAAGAAGACCTCAAGAGAGATCATATAAAAGAACCATCATAATGCCAACAATGCATTATACTCAGCAATGCTAATGCTCCCCCTGAATATGTGCATCCATGCAATCTTTCCAAATGGCTAAGGCTCCCCCTTAGTTTGTGCATCTTGAAAACTTCCACCAACAAATCATCAAGGCATCTTCATCAAAACATTAGAAATAGAATTATAAGAACTGGAACACCACCAGAGATACCAATCAGTATTAGAGATACCAAACAGCCCTGCAGCTGTGCTGAAGAGCGCTGAACCAACCAAAAATTGTCAGCAACCAAACATACGCGGTTTTATGTGCAGGAACTCGCGTACATACGTGACTGTGTTTCAGGAAACCCACGTATCCCAAGCCATCTTCTAAAATTTATGCAGATTTTTTCTTTTGACTGGCAGAGAACACTCCCAGCTTCTGTCTTAGATACTCGAACGCTTCCCTGGGCAGAGGTTTGGTAAAGATATCAGCAGCTTGTTCTTTGGAGGTAACATACTCCAACTTCACTTTTTTCTCAAGCACTTGTTCACGTAGGAAATGATATTTGATGGGAATGTGCTTGGTTTTTGAATGCATGACAGGATTCTTTGAGATACTGATGGCACTTGTATTATCACACATAATGGAGATAGGAGTTTCACATTTGATTTGAAAATCTTGCAAGGTTTGCATCATCCATAGGAGTTGAGTGCAACAAGATGCGGAAGCTACATACTCTGCTTCAGCTGTTGATAAGGCAATAGAATTTTGCTTCTTGCTGAACCAAGATACTAACCGGGGCCCCATGTAAAATGCACCACCACTAGTGCTTTTTCGATCATCAACACTTCCAGCCCAATCTGCATCAGTGTAAGCATGAAGAGTAAGATCAACATCCTTTGGATACCATAAACCAAAGTCTTGAGTTCCTTGTAGATATTTGAATATCCTTTTGACGGCCTGAAGGTGAGACTCTTTTGGATTAGCTTGGAATCGTCCAACAATCCCAACAACATGCATAATGTCTGGTCTGGTCCCAGTGAGATAAAGTAGACTTCCAATCATCGATCTGTATTCTGGTTGATTCACAGAGGGAGAATCATCATTAGAACTGAGACTGCATCCGGTTATCATTGGTGTACTTACATGTTTGCATTCTTCCATGCCATACTTCTTCAGAATTTGCTTAAGATATTTTTCTTGTGATAGAAATATACCATCTGCAGATTGATGCACTTGCAAGCCAAGAAAGAATGTTAGTTCCCCAAGTAAAGACATTTCAAATTCTTGCTGCATGACAGAAGCAAATTTTGACTCATAGATTCTTCGTTACTCCCAAAAATGATATCATCAACATATACAACTACAATCAATAGTTTATTATTTTCAACTTTTGTGTATAAGTTGCTATCAGCAGACCCCTTTGAAAATCCTTGTTGATGAAGATATTTGTCAAGACGATAATACCAAGCCCTTGGAGCTTGTTTGAGTCCATACAGAGCCTTTTTAAGTCTACAAACAAGATTTGCATCATTTCCCAAAATGAATCCTTCGGGTTGTTCTATATATACTTCTTCTTCTAGATCACCATTAAGAAAAGCAGACTTAACATCCATTTGATAAACTTTGATTCGTTGATAGCTTGAGAAAGCAAGAAACATTCTTATGGCTTCAAGTCTAGCTACAGGAGCAAAACTTTCTTCAAAGTCTATACCTTCTTGTTGAGTATACCCTTTGCAAACCAGTCTAGCTTTGTTTCTTACAACATCCCCATTCTCATTTAACTTGTTCTTGAAGATCCATTTAGTTCCAATGATATTTTTATCATGAGGTCTTGGTACCAAATCCCAAGTGTCATTCTTTTCAATTTGCTCAATTTCTTCATCCATGGCATTATTCCAACATTCATATTTGATAGCTTCATTGACATTGTGTGGTTCAATTGTGGATAGAAGTGCCAAATTACTAGAAGATCCCGCAAGAGTTCTCCTTGTTCATACACCTGATTCCTTGTCTCCCAAAATTTGAGATTCAGGATGATTCTTTTGAACATATCTGGATGGAGCCTTTTCAGATAAATCATTTTCAGGTTCTTCATTTGATTCACTGTCTATATCATTTCCATCTGATGTAGAAGGCCATATGTCATCATCATCTTCTTCTGTTGTTTGTTTTTCATCTTTAGGAGCTGTAGGAGACTCGTCAATAACAACATCAATACATTCAACAACCTTTTGAAGCCTCTTATTGTAACATGTGAATGCTTTGCTTGAAGATGAGTAGCCAAGAAGTATCCCTTCATCTGATCTAGGGTCAAACTTGCCAAGTTTTTCATCATTATTTTTGATAAAGCATCTACTTCCAAAAACTTTAAAATGCTTTACAGTGGGAGATTTGCCATACCATAGTTCATATGGAGTTTTATCACTGTTCACCCGAACATGAGCCTTGTTGAGAATGTTAACTGCTGCACGTGCTGCTTCACTCCAGAACATGTTAGGAACATTAGAGTCAGCAAGCATAGCTCTGGCCATTTGAACAATTGTTCTATTCATTCTTTCTGCTACACCATTTTGTTGTGGGGTGCCTGCTACAGAGAACTGCCTTTTAATGCCATGTTGTTCACAAAATTCAAAGAATTCATTTGACGAATATTATCCTCCTCGATCAGATCTAAGACACTTGATTTTTGAATCCAATTCATTTTCTACCAGTGCTTTGAACTTCTGAAATTTTTCAAAGGCTTCATCTTTGTGTTTAATAAACGTGATCTCACACATTCTGGAGTAGTCATCAATAAATAGGATATAGTATTCTTCCACACGTAATGACTTTTTCCTCATAGGTCCACAGATGTCAGTATGAATGAGTTCAAGAGGCTTACTTGATGAACCTTCTTTGGCATTAAATCGGACTCTGGTCTGCTTACCAAATTGACAAGATTTGCATATGGTACTTTCTCGAAGATTGATCTTGGGAAGATCACGAACAGCTTGAAGTTTGCTTGCTTTCTTGATTTGAGAGAAACTCAGATGTCCCAGTCTTCGATGCCATAGCCAATTTTCTGAAGATTTTCTTAAGTAACATTGTTCTATGCCGTTGAGTACATACAGGTTGCTTGGATTTCTTTTCCCTTTTATAATGATTTTACCTGTATCAAGATCACGAACCACACATTCTTTGGAACTGAAGACCACTTCTGCTCCTTGATCACACATTTGACTAACACTCTATAGGTTATGCCTTAATCCATCCACATACATGACATCTTTAGCCTTCACCTTTTCTTTTAGAAATACTGACCCTTTTCCTTTAATAACAGCAGGAGTATCATTTCCAAAAGTAACTATCTTTTCCTTCTCTAGAGCATTATAAGTATGCAGTTTGCTTTTTTCACCTGTCATGTGTCTTGAACACCCGCTATCAATATACCATTGATTCTCTTCACCCTCTCTAAATAATGCTATCCCACAATTTTCAACCGGTAATTCTTTCTTTTTCCACACTTTAGAGCTTGAGGGAACATGCTCTTTTGGCTGGACCTTGCTCCTGCATTCAGATTCTTCATGACCAAAGTTATTGCAATAAGTACATTCAACTTCATTTTGAAGAGGAGAAAAATTGTTATAGGTGTTCTTCTTTGGTTCATCATTCATCCTTATCTTTCTTGCTTCTATGGTCATGATGGTTTTATATGCAACACATTGAACAGCTTTATGACCAAAGTTGTGACATGTGAAACATTGACCATTGAAGTAGAAATTTCTGTGATCATGAAATCTTCTATTAGACTTTACCTGTTGGTTGTAGCCATTTTTAAAGATCTCCCTGTTAGTGTTTCTTGAATTGAGGTGATCTTGCTTTACCTGTAAAGATCCTTTGTTCTCTTGCTGAGTGGCTGAATGTAGAGAACCAGCAGTGGCTGCTTTTAGAGAATTTGGTGCTGATGTCTGAGAAGATTCCCCAGTATATCCAAGACCTGTTTTTATAAAGGGAGACCGTTGTACCTTGATAATCTCATCCAAGGTTTCTGAACTTTTAGCAAATCTGAGATTGAGGGAATTCAATTTCTCATTATCCTTCCTTAGACTTACTACTTCACATTCTAGATCCTCCATGCGTTTTTCTCTTGCTTCAAGCTGATTTTTAAAAGTCTCAATGATTATGTTCTTTTCTTCTAGGCTTACCTTGAGTTGAATGTTTTCTTCAAGAAGATTATTGTCTTCTAGAGAATCCACAAAGGTACCCTTTTCTTTTTCACACTCTTTCATGAGAGCCCATACTTTTGCACCAAAATTCAGCAAGGCTTTTGTATGTATACTTCCCATCCATTGCGACGGATCTCCTTCAAGCGATCAAGCTTCTGCAGAAGGACCCGCTATGATACCAATTGTTGGGAAAAATACTGAGAGGGGGGGTGAATCAGTATTTACTGCATAATCAAATCTTTTTACTTTTTCATTCCTTAAAACCCATACGCTACTTTCCTTTAGTAAACTAGCGTATATACGCGGATCACCTTTATTAAACTAGCGTATACACAGAGATCTAGGTATGTCATTAAACTTTACTTAAACCATTCCATCATTTATTCATCAGATATTCAATAAGCAGTAAACATGTGCAGTAAGAACAGAATAAACCATCACATAGAGCATCACACATGAACACCAGGATTTTTAGGTGGAAACCCAAATCGGGAGAAAACCACCGCTGCAGTTGCTCAGCCTTCAATATTTTATTATAGAGAAAACATCTTACAACATATGTGCTGGCGCAGACTTGACCAGCACGCAGGCACCCACCTGTGCTCATTTACCAGCCTCTCCTGGAAGGGAGCTCCAACCCCCTGACTCGTTTACCAGCCTCTCCTCGAAGGGAGCTACGACCCCCCGATCTCGTTTACCAGCCTCACCTGGAAGGGAGCTACGACCCCCCGATCTCGTTTACCAGCCTCACCTGGAAGGGAGCTACAACCCCCCGACTGAAGGCTACAACCCTCAGCACCACCTTGGACCACGTTTCATCAATTTTCACACTGGATCCAACAACTTCAATAGAACACAACTTGCAGGCCACATTTCATCATATTTTCAAACTGAACCCTTTCCATACTTTTAAGCACAGTCAACCATGAAACAGATACATATAACTTACTGACAGATATCAGTAAACCAGCAGAATAGATCAGACATTTCTTACCACAGACTTCAGCAAACCCTAGTTTGCATACACGCTTTCCCCTTTTTACTGGAGCAAGGTGTCGCGTATATACGCGCTTAGTCCACACAAACCAAATATACCGTTGTATATTTCATTGCGCATACACGCTTTCTCTTCATCGAAGTCGCGTATATACGCGCTTCCTCTTCGGCAAAGTAGCGTATAGATCTTCAATCATTACAGAGCAACAGACTTCATCAGATCAGATCTTCAGTTCAGATTTACCCTTTTACTTCAGACAGATGTTCGCCTAGATGTTCGCCTCATCATAGATCTAGGCCTTCCATAAGCAGATCTAGCAGATACAAGTGCATTTCAGATCTAGATCCCCCTCTTCATCATTGGTGCATCATACCTTCAGATTTGTCTTCAAGTGTAACCCTTTTCATTCAGATCTACTTCAGAGAGAAGTATTCATTCAAGCTCAGACATCTTGCACCCACTCTCATGTTTTGCACAATGAATTTCTTCTCGTTATATAGGTTTATCCTTTTTCAATACCATGAGCCCCCTTTTCAATACCATGGGCCAAAACAATACCATAAGCCCAAAACTACCCTTTCGGACGGTCAATTAGGCGAATCATTGCCCAATACAATGGGTTAATACCATGGTGGTACTCTTGGCTTTCACTTTTGAGCTGCTTTTTCCATTTGCGGATTGCACACATTCGCACACGCGACTTCCCTGTGGCCAATCCGCGTGATACAAAGGACATCTCTTTCATCATAATTGCTATTCTCAATTCCTTTTTTCCTTTCTTTCATTGCCTTCTGTACACACCTGTAGATACATCATATTTTCTTCATCAGGAACATACTTCATCAAGTAAGTTGTCATCATCTTCATCAAGAGGGTTGCCTTTCAAGTACAACACTCAGCATCATATCATCAACAAACCTCATATCACATCAGATTTACATCATTTACCAAGTCCATCAAGTCAAGAATAACTTCATCAGGTGGTTTGCCATCAAGGACAACACATGTCAACAGTCGCATGTCTTCATCTTCATTTAGTGGGTTGCCATCAAGGACAACACTCTGCATCATATTTCCAATAATTTCCTCTCATCGCAGTATGATATGAGAGAGTGGATAATGGTGATAGTGGAAGAATATCTCCCTCCTCCTTGAGCTTACACATGCCTCCCATCGGTATATTTTGATCTTCTAATTCTCCCATCCTTTATGGATATATGAAAGGAGTATCAATATGTGAGATATCTTACATCAAATCTGAATCAGGTGATCTCCCTGGGGGTTTACCACAAGATAATGATGTCCCATAGATCATCCTCATGTGCATAATAGATGGGATCATTATATCCCTGCTTCCACTGTGCAAATTCATATATGTTTCTTGTGTGGAAGTTTCATGATGACTGGATATCACTCTTAAGGATTCAAGAGTGCCTCTAATTGGAGAAATTTCTCCATCCTCACCTCTAGATGGTGGTGGATCATCTCCTGCTATGCCAGCGCTGTGACCCCCCCCTTTGTTTTTCTTCTTCTTCCTCCTCATCATCTGAGAAGACCTCTATGTAATGTGTTTTTCTAGCTGCACATTTATGTCTAGGTGCCCATGATTCTTGGAAGTGAAGCAAAGCTTCCTTCTTCTTATATCTCTCTGGACATCATCTTCAAGAGGTTTTTTGTGTTGACTCTCCTTAGAAGGAGCAACCTTTTCTTCTTTTTCCTTTGATGGAAAAGAGGGATTATGCTGAAATGTTGCCTTTGCTTTTGGCAAGGCATCTTGAAGGTCTCTAGCCCTTTCAATGGCATCATGTAGGGTAGTGAACTTGGTATAATTAGCCAATTTATGAAGAGGTTCATCTAACCCATAAATGAACATGTACACCCTTCTTGTTGCAGATAAATTAGGAACCATAATCAAAAGTCTTAAAAGTTCATAGGTGTAAATTTTTGCATTACCTGATTGTTTCAACTTTGAAAGGCTCACGAATGATGCTTCAAGATCTCTTCTATCAAATATTTCCAGCAGCATTCTAGTGAAATCTGAATAAGCAGTGACATTGCCATGACCCAATGTAGAAAAACCATGGAACCACGAGTGATGTGCTTCACCCTCAAGGTAGAGTTCTAAAATATTAATGGCTTCCATTTCTGGAACCTTGTTCAGTTGAAAGTAGATGTCAAGTTTTTCTATGCGATATTTGGTAGTGCCCTTGGATGATGCATCAAAATTGGGTAAAAAGAATCTACCCATAGTGTGATGTCGATCATGATTCTGAATGAATGCACCAATTATATAATGATGCCTTGGTCTTATATTGTCCTTAACTTGAAAAAAATCCTAAAAACTCAAGTGATCCTTCAACATTTGAGTTTGAGATTTATACTCCATAAAATATTCTTCAAGGGATTATTTCTCTTGAAACCCTTCATTTCCCATAGCCAAAAAGGTAGCCATGGTAGAGCATTGGGAAGCTTGTGGTTGATGGACTGGTTTATCATTGCAGTGGTGAGACATGCCAGAGCCTTTACCATGACGAAATCCTCTAGGTGATTCCTTGAATCTGTCCATCCTCATCTCTTTGATCTCTCTAGCAATGTTTTGCATGGCTCTAAGAAGGATATTAGGGAACTCCTTCTCTTCATCTTCACCTCCAGATAAAGGGGTTTTACCTTTGTCTTCTTTTTCATTTGTATAATCAAATATTCTGTGGCTTCTATTTTGATACATCTTCTCTCTATCAGTAAGAGGCTCTCCTTCTTTAAATTATATATTGGCTTCTAGAATGCATAGGTTGTGCCAAGATTATGCTCTGATACCACTGTAATATTCCCAAATTGGAAAAGCTGGAATATAGCGCAAAATGATGGAACAATAATGCAGATCATCATTTATGAAGTAAGAGGGAAATATGGATACCTTTCATATCTATTTACAGCAGCAAAATATATCTAAGGAATGGGCCATAAGATGCATAACAGTAAATACAAGTCTCCAATAGACAAAAATCATGCAATAAGAGGTGTTGCAACCATGTAATAAAGCTAGAAAACCCTTACAATGTTATTTTATTGGCTCTGCAACAACAATAGATTATACATCAGATATAGAGTTGATATGTGCTCCAGAAGTTAGATCTATATCAGATCCATGCACTATACAAGCTCCTCTAAAGAATGCCTCAACCGTTTTCAAAAAACCACCAAATACAAGATGTAGATCTGAGATCTAAGACTGCAGATCTACTGAAAAATATAGATCTGGAAAGTGTGGCTGATCTTGTATGAGAAATAGAATAACCTCCTCCAATAGATCCTCAAAGTGAAGGGTAGGTCCCCATCACTAGAAAATCAATCTCCAAATGGTGTGCCAAACCACCCTGCAATTCCACCTACAGAAATAACATAGATATGGAAGTAAAATACACTGTAGGGATCAAAATAAGGTTGGCATATTGTCAAGATCTGAAAATGAGCTCAATGCCCTCCAATACTATCCTCCCAATGAAGTGGAAACATCCTCCATTGAAAAGGAGCACTGAAATGGCCTAGATCTAGAGATCTAGTCTCCACTTCTTGTAGCTTGCAAAAATAACCAAACCCTCAATAGAATATACACTGTAGTTGAAAGAAGAAGCTTTCCCTTAAGCTAGATAGTGGACAATGTAGTGCAAGACTCTTGCAAGAGCTACTCAATGGAAGAGGTGGGATTCCCAATCAGAAACACCCTATGCTAAACAACACTCTATCTCAGCTAAATTTCAAGAGAAAGATATATGTCTAAACAAACCATATATTCAGAAACATAATATACATCAACAACCTCCATATGGCTGCCATCCTCTTCCTTAAATAGAATATGAGCTTGCAAATCCTAAGCCCCATCCAAAAATATCACTACATTCACACAAAGCATCTCCATGTAAAACTATGTTGTACCTCATTAATGGCCACTCCTCCATGACAACGCTATAGATTTGGTCAAGGTTGACCCAGTAAAAGTGATCCAACCCCTTTCACACCAAGGGTGCTTCAATTAAGTTGCCAAGGTTTGTCTCTTTCATATTTGGCATTGATTTATTCATGATTAAGGAGAAATATGGACCTCCTTTGCCCTCTTATTATTTAAACAAATCAATAAAACAAAAATGAATATTCCAATTAGCTCATGACTAATTGAGAATATTACACAAACCTTATCATTAGTACCAAACCCTGCAGTCTTTAACAGATTCGACAAAATGATCGTAGCCAACACTCTCGAATGCAGTATTCAAGGGATAGGTCAGATCAAGGATTTTTCAGCTAGCTTAGCTCAAGCCCATGCTAGATATTTTTCAACATCAAAATCAAATCCAAATGAAAGATCAAAATTCATAGTCAAATTGTTACTTTATTTTCCTAGATTTTAGTTAAAGTTTGTCTTACGAGGATAGTTGTTTGAAACCTCCTATATTTTTATGTAATAATATATTTTTAAAACATAGTTAGTTTAGTATTTAACCCCACTCATACATTCAGAGAAGGGTCCATAAATGTTTCAAAAACATTCTCAAAGAATGTACTTTTGTAAGTTTGTGAATGCTTTGATGAATTAATGGAACACAGTTTGTTATCTTTTGACATTTGAAGCTGTTTAACTGATGTTGCACTATTGTATTCTTTAAATTTATTTAAAGTGAAGAGGATCATATATCTACTATCAGTTTACATGAGTAGAAATTTATACATATGGTACTTCTATTCACTTGTATTAAGTCTTGCTTTCTAGATTTACAATCATCTCTTTATTGCATTATATATTTGAGACGTCATCATAGATGAATGTTAAATGCACTTTTGTACTAATATTTTTCTATGATTTATTATTGGATATATAATCACATATATGAATGTGATATATTTTTCACAATTATTCTAATCAAAATATTTTATTAGAAGAATCATCTTGCATAATTTTCATCTCTTTCAATTGCTAAATAATCTACATTACCAATAGTTGAAGGATATATTTTTTAGATCGCATAAAGGAAGAAACACCTCAGGTATATAATAGAATAGATAGTGTTAAATAGATGCATGTGATAGATTAGAATAGTTTTCCATTGCATGTTTTAAAATCAAAACACACCCCAAAATCATTCCTAATTGGGAAATTGGTCCCACTATCCCCAGTCAAAGCAACTACACAAAATGGAAAAGCAGCTACTTTAAGGTTCGAACCAGGTGGTTTTCCCCCATGTTGTGGTAGTGAATTTTGAGGCCTAAAAATTTTGGTGGTAGAAGAAGGTCCTTGTGAATAGAAAGAAGGTCTGATCAATCCAAAGGTCAATCTAAAAAACTCTCTCCCTCTAGATCCCCATCAACTTCCAGAAAATTATCTAGATCCTCATCTTTAAAATATGAAGTTTATTATCCTTCTCCTAAGTCTCGTAGTAATATTAAACCCATACTATCTCCTGAGTATTATCAAAATTCCCCTAAAGTTTATTCTTTGATAGAAAATTTAGAGAGATTATCCATTTCTACAGAAAAGCCTGAAGCTTCTCAAACATTTGAGATCAATATTTTGTCTTGTTTACAACCTCAAATAATATTAACTCAATCAGAAAGTCAAAAGACAAGAATTATTCCCTTTGAATCTCCCATCGATAGTACTCGAAAGAGAATAAATAGGACTCAATCAGATTCAATCACTAGCGAGATATTATCTTATTCATCTCCATTACCTCCACTCATTTCCACCACTTCCATTCCAACAATCAGTGTTACTTTAACTAGTTCTAGTAATAATATTACTATCCCTTCAACTGGTTCGACCACTCAGCCTTCCTCTTCCTCAACACAAACTCAATGCATCACATCCACCCAAGGTCCAATGTTATTCCAAGTACCTCCACCAAATGTACAACTATGGAACAATCCAGGGGCTGTAAATATGCCTGATCCTCTTCATGCTCTACCAGAAGCACCTAAAATATGGTTATCTAAGTTTAATCCTGATGATGCTCTTCTGGGAGAAGAACACATTCATATTTATATGCTAGATATCAATCTAAAAGGAGTAGTTGAAGAGGATTGTGTTGTAGGATTATTTCCATACTCTCTCACAGGATCTGCAGGATCCTAGTATTTTTCACTACCTTCTAGCTCTATATCTAGCTGGAATATGTTCGAAGAAAAATTTCTAGGTAAGTTTGGGGATGACAGAACCACTGCTACGCTTATCAATGATTTATCAAATATAAAAGCTAAATCAGGGGAGAAAATGAAAGATTTTAATTCAAGATTTATAAATTGGTCAATAAAATTCTTGCTTCATCAGTTCTCGGTGCAGAAGTTAAAATTGAGTGGTATATTTCATCTCTTCCATCCAATTTAGCCATTTTTGTTGATAGAGAAAAAATGTTGACACTTGCAGAAAACATGAAGGAATCTCTATCTATAGAAAAACATGTAACTTCTCTTGAGAAGAAGAATTCTCAAGAAGATAGAAAATAAAAGATGGTATATTTCAAAGATGATTCTAAAAGGAAGCCATCTAAAGACCCTTTTGATGTATAAGGTGTTTAGAAATTTTTAAAGACTATGAAAAATGAGATGGCAGATATTAAGAAACAAGTCGCTAAAAATTCTAGCTCAAAAAATACTTTAAGAAACTTCAAGAAAGGTCAGTACTCTAATACTCAACCACTAAATATCATATCTAACACTGAGTCTGATCAAGATACAGAGGAAGAGAAAACAGAGGAGGAATAAAATTATGAAGAAGAAGAAGTTGAACTAAATGGAATGTTGGTTTTCATCCTACCAAATGAATAACATCATAAATCTTTAGCTGTTAGTAGAAGGAGGTAAAAGACTACTCAAACAACGTAGCCAAATCAACAACAAAAGAATTCAACATCTGCTAAGGATAAAATAGTAAGTAGAAAAAATTCATGGATATTTTGCAATAGATTGGCTGCATATGTGGCTACCATACAATGGACAACCAAATGAAATCCGAGTAGACCATGAAAATTTCATGAATGATATAGTCACCAATCTTGAAGGAACAAACGAGGCAGTAGCATTCAATTATAACATCATTGGAAACTACTTGGTAGAATCATTTTTGAGAAATTTCAACACGCAAACATCACCTTTTTTCGATAATGCAGTTATTTCTCAGATTGAGAATTTTTCCTAGTTAGACATTTCAAAATGTAAAATTTTTGTAGATAAACCAATAGTTAATTATTTATTTTGGACACTTTATTTTGATGGTTCTAAATCTGAATATGGTGTAGGCACTGGTTGAATTTTAATAAGCACAGAAGGAGAAAAAACCATGTTAACATGTGGACTTGAATTAAATTGCATGAAAAATATAGCTGACTATGAAGCATTGTTCCAAGTTTTCTACAAAGCCTTGATATTAACATCAAATATCTTAAATTCCTAGGAGATTCAAAAATCATTGTTAGACAGGTAAGAAATACCATTCATTGTAATTTTGGACATTTAAAGCATTACCAATCATTATTCCAAGAATTGATCATTCATTTCTTAGCCTTCAATATTTCTTTCGTGCCTAGAATGTAGAATGCTGGTGCATATCTACTGGCTAATGCAGCATCAAATTTAACTCCATCTGAAGAGTCTAGTCTCGATATATTTTCCATTGAATTAATTTTCAGACCATATGTTCCTGACAATATTACCAATTGGAGAGTATTCAATAATGATTCAGATATCATAGATTTCTCAACATCTGAAGGATCTTATGATAGTCAAATTTTGGATGAAAATGAACATGACAACTACATTAACAAAGAACAAGATGAAAATCCAATTCCTAGGTCTGTTGTCAATTTAGGAGACCTATATGATCTAAAAGATAGGTTTAAAAGAGTTACTAACTCAAAAACTCAAAGTTCTACCTTAATATTTGAGTTAGTAAATCCAGGAACTGACGAAAATACTCAAAATGTCAATCTAGGTCTTGGTCTATCTTCCAAAAAAAGATTATCATTTATCAAATTTTTTAGAATGTACAAAAGTATTTTTCCTTGGGATTATACTTATCTCAAAACATATGATAATTTTGTTATTCAACACACAATTCCTATGATTTCAAATGAGAAACCTATACAACAGAAATTGAGGAAGATTCACCGGAATATTGAAAATCAAATCAAAACAAAATTGAACAAACTCCTCAAAGAAAAGATCATCTTTCCAGTTAGGAATTCTAAATGGGTTTCAAATTTGGTACTTGTCAGGAAGAAAAAAGGTGATATTAGAATTTGTATTGATTTTAGGAATTTAAACAAAGCATGTCAAAAGGACAACTTTCCATTACCAACCATAGAAAAAGTACTACAAACAGTAGCTGGTTCTGAACTTATGTCCTTTCTAGATGGATTCTTGGGATATAACCAGATTCACGTACATCCATATGATAGATTAAAGACTTCATTTAGGACTAATTGGGGAACTTACGCCGATCAAAATATGCCTTTTGGATTAATTAAAGCAGGGGCCACATTTCAGAGAGCTATGGACACAAATTTTAGGGGGCTCAAAAATAAATCAATGGTAATTTATTTAGATGAAAATATAGTCTTTTATAAACAAGTAGCCAATCATGTGAATGACCTAATGCAAGTATTTGAGCAATGTAAAAGGTATGGCATCTCATTACACCAAAAGAAACCATTATTTTCATTAGATGAAGGAAAACTTTTAGGATTCATTATGTCAAAAACATGTATCTATATTGATCATGAAATAATTGAAGAGATTAAAAGAATTTGTTTCCCTCATAACAAGAAATATATGCAGTTGTTTCTTGGGAAAATGAATTTTGTTAAAAGGTTTGTCCCTGAATTTTAACAAATAGTTTTTCCATTACAAAACATTATTAAGAAAAATTCAGTCTTTAAACAAGGACATAATGAAAGAGAAGCATTTGATTTAATCAAAAAGTTCATTGTCAATGCTCCATTCCTGATTACCCCCAATTTTCTTAATTCTTTTACATTATATACTTTTTCATCAGATACATCATACGTTGATGTTTTAACACAATTTAATGACCAAAAAATTGAAGCACCAAAATCATTTTCGAGTTTCGATTTATAGGGTGTAGAACTAAATTATTCATCTTTCGATAAGAAAGAATTTCTTGTCTTTAAGGCTATAAATAATTTTAGGCCATTTCTCCTAAAAACTCACACCAAAATCATAGTTCCATTATGTACGGTGAGACAACTATTGATGCAAATAGAATTACGAGAGAAAAGAGCTAACTAGGTTACCTCTTTACTATAATATGATGTAGAAGTTAGACCCTCTAAAATTACTAGAGGGCAAGGCTTTTGAAGAATGCTTACCAGAGCATTCCATCTATCATCAGAAGAAGATTCAGGTAACAATGTGAAAATATTAGAGGTAAGCCTCAATGATCCCCAATATCAATACGCTGATCTAATATTATATTTGAAAAATGGATATGCTCCAACCCAACTCAGTTACAAAATGAAACATGCTTTGAGATTAAGGGCCAGGAGATATGAATTAATAAATGATGTATTGTTTAGGAGAAATTTTTATTCTGTACTATTAAGATTATTATACAAATCGGAAGAAGAAAAATCCTTGGAGGAACTCCATGATGGACCAGCTAGAGAACATTTTGGAGGAAATAAGACAACACACAAAATCCTGCATGTAGGTTACTATTGGCCTACACTTTTCAAAAATACTCATGAATATGCAAGAATATGAAAAGTGTGTCAAAGTGCATCTAGAAGACAAAGGAAACAAACCTTCCCATTACAACCAATTAATATCGAACAACCATTTGAACAATGAGGATTAGATATAATCGGTGATGTCGTTCCTAACTCTTATAAACAACATAGATATATTATCATAGCTACAAATTATTTCACTAAATTGGTGGCAACAATTCCATTGAAGGTCGCCAATTCCGAGAATATCATTTATTTCATCGACCAATATATCATAACTAGGTTTGGTTTACCTACTGATTTAATGTTTGATAACACATCTTACTTCTCAAGAACTGCTGTGATGGAATTTTCAAACAAAAGAGGTTTTAAACTTAGTATTCTGCAAATTATTACTTGCAAATAAATGGTTTAGCAGAATCCTCGAACAAAAACTTGATTAGAAGAATCAAAAGAACTGTTGATAAACCAATGAAATTGGTAATTCATTAATCTTTGCTCTTTGGGAAGACCAGATAACTCATAAAGCTTCTATTGGCACTTCTCCATTCAATATTTTTTATGGAAAATAAGTTGTGCTTCCTACGAATGTAGTTATTCCCTCTCTTGCCTTAGTCCATTTCATTGATGAATCTCCTTCTTCTTCACTACAACTTAGACAATGTCAAATTCTTAAGCTAGAAGAAGAAAGAGAAAAATCTAAAAATACTAATGCACATCATCAATAGATAATAAAAGCTTCATTTGATTCAACTTATGTTACTCCAAAAAAATTTCAAATTGGTGATCTGGTATTGAAATGGGACAAAGCACATGAGGAAAAAGGTAAACACACGAAGTTTGAAAAACTATGACTAGGTCCATTTCAAATAATTGAAGAAATAGGCCCATCAACATTCTTATTGCAAGATCCATCAGGAAAAAGAGATTCTTTGCCTGTTAATGGGAAAAATTTGAAGAAATACTTTTCATAGGAGGTAACCCCTTATATTCCTGGATACTAGTGTATTTTTCCTTTCTATTAGGAAAATAAAAGTTTCCTAGTACACATTTTTTTCTTTTCAAATAAACATCTCAAATGATATTTTGGATTTTTCGGTAATATAAATAAGAAGTGTTAAGGAAAAAATTGAAATATTTGAAAGACAAATAGATTTTATTTTCACCGAAAGATGTAATTTCAATGAAGTTATTTATTCTTTGATGAACTCTCATCTTTATAAAGCATGACTATTCTGTAATCACTTCATAAAAGAATCCTTAACATAGTAAAGACTCTTTTATAGAGAAGCAATATAAAACTCAAAATTATCATCCACAATCCTCAAAAGGACCAATGATTCACCCCATCTGGGAAAACTTATCAATTTTTGAAAGAAATTAAAAAATTATTATACTAGAAAATCTTAAAAGATAATAAGTCTCATCATGAGGTATTTTTCCATGTTCATAGGTAAATAGTTGAACTGACATTACCAATACTACCTACCAAAACAGGGTAGTGAATTAAGATTATATCAAGAGGACAAGGGGTCTCCTCAAGAGCTAGATTGATAAGTTTAACTACAACTAGTGAATGGAATTGTTATTATTCGATTACCAAGCCAATACAATGGCTTTTAAGTAAATAAAAATATGATCCAAAAAAGAAAAAAAAGAAAAAAATATCAATTGAATAAATTTAAAATTTATTTTTGGAAATTATAAGAAATACTAGATGGGACAATGAATCATTGTTGGGTAAAAGGTAACCTTGCCAAGAGCTTAAATTTCCTATTGGATGAGAGGCTCTACCTATGATAAAAGAGTAAATATTTATAAAAGCTAATCTGTAAGAGCCACCTACTTTGTCTTTCTAAACTAAGTAGAGACTGATATAGATTCTCATTTTTTTTTAAATATGAATTCTTATGAATTATAATTAAGAGAGATCTTGTTGCTTAGCGAAATATTATTTGTTTGAAATTCATTCATGAAACTTTTTTTATTTATAAATTTCAAAAAATTAGTGAGAGATAGTTGGTTCTCCCAAGTGAATTGCCAATTGTTGTGCTATACAACACCCCCCATTTAGTTTTAATAAATGGGAGCCCTTTAGAAATAAATATGAGATCTATTTTATTTTAAATATTAGCTTATAAGTTAAAAAACTTTAGGAAATAAAGTTTCCTTTTCCTTTCTTCTCTCATTCCTTAGTGCGCATCGCAATTCGCATAGCTTACAAACTTAAAACACATAAAATCCATTAGTTCATGTGAGCTATGATATGCGCTAAAGACTTTCCAAAGTCATATAAAAGTCTTATTTCAAACTCTCTAATCAATGTTATAAACTAAAATCGCATCGCGCCTCGTAAAACGATCAAATTATAACCAATTCAGTCAAAATTGCGATTAAAAGAACCCAATGAGCCAATAAAGAAATAAATATAGAGCTCTAAGGTGTGATAAAGTGCAGTTGCATGATTTCTTGAAAGTGCACTTCACATTTCGCAGGATATAACTAAAAGCACACTCAATACCACATAAAATTTTTGATGTGCGATTTGGCATATCGCATTTCACGGGATTTATGGGTAACATCACAAAAAGAAATATTATAAATTCCGATGTGCGATGAATGGTAGTTAATTACTCAAGCATGTGAAAGGATTCATGTCATATCAAACCAAATACGAGATCCAACGTCTTAAATTGATCGATAGACATTTCACGTGAAGGTGTAAGAGATTTGATTTAAAAATATTATGAATTATTAACTCCAATTAATATAAGTAAGGTTTTGATAGATTCATATCTACTTAGATCATGTTTTGAATTGATTGAATGCCAGATTTGTTTTAATTTTATCCACCTTTATGTTCTCTATATTTTTAATGTTTTCTCTGTTTTCTTGGAATCGAGAAACCACTTAACGGAGTGACGAAAATAGAAATGAGCATGAAAGGCAAAGAAATTTCCCAAGCATCATCTACCAAATACTCAAATATGTCTCGCTTGTTCTCAGACACCACCTGCAACAAGGATTGTGGAAGTTCCTCATGGGAGGCAATGTATAAGCTTTCCGAGGATGAAAAGTTAAGGGTAATAGTCAAATTTGTTCAATAGGCGCATCTGTTTCTTCAGACCCAACCTACTTTGACGTTGCATGCTCATTCATCCACAAGGTAGCAACAAGGCCAAAGATTCTCCCTTATACAAATATGGTTAAGTGGGTAATTGACCACTTGAACATAGAAGACAAAACATTCAAAGATTCAAAAGGCAAGAATATTGGGTCATTCAAGGCAAAATATTTAAGGATAATGTACCACTTACCCATCCCAAAACAAAACTATGACAAATATATTCTTATAAGCTTCAGAGAAAAACAGCCAGACCTGTTGAAATTCATAAAGGAAAGGAAGGAAGACCAGGGCAAGCTTAAACGAGATAAACTTGGTATGTACCCAATAGTGAAAATTCCTTCCCCTTATTGTTATGCTGTTGGTATGTTATCTAGATTATATGAAAAAATAGACACCATTAGGTTTTCTGTAGATGGGAAAATATCTTATCTAATAATTTCTTAATTATGAAATGGGAAAATATCCTATCTGATAATTTAGCCAAACACATCATGGAGTATAGGAATAAAAGAAGTGTTTCATCTATAGAAATACCCCCCTTTTTTTATGAGTGCCTATGTCATAGACACAATTTTATTTTCTTCTAGTTTCCTACCATGGGATGGAAATGGATGACCCAAAACCCTACTCCAATCCACATTTACTATAGAGACCTCTGGGAATCTAACTACCATTTTCATTTTTACAATTTTTTCCATAGATTCATGTTGCCTACACCAGATTATATTCAATGATAAAGCCCTTAAGGTTTCCAAATAGTCTATTACAGACATTCTACTCATTACTAGGTGTCTTGTAGAGGAAATGTTCACATGTATCAAAGTATTTGGGAGTTATTCTTCTCCTCACGTCTTGCCATATTATGTTCCTGAAAAATTAATTGCACGAGAGATAGCCTACACACTTGTTGTAAATGGTATTTCAAAACAACTTAAAAATGCTAAGAAGGTCTTTTGGCCTAATTTCCATTTATAGTGCAGTACTTTTTCACTTTTTAATATTGGTCATGCCTACAAGGAAGTTTCAAATATTAATCTATTGAATTTGGCTGTAATGCCAAGATGGCCATATGATCTAAATGATGTGATTAAAAACTACATCACAGAGATCAAAGTAAAAACTTTTGTGAAAGAAATAGATAGATTTGATGATTTCATTAAAGGTATTGAAAATTTTTCAGATCTACTTAATTTTTCATCCAATCAACTCAATCAAGATGACTTGGAAGCCTTCCAAGCATATAGAAGTAGGATATTGGAAAATATTCCTCTAGATTTATTGACTATTGAAGATGTCAACAGACCTACTCCAAGTATTAGCTTGGATAATGAAGTGAAAGATATGTCTGAATATGACTCAGGACAATCGTAGCATCAATCTCAGAATTCAGATCATTCTGAAAATGAATCCAAAAACAGAAATGAGAACACAGAAAAGATAATTGATCAAGTAATCAAAGAGATTGACATGCAACAGAAATGAGGAAGCAATGGAACAGAGTCAACTTCCCAAGAAGTTCTGTAGAATCAAGATACACTTGATTAGTCAGGAAAATCTCAACAATATAATTTGGATAATGAATGGGATGAGTTTTCTAAATTAATAAAAATTCCTCAAACAAATCCCAATACTGATCAAGCTACTAGTTTTCAGACGCCAGAACATTCTAAGAATTTATTGGAAACTGTTACTCCACTACAACAATTTCCTAAAACTCATGATAGAGGGACCATTCTGACTTATCCTACAGAACATATAGTGTTACAATTTGAAGAAATCCCTTCTCTGGATGTCTTATACATCCCAAGTCATAAAGTTGTAGTCAAGAGAAGAAAAAGGATAAGATTTGATGAGACAGTCTCAGATCTTACAAATGAATTAGTAGATGTTTTATGGAAGGATCCTCTAGCTGAACCTACTGAACATTTAACCAAACTATCATAGTTTGCAGGGGCATATGATATTGCCACTATTTTTAAATCCACTAAGGTTAAAATTTTACTGAGGTAGAAAGAAGATAGAATACAAGAACTAGAGTGGCTGTTATAGAAATAAAAGTCTAACTCCAGTGAGAAAATAAAATTGAATTTTTACCAATTTCAAAAGGATTTTGAGAGTCTTAATTTGCAACATCAAGTACAACTCACTAAGAAGAAAGCACAACTAGAAGCAATGATGAACATGTTACAAAGCCAACCAAAATTAGATCAATTCATAAAGGAAGCATTGGATGTGAATGCCAAGTTAAAGCAACAAAAAGAAGCATTTTGCCAACAGGCTTCTATCACTAGTTCCTATGGTGACTCAAGTGAAATATTGAACCAACAAGTAGCCATACAGAAACTTTAATGTGAGAATATCGAGAATAAAATCAATGAACACATTTAATAACAAACATGAGACTCAAGCGAAGAAGCTGATCTACCCCAGGTAGATAATTTACACAAAGAGATCTTATTCAAGGATTGGGAAGGAAAAATAAAGCAAGAAAAGAAAGCAACAACGAAAGCATCAATATTATCAAAGGAAATCACTAAATCTATGTGTGAACAACCTATGAAAGAATAACTTATCAAAGAGTTCATGTTTGAAGTTCTCTCAGAAGTAAAACAACTGGAAACAGAATGGAAACAAAAGGAAAAAACGTAGGATGAGACAATTAAAAAAGTAAATAAGTTTGATCAAGAAAATTACTGGAATTTTCTGATCAAATCTTATCATCAATACCAGACCCTGCAGTCTTTAATGGATTCGAGAAAAAGATTGAAGCCATCACTCTCGAATGTGGCATTCAAGGGACAGGTCAGATCAAGGATTTCAAAACTAGCTTAGCTCAAGCCCGTGTTAGATATTTGTCAACATCGGAATCAAATCCAAATGAAAGATCATAATTCATAGTCATATTGTTACTTTATTTTCCTAGATTGTAGTTAAATTTTGTCTTACGAGGATGGTTGTTTGAAACCTCCTCTGTTTTTATGTAATAATCTATTTTTAAAACATAGTTAGTTTAGTATTTGAACCCCTCTCGTGCATTTAGATAAGGGTCTAGAAATTTGTCAAAAACATTCTCAAAGAATGCAATTTTGTAAGTTTGTGAATGCTTTGATGAATTAATGGAACAAAGTCTGTTATATTTTGACATTTGAAGCTTTTTAACTAATGTTTCACTATTGTACTCTTTGAATTTTTTTAAAGTGAAGAGGATTATATATCTACTATCAATTTACATGAGTATAAATTTGTAGATATGGTACTTCTATTCACTTGTATTAAGTCTTGCTTTGTATATTGACAATCATCGGTTTATTGCATTATATATTTTAGACGTCATTATAGATGAATGTTAAATGCACTTCTATACTAATATTTGTCTGTGATTTCTTATTAGATATATAATCACACATATGAATGCGATATATTTTTCAAAATTCTTTTAATCAAACTATTTAGTTAGAAGAATCATCTTTCATAATTTTCATCTCTTACAACTGTTAAACAATCTACATTACTAATAGTTGAAGGCTATATTTTTTAGATCGTATAAAGGAAGAAACACCTGCGGTATATAATAGAATATATAGTGTTAAATATATGAATGTGATAGATTATAATAATTTTCCATTACATTTTGTATAATCAAAACACACCCCAAAATAATTCCTTATTGTGAAACTGGTCCCATTATCGCCAGTCGGAGCCACTACACCAAACGGAAAAGGAGTTGTTTTAAGGTTCTAACTAGGTGGTTTTCCCCCATGTTGTGGCAACAAATTTCTAGGCCTCAACACTATATACGAGGCCTTTTCTTTGCCACTAGAAAATAGAATCACTATGTATTTTAAATTAATTGGTGACCATGTTATTTATTTGGTCTTGTATGTGGATCATATGTTGTTTATTGGAAATGAAAAAGAAATTATCTAGGGTTTGAAGACCCAATTGTGCTCCAAATTTGACATGAAGGATCTTGGTGCTACAAACTATATTTGAGCATGGAAATTAAGAGAGATCAAGCAAAGAGGAAGATCTTGTTAAAACATAGGAAGTATTTCGATACAATGTTGTAGAGGTTCAATATGCAACATAGTAATGTAGTGAAGGTTCATATTCATGTAGGTGTAAATATATGTGTTGAACAATGTCCCAAGACATAAGAAGAAGAGGAGGATGTGTTCCATATGCAAGTACAATGGGTAGCCTAATGTATGAACTGGTATGTGCTAGAACATACGTTTCTCATGCCGTGGGACTATTGAGCAAGTTTATGTCCAACCCAAGGAAGGAGAATTGGACAATAGTGAAGTGAGTTTTTAGATATTTTTGTGGCACTATTGACTATGGTTTGTGCTAATATCGAAGACCATTATTGGATATATTTTTGGACATATGTGGTTTTGTTGATACATAATGGGTTGGACATCTTGAAAAAATAAGATCTACAAGTGGGTATGTGTTTAGCCTATTTGGAGGTGTAGTTAGTTGGATGAGTAAAACATAGCCTGTAGTGTCTCTTTCAACTATAGAGCAGAATACATGTCAACCACTCATGCAAGATAGGAAACAATTTGGTTGAAGATATTGTGTTCAAGTATTGGGTTGGTGCAGGGAGCTATAAGTATAGACTGTTGTTGTGTAACCAGCTCCAAAAATAGAATAAAAGAGATATCAACGCCTTAGAAATAAGCCACTTCGAGGGGGAAACCTCCAATACATTACATAAATGAACAATTCTTGGATGATACAAATGAACAAAACCTCCTTCTATATATAGGAGTCCATGGGGCCATGATATAATCCTAGTGGGGCCACAATGTAATCCTAGCCGACCTAACAATAATAATGTAAGGGCACAATAATAACAATATGGGGGTTACAGGGGTACAAAAATAAAAATAAGTGGGGCTACACTAACATAATAAGGGACTACACTATTAATATAGGGACTTAACATGCCCCTCTCCTTCAAACAAGTGTTGTCCTCAACGCTTGATTATTTCTTGATTCTTCTATATAAAATTATCATCCTCCCATGTGGAATATTTTACAGGAAAGTTCTTCCACTTGCTGAGATAATCTGAAATTGATCGTACCTGTAGATTTCTTAATTTTTTTACCGCTTCAGAACTTCTTTTGATGTGATGTTTATATTCCTATTGTTTCATTAGATTCTGCACCAAAGTTAGGTTATCCTTTGAGAGTTGGAGAAATTGTTGTTGATGCTCGATGTCAGCTTCCAATAATTTATCATCCATATTAGCTATTATTTTATCCTTCAAACCATCTAAATTAGCCTCCATTTATTATTTTAAACCATCTATGTCAGCTTCGGTTGCTCTTCGTAAGATCGAAATTTGTTGCACTTGGTACCGTAATTTTGATATCTCATACTGCAATTCTTCCACTTCATGCATCATAGTATAGATTTTTGAGGGCTTAATTGGTGTTGAATTATTTTTAGGAGGAATTTTATAATCCAATACTAATATATATTCTACAATATGCCCTTGCAATCAATTCAACTTGATTCTTCAAACAAGACTTATCCAATTTGGAAAAAAAATACACACCTTTTACTTGCTTTTGAGGAGCTTAATATTTAAATTGTATTATATCTATGATTGAGAATCTTCAATATATTAAATTCAACACTGAAGTAACACTCTAAATCATCTTTTGAATGCCACAGGTCTGACTTGATTTGGATTCTCCAAGACAAAGTTATGTCCAATCTCCCACAATGACCTAATTATGGACTAGTTCAGTATAGCGAACTTGTATGACTTTCCACATGTCACTGTTTTGTCCTTTGTCTCTGAAATTGAGAGAAAAGAAACTAAAGTCCGTGAAATTGCGACCCCTTTTTACGGCACTCTAATCTGATGCCCAGAGCGATATTTATTGGAATTATCCCACGATCACCTTTTTGAGATGAAATTCAGGAGCCTGAATAAACACTTCCTTCCACAGATCATATCTCCAAAAATATTGCGAACCAAGATCTGAAATTTTTTGACGATGTTCCTCAGGATTTTTTCTTCGCACCTTAAAAATTTCAGCTTCTGAAACTTCGTATAAAATAAGTTATATTAAAAATTCCACGATGACCTGTTTGGAGCAGCAAAACCCTGGAATCCAAATCTCTGATACCAAATGTTGTGTAACCAACTCCAAAAATAGAAGAAAAGAGATATCAACGCCTCATAAATAAGCCACTTCGAGGGGGAAACCTCCAATACATTACATAAATGAACAATTCTTGGATGATACAAATGAACAAAAACTCCTTCTATATATAGGAGTCCATGGGGCCACAATATAATCCTAGTGGGGCCATAATGTAATCCTAGCCGACCTAACAATAATAATGTAAGGGCACAATAATAACAATATGGGGGTTACAAGGGTACAAAAATAGAAATAAGTGGGTCTACACTAACATAATAAGGGACTACACTATTAATATAGGGACTTAACAACTGTGATAGCCAAAGTGTAATTTTCTTGTCTAAGAACCCTAATTATCATTCAAATACAAAGCACATTAATGTTCTATATCACTTTCTGAGAGATATGGTTGAGGATAAAAAGGTTTTGTTGGTATAGGTGGACACTTTGAACAATGTTGTAGATGCATTGACGAAGTCTATGAGCACTCATAAGTTATCTTGGTGAAGAGAAACAATGGTTGTTGCAGGGATGGAGTAGCGACTAATCTCTCCTATATTCCCCTACTGAAAGAAAAAAAAAGTGGGAGAATGTTGGGTATGTTTTATATTCTTTCCACGATTAATTGCATGCACGGGAGGGGTTGCTATAGGGGGGCGATAGCCCCCCTATTCTTTGCGCTAAGTGCAGCGAGGGGTGGGGGGGGGGGGGGGGGGGGGTCAGAAGTGGGGCGGAAAAAAGTTTGGACCCTTTTTTTCAGTGGGCGAACCTACCTATGTTTTTTTACATGCGTTTGCACATGGTTTTGGGGCATGATGGTTTTCAGCCCCTAGTATTTTGTAAATATGGTCAAGGGAACTACGGTTATGTTCTAATCCAGTGTTAATGGATTTGGTTTTATGAAGGATTTGGCATTTATATATATGTGTGTTGTAATACTAAAAGGAATATAATGAAAAATCAAGATGGTAATCCCAGTTTTGGGATCCAAGGGAAAAATCTTTGTGTATATCTGTTTTATGTTTTATGCTCTCGCTATTGTTTATTTTTTTTCTTTAAGAATTCATTTGCAGATAATTTATGTACAGGTTTAAAACCTACATTTTCCAAGAGTGTGATAGAGAGATAATAGAAGATAGCTCCATCCAAAAAAATTCATAAGGCTACCAATTGATCCTCATAAGCTTTTTTATCAATGAGACCTCTATTTTCTTCATTTTCCGTTATTTTCCTTTATTTTCCTCTTCACATGCAACCTATGACCCTTCACCTTAATTTTCTCCTAATTTCCATTATTTTCATAAATAAAATGCCAATTCGACTTTCTAAATCCTTTTCTATTTCCTTTTCCAATTTCCTTTAGCCATAATAACTGAAATGAACACCCACTAGGGATTTTTTTCCCAACATTAATCTCGGAACACATGTCCCATGAACTTGGTCTTATATTATTTTTTACATGTATTTTTAACTAGGGTTGTTACACTCCCAACGCTGACTTGGAATGGATAAATGTTGTAACAAACTCAGGGTGTTATTTGTATCAACATTATTTTGCTGGAAATTTTTCTTGAAAACCAAACATTATTCAATAAAATTTTGAATATTAGATTTAAGGCCATCGCAAAAAAAATTCCTTCTTGACCCTCTAGTAAGCTTACTAAAATCCTGAGTGCCCTAATAAGGGGTAGGTGTGCGATTCCAAAATAATATTTTTCTTGACTTGGGAATATTTACAAAGATATAAGTGATCTGTGTACCATAATGAATAAATTTTCTAGCTAAATGTATTATATGTATTGGGATATTGTTGATAATTTTGAATGGGTGTACACACCTCTTCATCATTATTCCATTCATCCCTTGCTTTGGTTATCTAATCAAGTTGAATAATGGAAATGGCACAAAGAAATACTTCCACATCCTCATCATTTCTTGAGAGTGTATCTGAAACAACATTTTTCTTCCCTTTTTTATAGAATATTTAAAAGTCATAACCTAACTTATTTGCAGCCCATTTTTTGTGCTCTCTTAAAGATAATATTTGTTCCAAAAATTATTTAAGACTGTCATAATAATATTTTTTATCTTGAAGTGTCTTCCTATTAGGTAAGGTCTCCATTTCTTTAGTGCATGTAGTATTTCCAACATTTTCTTTTCATAAATAGGTTGTTGTAAATAATTTCCTTTGATTACATGAATTTCAAAAGAAATGCATCTTCATTCTTGCATTAAAACAACACCAATTTCATTCCCTGAGGCATCACAACAAAATAATTTTTTCTTTGAAATTTTTCATAATTAAGGCTGGTGCTTGGAACATTGTTGTTATAGAGAATTTTGTCGTATTCCTTAGTTGTTATCCCAAGTGTCGTCTTTTGTGCCGCTCATGTCACAAATTCTGCAAAGCGACAAAAGCTATATAAAATTGTTCATCCAAGACAACATGCTTAAGATATCTATGGAGACCTAAAAGTGAAATTCCTTGAAGCTTTTATACAGAGTTTGTAAAAAATATTGTTTTGCAAGCCCAGTGCAGTACTCCCCTTAATAATATCATGCTTGTCACCTTCTCCCTATCTTTTCAACATTGCTACCAGTGCGGGAATTCAATAGTAAAGTCGTGCTGGTCCTCTTCGGGAAATTTCTCCAAAAATGGAGCAGAAGCTTTGACCTCTAGAATTATATAGAACGAAGTTATAGTACTTGTTGGTTGAGGATATCGTCAAATACTCCCATGTTTGGCCCTTGATATTATCTCCAAATATTTTCCCTTTAGAGATAAGACCTTCCCCTTGATTAGTGGATCATTAACCTCCTAATCTATTATATAAGAGAGGTCCATGCTAGAGATTTGTGGTTGGTCATTACTGGTTGCCTTACTTCTACCTGATTTTTCCCATATGTTTCTGATTTGACGATGAAAGAAAAGATATTTAATATCATGGCTTGGACTTGGATCACCACTTCGAAGGAGACCCTCAACATCAATGCATCAGTTGCAATATCTCCATTTATTATTTTTTAATATAAAGTATAGTTTTCTTTCAAACACATATACTATATATCTTTTGTATTTTTTCATGTGATCTTATTTATAGGTATTGATACACAGAAAGCACAAAAAATAATGAGCTTGGAAGTGAAAGAATCAATGTTGACACTGAGGAAAATATTGCATAAGGAGCGAGGTAGGGCAATCTCCCTCTCTCAGTTTAATTTTCCATTAGGGGAATTTTGAGGTCTAAAATGGGCCTCCTAAGGAAAATGTACAATCAGAATTCACTCTATGAGGACCAATCACATTTTAGGGGATGACATCATCCCTAATGGTTGAGGTGGCATTACTTGAGTTAAAGGTACTTACGTGTCACATTATCAATGGTGGATAAAAACTCATGGTTAACCATGGTAGTGCTCTAAGTACTTTTAAAGTCAAAGTAAAGTACTCATAATAAATGTTAGTTCACAATTTTTTAATAAAAAAAATATTATTGTCATTTCATATTTCTTGAAAGAAACAATGCATATCCCTTACATTTATTATATTATATTATATTTTTTATATAATATATTAATTACATGTTATTATACAATTTAAATAATATAGATTTTAATTAATAACATATAATATAATTAAGAGTTTCTAAATTTATGTTTATATTTTATTTTAAGTTATTTAAGTACAAAGGGCAAATGCATTAGTTGTTCAATGATCATGAATTTTTCTTGAAAATCTCATTCTTATTTATAGTCACATCAATACAATTTCTTTATTAATTTTATTTTGGTAAACTTTTGAATTGAATTTAACTATGGTTACATCGATTATGGTGCAAAAAGTGAATTGAAAATTCATAAATGTTATTTTATTCTTTTAGCTATTATTTGAGTATTTCCTTAGGAGGCCCATTTTAGACCTCAAAATTCCCTTAATGAATGTTAAACAAGTGATGATTATATCCTTTTTCACAGTTGTTACTAGACATACTTATTGGGATAAAGGGATCGCTTCTTTCCAAATAAGGGATTTGCCTACGTAACATATTGGCGACTCCACTAGGGAGCTTACACCCTATTCACCCTCTTCTTATTTTTTTCTTCATGCTTAGTTTGGAAAATCGTTGAACAACCACTTGTTTGGCTTGTTTTTAGCATGTATTCTAGTTTTTTAGTGTTTTAAAGTATCAAGTCTGAAGTTTTCTTTCATAGATTTCTTTTTTTATCCCTCTTTTCCTAGCCCAATGCATATTTTTATAGACACAGTCACACTAATAGTGTTGATTTTGCTGGAATAGTCGTGCTGTAGACAACTACTTTGAATTAGTGGGTCATGTTGATCTTCAAAAATAGAGATTTTCAATCCCTTTTTGATATTTGGTGTCTCCTGATATTTGAAATATTTTATTCGCTTTTATTATGTTCTTTTTGGCTTTGAATGTCTCCAAGATCTTTTAGAAGCGCAAATTGGTTTTGTGAGTTAAGTGGTAAAATATTTGTTTTCATTGGGTCTTGTTGTTGCAAGTTAATTTAAATCCTTTTTTACTGCTTGTATCAATCAAGAAATATTGATTCTCTACTATAGGGAAGTATTGAATTATGTTCTTGTTGAAATAAATTGGTTTTTTATTCTGTTTAAGTTTCATTCCAAGAATTAATTTTCTTTAAATGCATAAGGAAACTTGCATTTAAATGCTAGTTTTTGGAATTCGTTATGGAAAATAGATTACAATTTTTCGATAAGTGAAATATTTTTAAATACCTTAATTGCATCAATTTAATTTTCATCATTCAAAGTGAAAAACAAAAAAAAATGATTTAAGTGCATCTTAGTGAAAGTAGAAATAATTTTAATTTTGGATAAGTTGCATCTGGGATAGTGAAAGTGAAATCGCTTTACTTTTTAGAATTTGCATTTTTGAAAAGTGAAAAATGAAAGCTAGTTGGAGGGGGATTTTGTGTTGAATTTTTTTTATGCATTAGTCGTTGTGATATCTTCCCTTATTAGTTTATCTTTCATCGAAAACAAGAGGATTCTTTTTCCTCATTTAGCTGCAGCTTAGGAATTCATGTGAAATCATTTTGAGCCCAAAATTGAAATTGAATTTCATATCAACATTAAAATAAACCTCAGTTAACCTAAGGATCATTTCTAATTAATGAAAATATATATATTTCTAGGCTAGAGACGTATTACAATGTCGTTAAGCATAACATCTATTGCAAACAACCCGTTTGCATCCCAGGGGTGATATCTCATCTCACGCATGGAAGTATATAGGCCTATTCTCCACATATGATAAGTATAAATGGATGGATTGGAGTCATTTTTGCACTTTAAAAATGAACTGAATATGTTTTGATTACAGATGCATAGAATAATGGGATTAGAAGAAGATGGGAAATAAAGAAAGGAATCTTGTGTTGATCTGAATGGGAAATGGGAGAAGAAATTGTAGAAGGGGAACTCTGTTGATTCTGCAAAGAATTTTAAATATTTTTCTCTTCCTTATTTGATCTACAAATCCTTAAAAATAATCACCTGTAGCAATATAATGCAGGAGCAATTGTAAACCTTACAACAAGTGTCGGAAATTGATTTTATAGAATGACAGACTTATCGTTGACATGGCGCAGGCCTGTTGGATAATAGCCTAAGCCATTAAATGTTTAATGGGATTTAAGCCATTGGATTGAGGTTACAAGGGCAGCTGTCATGGCACAACGGTAATGGCGCAATAGTAATAGCACAATTTTGTCACATTGAAAAAAAATTTCCACAGGGCGTGCAGGCTGGTAAGCGGTAAGGAGTGGGGCAGTGTGAAATGATGTGTGCTTGACACGTAGTAGGCATGGTGGTTTGGAAAACCATACATTTAGGACCTCCCCCCTTCACCCCCCCCCCCCCACCATCCATATGAAATCATTATGAGCCCAAAATCGAAACTGAATTTCTTATCAACATTAAAATAAACCTCAGTTAACCTAAGGATCATTTCTAATTAACGAAAATATCTATAGGTCTAGGCTAGAGACGTATTACAGCGTCGTTAAGCATAACATATGTTGCAAACAACTTGTTTTCATCCCAAGGGTGATATCTTGTCCCACGTATGTAAGTATATAGGACTATGCTCCACATATGATAAGTATAAAGGGATGCATTGGAGTCATTGTTGCACTTGAAAAATGAACTGAATATGTTTTGATTACAGATGCACAGAATAATGGGATTGGAAGAATATGGGAAATAAAGAAAGGGAGCTTGTGCTGATCTGAATGGGAAATGGGAGAAGAAATTGCAGAAGGGGAACTATGTTGATTCTGCAAAGAATTTTAAATATTTTTCTCCACCTTATCTGATTTGCAAATTCTTGAAAACAATCACATGTAGCAATACAATGTAGGAGAAATTGTAAACCTTACAACAAGTGTAGGAAATTTATTTTATAGAGTGATAGAGTTATCGTTAACATGGTGTGGGCGTGTTGGATAATAGCCTAAGAAATTAAATGTTTAATGGCCTTTAAGTGATTGGATGGAGATTACAAGGGAAACTATCATGGCACAACGGTAATGGCACAAAAATAATGGCATGATTTTGTCACAGTGAAAACAACTTTCCACAGGGTGTGCAGGTTGGTAAGTGGTAAGGAGTGGAGCGGTGCGAAATTATTTGTGCTTCACATGTAGTGGGCATGCTGTTTTGGAAATCCATCCATTTCGGACCTCCCCCCCTAACGTTAATGTTCGGAGGATGAGTGGGGTCTGAAAACAATCGTGATCCATCAAATTATATGGAGGGAGCAGAGATGAACTAGAAAGCGATGGGGGGTTAAGCGATGCTGTGATATGTGAGGGGATGGTGGGGTTGGGTAAGTACATGAATATTGGGGGTATAGTCAGAGAATTAAGATATAGAGATTAAGACATGAAATTTGTTGAATATTTTTTATAAGCATTAATCTCGAAAGTTAGGCTAAAAAACCTTTGATTTTTTTATTTTTTCCTTTCCTAACCATGAAATACATGAAGTCCTTAGGATGAAATTTGGAATAAAGTTCATGCTTCCTCCATATTTATTTTTCTTCTTTCACTTATTCCTACCCTTTAACTAATCTAACATTTTATTTTCTTTTGCGGGGTTCACTTAGACTTGTAGACCCAAATCACTCTTTTCTTTAAACTCTAACCTACATCTATCCTTCTCTATTCCATTAACTTGTTTTAAACTCTTGATTCAATTTTATTTCTACCTAACTACTAATCTGCCAAGTTTAAATAGTTTAGAAAATCCTTATTTTCTAAACTCTCAACAGAAATTCAAAATTGTACAATCATTCTTAAACTATATGATTGAACAAACTAATCTAATCAGCTGTGGCATTTTTATTTGTAGCACTTTCAATATTATTATTTTTTTGGGGGTTTTATTTATTTTTATTTTTCTCTTTCTTCAATATACCTATTAGGTCCTCATAATTTGTTAGATTGGAAAGAGAAAATGTACAGGAGTAACATCAAACCAATATTTGGAGTCCTGGGACCTAGCCTTCCTGGACGCAGAGAGGGCTCTCTCTATGCTTGTATAAAGGATGTAACTTGATAGATTTAAGGGTTTTTGTTTTAGGCAAGTTATAGGGATTAGGGTTTGTTTGCTTGTTTGTTTGGTTGGGTAGATTGTCAGTCAGAATAGATAGAGTGAGATAAGTTTAAGCCATTGGAATATGGAGTATGCAAAGGCTATTGAAAGGTACAACAATAGGTCAAGGGTGTATCATAGGGAAAGTATAACAGAGCCAATTGGATCTAAAAGATTATGTGAGTGAAGTGAACATTAAATTGTGAACGTACTAGGTGCAAAGGGAAGTTAAGAATCCTTTAACAAATACTTTAACATGTATGGCATTTAATATTACTAAGCATAAGTAAATAAAAAAATACAGGGCATACCAATAACTTCTTTGACCAAACCCTAGAAAGTAAGCACTAAGACAACAATCCATCGAATCATAGAAAGTAAGAAACTTGTAAATATTTTAGTGATTTCACCTTCAAGCTAAGAAAAAAGTTTAAGACAAACAAAAAGTAGAGATCAAAAGAATAGGGAACTCCTAACTTGATTAATCAAACTAATAATACCTACAAAGCAACCATTTAAGATGAGCAAAAGGGCATGGAAAATCATAAACCTCTTTAGTTAAACCTAATCAGCAATACCTCAAAGAAAAAACCTTAAAAACAATGCTTAAGTTACATCAAATAGCAGGGCTAACCATGAACTACTTTGATATTGGATTTATCAATTCATATTTAAGAAAAAAAAGCATAAGTGGGACTAGAGAGAATTCAAGGATTCTCTAATCTGACCTAACAAAGGAAAACATACAAGCAATAGAGAGCAGACAGAGCTAAGGTGCCTCTAAACAACATTTCTTAGCCTAAAATTTATGTTCTATTGCATGAGAAAGATGAAATAAAATGATAACATATGAAAAAAAGAAAAAAATAAGAAAAAAATCACCATTAAATATGTTCATGAATCCTGTAAGTGAGCTTGCTCCATTTCATGCACATCAAGACATCCACAAAAGCCAAAGTCAGTTTCTCCAATCTTCAAGTCTACAATATTTCTTCTCAATAATCATCAAACATATACAATGAGGCCTCAATGTTGTATTTAAATAGCAAGGAGGACCAAAACCATAAATATGGTTTTAAAATATCATTAACTACTCATAAATGCCAAATTTATCCTATGAGACCATGCAAGGCCCAAGGCACATATATCCTAATCTAATAAATGTAAAACATCTCCTAACATAAATTCTAAGTCAACTAGGAGTGATTTTCCTCAAAATTCTTCAAAAATATCCTTTTTCAATAAATTTTTGTCTTTTGTTAACTTTGCAGGCAAGGGTGCAGTGCCAAGGCCAAGGACACAATGCCTGCACTAGAAAAATAACTCATCTTGGAGTTGAGTTTTGAAGGCCTTCCCGGTGTCCAAATGAGCTCCATGATAGCTAATTGGAAAGCTTGTTAAGTCTACTTTCAAAATCTTCCTTTAAGTTTCCATTTTGTGTTTACTTGACTATAAAAAAACTCAATATCCCAATATTTCTCAGGGTGCAGCGCTAGCTCTGAAAATAGGGCAGAAAGGTGGTTTTTTGGGAGTTTTTAGCACTTTTGGACGACCCAATCTGCTCCAAATGATCTAAAATTTTGTGTGGGTGATGATATTGGCCTGATGAATATGAAAATGTAAACCATTCCTCAAATATTGCCCCCGAAATAATCACAACGCCAGTGGTACTGCGCCTTTGGCCCTTTAAAATAGTCAAAATTCAAAAAATCTTCAAAATTATATAAAAACCTAGATTTGGCTTGCTGATTAGATTTGGGATGTCTATAGGGATGCATCAGCCAAGTTTTCAAGGTTTTATTTGTCTTTAACCTCCTTGTTCCTGCCATATTTTTCATAGGCTTCATTGTTAGTAGCCTTATTGCTTTCTTCATGGCTCCTTGACCCATTGTCATCATCAGTATTTGTCCCACTGTCATCACTAATTTCTTCTTCATTTACCTTTGCATCACTGTTATCTTGCCTTTTTGACCTTTTCCATCATCATTTCTGCTCTTTGCCTTATTGATATGTTCCTTACTAACCTCTTCTTCATTGTTTTCTTCTTCATTAAAATTTTCCTCACAACCTTCAATTCTCTTTTATTCATTTTTTGATTCCTCAATTGCATCAGCCCCCTGATTGCCTTCTTCTTCACTGCCACTGTCTCTCCCTTTTGAAATTTTTACTAGTATGCCTTTGAAACCCTAGCACTGATATGAAACTGATTTGGAAGATGGTAATGAAATGGCATATTTTACAAGTGAATGAGGTGAATGAGCGAGGGTGTAAGATATATGAATACGAGTGAGACGCAAAACACAATGACCACCCTTTGCTGCTTGTTAAAACTCTGTTTTGACACACCTTGCACTTATGTCAATTTGAAATGAAATTTAGGGATAGCTTAGGTGAATGGGAAACTTCCAACAATTTGATATCTCTGTTTATAACTGAAATCCCTTTGCAGGCAGATGAAAGAGTATTCAAACAATGCTTTTAAGTTCAAATCTAGGGTTCCTTCTTAAGGTCTCCAATTTCCTTTAATTATAAATCACCAAAAATTCTTGAATAAGGGATTGATGAGCTGTAGTTACCCCTAGCAACACTTGAAAACCCTTGGTGATGTCTTGGATCAAATTTAAGTTTATTTGAATATTTTTAGGGTGTAGGAGGACCTCTTGGCCAAGCGTGCAGTGCCAAGGCCAAGGGCGCAGCGCTGAAGGTAAGCTAGGGGTCGATTCGGGAAAAGGTGCAACGCCTTGCCAGGTGCGTAGCACCACCTCCTAGATGTGTGGCACCTGTGTAAAAAAAATTGGGAAAACATACCAAACACACAACGCCAGTTTCTAGGGGTGCAACGCCAACCTGAGGGGGCACCACCAAAAACACTTTGCCCAATTTCAGCTTACAAATTCACAATTTCTTCTCCCTTTGAAATTTTTAGTTCTCTGCATGGCAACGATGACTTCCTTGGAGTGTTAGATGGGCTTTATGGGTAGATAGAAGTTTAATTTAGTCTTTGAAACCCACTTCCTACTGTGTTGAACCTTTTTTTCCCTCTTCACTGATATTTTGTACTTTTTCCTTGCAAGTGACTAAAAAGATTGTCTTGGCTTTGATTTTACTCTGTTGATATTTGATAAGTGCATTTTGATGATTTTGTGATGATTACACATAATATAAGCTTCAAAATCCTTTGTGGTTTTCATTGTGAAATTAAACTCAACCTTTCACCTTTTATCACTAACCTTTTACACTGTTTTGCATGCAGGTTACTCAAATGATGACCGTGTCTTTTCCCTCTGTTCTTGGAGGTGTGAAAAAATGATCTTGACACCTTTGGGACTCAAACACAAGGCAACATCTTCAGAACCATTTTTCTTCCCATCTTGAAACTCAACTCATCTCTTCTTCTCATTTAGTCATGGCAAGCTCTTTAAAAATCTTTGAGAGGATTTCTCATAATAACACCTTTAAAATCTTTTTTTTTGTACTATGGAGTTTCAACCATTTTTTTACCTTATTTGACACTTATGATTTGCAGGTGTCTGAAAACACTAACTTGGCCTTCTCTTATTGATACTCTTCACACTTTTACTCTTTGAGGCATGATACACTCACCTTTTACAAGTATGTAATATGATCACAGTGGCATCTTCAGACTCGTCCTTTGCTATCATCATGTAGTTCAACTCCTCCTTTACCTTCTCTATGCCATTTCTACAATTGATTGTTGTGTTGGCACTCTGCTGGACTATCAAGTGAAAAACCCTAATTTTCCTTAAGACCAACTTGTTTCTTATCTTATTTGTTGCAGGATATCTTTATTTAGGAGAAGACTTCCTACCTCACCAAATTTCTACTGATAGACCCTTTAACATTTTTGCAAAAGTGTCAAATTTTGCATTTACTTCTTGCAGAACTTGAATTTGAAAAGGTAGTCTTCTTTGGAGACTTTCAGATCTTTTCTTGAGTAACCATGTCTCATTATTCCAATACCTCTGAACCAGATTCTAATTAATAAACAAAATGTCTGGAACATCAATGATGACCTTGGAACATATGAAACCCTAATTGACCTCGTGGGAGGATTCTTTGACCTGATCTTTGACTGAAAATTGACTTGGAGTCTTCAACTGTAAAAATAGAGTATTGACAATGTGTTGTATTGATGATCCAAAATCTAATGTACTTGATTTATCTAAAGAGCCTACAGAGATAGTTTTGAGACCATCAATGCTTGAGGAACCCGGTGAATCATGGGAATGAGATAGGCTATATGTAACCCTAGATGTAAATGAGGTTGATGTCATTGAAAAATCAAACAAAAAGGATGGATATGAGTGGCACAAGCCCATAAGGAGTCCTTTGGTAGTGGAAGGGTGACCATGGAATTGAAAAATGGTAGAGTAGTGAAAAATTTCCCATAATGATAATGAAGGTAGTGAGATTTCTAAAACTCACAATATTCAGGGAATTTTGTTTTTAGAAATATAGAGCCAATATTTAGTCATCTATAGATAGTAAAAATTACTAATGACTAACAGTGGCTCCACTTGGGGAGGGAAACTCCTTTTCAGGAGGTGTCTAGGACCTCAGAGTTCAGATCTTTGATTTTTGAAGACCAGTACTTCACTTGTACTTGGAAAATCCTTCTTCCTTCATTTTTTTATGTTCTCTTGAAGCTGTGATCTCAAAAATATGAAAATAAATGATTGCTTCAATATCAGTTCTACCTACCCATCTTATTTTTCCTAACATTTTTTATTCTTCTGGGTACACTTGGACTGGTGTACCCTTGACATTTATTTTCTTTTGAAAGCATAAAAAAATATCTACTTGTACCCTTATCACTTCCAAGAGTTCATATTAGGCTAATGAACTCTTTCATTCTCTACCTAGTCTATTCATCTGTCAAGATTAAGCTATTTGACAGACTTTATTCTCTAACCTACTGAATTGAAATTCAAAATATGACCAAACCAGGATTAAGCAATCTAATTTTCCATGGGCTGTGGAATTTGGACAAGCTGCACAAAAACATTATGTTTTTACAGTAAAATACAAGAAAACATGAGGTTTTTCATTCAAAATTGGTTATGCATCCCTCTCATTCTCCTTTGGTTCAGATTTGTGCATTGAAACATAATATATTTTCCTAATCTAATCTACTGAAAAGTCAAGTTTACATGGTTTGGAAAATCTCCTTTCACTAACCTATCAACAGAAATTAAAAAAATGTTTAGTCATGATTAGGCTAGATGACTGAACAAGGCTCTCTTTTCTCAAAGGTAGTGGCATTTAGGCTTGCACACTTTCAGTAATACTCATTAAATTTGGAAGTATTCTATTACAAGGCTTTCAACATCATTAATTATTTTTTAAATCACCATATTAACTTAATTTAAGATAAAAATAATTTTAGGATTGTCAAACCTATTAGAGAACATGAATAGGTCAAACACGGGGTTGTTAGGTACAATAGTATAAATGTACAATATCAGTGTGAAAGAAAACTCTTAGAAACAATTTATTTAAGGTAAATCATATTAGCATATCTAACATACAAGAAATATATTATAGTTATGGATAACATACTAGAGTCATCGATGTTTGATTTTTGCGTTAGATGAATCTAACCCCATTTCCCACAACCTGTGAGAGATTTTTTGATTGAATAATTGTGATGTGAATATCTTAGTGTAAGTGTAAAGGAGGTGCCTCCCTTGCATTTAATTGAAACTAGTCTACTAGAAACTTAGTAAAAAAAATTTGTGCTAAATTTCTACCCCTTCATGCCTTTAAGTAACGCTAATGAGGAGGTGATAATTTATCTTTACAGCATCCATGCATCCACTATAAAAGCTACGAATTATTGATCTAGGTATTTCAAGAAGGTTGGGTATCATTGATCTATCTCCACTTAAAGTGAAGTACATCGAATTATAGTTCTTAAATGGGTATTCAAGTCATTCCATTATGATGGACACTATCACAAATTGAATCAAACAAGAATTAGTGGTCGTTGAGAACCAATATACTTAGACAAGTAAGTAGTGGATGCAAGGGTTTTCTGTTAGGTCCCTATATTACTAGTATAGTCCCTTATTGTTGTTAGTGTAACCCCCTTATTTTTATTATTGTACCCCTTTAACCCCCATGTTGTTATTATTGTGCCCTTAAATTATTATTGTTAGGTCGGCTAGGATTACATTGTAGCCACATGGACTCCTATATATAGAAAGGAAGTTTTGTAATTTGTATCATCCATGAATTATTCATTCATGTAATGTATTGGAGGTTTCCCCCTCAAAGTGGCTCATTTCTAAGGCGTCTATATCTCTTTTATTTTATTTTTGGAACTGGTTTCATAACAATTGGTATCAGAGCTTTGGATTCTAGGGTTTCGCTACACCAAAAAGGTCATCATGGAATTTGATCTATAACGTATTTTCTACAAAGGGTCAAAAGATAAAATGTTTAGAGCGCAAATCCGAAATCCTGAGGAACATCGTCGCAAAACTTCAGAGCTTGGTTCAAAATATTTTCAGAGATATTATATGTGGAAGTTAGGTCTTTTTTAGGCTCCTGAATTTCATCTCTAAGAGGTGATCATGGGAAAATATTCATAAATCTCTCTCTTAGCATTAGATTGGAATTCTGTAAAATGTGGTTGGAAGTAAACAAACTTTAGTTTATTTTCTATTAATTTCAAATCCGAAGGAGCAAACAGTGACACATGGCAAGTCGTACAAGTTTGCTCTACTGAACAAGTCTATAATTAGGTCATTGTGGGAGATTGGAGATAATTTTTTCTTGAAGAATCCAAATCAAGTAAGAATTGTGGCATTAAAAATAGGATTTAGAGGGATACAGTAGGGCCAAAGTGTAGATATTTAAGATCCACAATCACAGAGATAATTCAATTTCAATATTGAGCTCCTCAAAAGCAAGAAAAAGGTGTGTATTTTTTTCCAAATTGCATAAGTCTTGTTTGAGGAATCAATTTGAATTGATTCCAAGGGCATATTATAGAATAGATATCATTATTGGGTTCTAAAATCGCCCCTAAAAATAATTCAACACCCATTAAGCCTTCAGAAGGCACTACTATGGCTCATGAAGATGAAGAAATGCAACATGACATAACAAAATTACAAGAGCAAATGCACTGAATTTCTCTCTCGCAAAGAGAAACAAAATATGACATGGAAGTTTTGAAGAAAGGTGTGGAAACTAAGAGGGATGGTTTGAAGAAAGGCGTGGAATCTAAGATGGATGGTTTGAAGAATGGCATGGAAGCTAATATGGATGGCATGGAAGCTGGCATGGAATCTAAGATGGATGACATGGGAGATAAGATGGAAAACATGAACAATGATCTAAAAGCATACATGGAAGGTTTGACAAAGTTGATACAAGAAATGTTTCCTAATGGTTGAAAGATAGTAGAGGAAACTCATGATGAGAACAAAATTTTGGAGGGAAGAACCACCATATTCCAAAATTGGATATGAGGAAGTTTGATGGAAAGAATCCTGTAACATGGATACTACAGATGGAGAAATATTTTGATCTCAATAATGTGAAAAACACACAAAATTTATGCATTTCAAATTTACGTTTAGAACAAAATACATTTGTATGGTATCTATGGCTTTTCTCTTGTAAAAAAATTGTCACTTGGTAAGTTTTTATAGAGGAAATGATAGCACATTATGAGGATACAAAGAGCAACACCTTATTTAGCCAATTGATAAATCTCAAACAAAAGGGTTCAGTGGGGTAGCACACTGAGGACTTCAAAAAATTAAATATAAGGGTAACTAATATTCCAGAGGAACATAGGATTGATCTCTTCATAAGTACTTTAAAGGATAATATCCAACATGAAGTTTGCATTTTGGAACCTGATTCATTGGAGAAGGCATTCATGCTGGCAAGAAAAATTCAATGTAAAATTATGGCGACAAGGAAGCCTACCACTCACTTCCATAAAGATGGAAGTGTTTCTACTCCTAGATTTCCACAACCTACAAGGTTGACACCACAAAAATTGGAAGAAAAAAGAGAAAAACGGCTTTGTTACAGTTGTGCTAGCAGATACACTAAAGCTCATAAGTGTGTTGAGATGAAATTATTTTACATAGATTGTGAAGAGGAAGAAGAAAATGAACAATAATCTTCAGAAGAAGAGGATATACACCAGGAACCAACCCTAGAAGAGGAAGAAAATGGTCCGTCCATATGGTGTAATGCATTGGTAGGAATTACCACTCAAACTCTCAAGATAGAAGGACATATCAAGAAGAAAAAGGTAATAGTGTCGATTGATTCAGGTAGTACCCATAATTTTATTCATTGTAAGGTAGCCAAGTAGTTGAATTGTTTCCTATACCCAGCACCAGAATTTCAAGTGATGGTTGAAAATGGAGGAACTATAAATTTCTCTAGAAAATGCCATAATATCAATATAACCATGGGAGAATATGTATGGAATAGTCCAATGCTTTCCATTCCTATGGGAGGTGCTAATGTTGTACTAGGAGTAAAATGATTACAATATTTGGGGACGATAGCCTTTAATTTTCAAGAAATTTTCTTGAAATTTTTTTTAGAACGAAAGTAAGTCGAATTACGGGGTATTGCAAGGAAGCCATGAAATATAATAAGTGCTAATGTCATGAAAAAGCTTCTAAAGAAAGAACAATGAGGTGTAATTTCACAATTATGCTCATTAGCAGCTCCAACATCAAAATCATCTATTTCTGCAGATCTCCAAAAGGTCTTGGACAATCATTCCAAGGTGTTTGAAAATCCCAAAGGACTCCCACCTATTCATGATCATGATCATTCTATTCATTTGGTTTTATGATGTATTTCTAAAAACATTAGGCCTTATAGATATCCTTATGTCCAAAAGAGTGAAATTGAACGTATGATTGCAGAAATGTTAGAGGCTAGTATAATTCAACCTAGTCAAAGTTCTTTCTCTACTCTTGTAGTATTGATACAAAAGAAGGATGGATCATGAAGCATGTGTCTAGATTATAGGGAGCTCAATAAGCCCACCAGTAAAGATAAATTTCCCATTCCCTTGATTGATGAATTATTAGATGAATTACATGGAAAAATTTATTTTACCAAGTTGGATCTTCGTTCAGGATATCATCAAATTAGAATGAACACTGAAGATATTCTCAAAACAACATTTCAAACTCATTAGGGTCATTATGAATTTTTGGTCATGCCTTTTGGCCTTACCAATGCACCCTCTACATTTCAAGGGTTGATGAATTCCATTTTCAAACCCTTCCTTAGAAAATTTGTGCTAGTATTTTTTGATGATATACTTATCTACAAAATTTCTTGGAAGCATCATGTTCAACATGTTGACAGGGTGCTCAAACTATTGCAGGAGAAACAATTATATGCAAAAGCATCCAAATGTTTCTTTGGAGTACAAGAGGTGGAATATCTGGGTCATATTGTATCTCATGAGGGTGTTAAGGTAGACCCCAACAAAATTAAAGCCATTAAGGAATGGAAAGTCCCCACAACCATAAAGAAGTTGCAAGGATTTCTCGTGTTAATAGGGTATTATCACAAGTTTGTTAAAAATTATGGGAGAATAGAAGCACCTCTAGAAACATTATTAAAGAAAGATGCTTTTTCATGGACTCCTGAAGCAACTAAGGCCTTTGAACATCTTAAAGAGAAAATGTGCCTAAGACTGGTATTAGCTACACCAAACTTCACAAAAACCTTTATTGTGGAATGTGATGCCTGAGGAAATGGTATTGGTGTTGTTTTAATGCAAGAAGGAAGACCCATTTCTTTTGAAAGTTGTCCAATCAAATGAAAGAATTTACAGAAAGCTATTTATGAGAAGGAAATGTTAGCAATACTGCATGCACTAAAGAAATGGTGAAATTACCTAATGGGAAGACACTTCAAGGTAAAAACTGATCATGATAGTCTTAAACACTTTTTGGAACAAAAACTTTCTTTAGAAGAGCAGCAAAAATGGGTCACAAAGATGTTGGGTTATGACTTTGAAATAATATACAAGAAAGGGAAGCTAAATGTTGTTGAAGATGCACTCTCAAGAAAGAATGAAGAGGTGGAAGGATTGCTTTGTGCCATTTCTATTATCCAACCAGATTGGATAACCGAAGCAAGCGATGAATGGAATAAGGATGAAGAAGTGTGGACACTCATTCAAAAGTTGCAGGAAGATCCTAGTACATATGATACATTTAGTTGGAAAAATGATTCCTTATGGTACAAAGATCGCTTATATATTTTTAATAATTCCCAAGTAAAACAAAATATTCTTTTGGAATTTCACACTTCTCCTTTAGGAGGACACTCAGGATTTCTAAAAACTTACCACGGGGTGAAGAAATAATTTTTTTGGGATGGCCTTAAATCTAATATTCAAAATTTTGTGGCAGAATGTTTGGTCTACCAGCCAAATAAAGTTGAGACAATTAAGACCTCATTTCTTCTACAACCTTTATCCATTCCAAGTCAATGTTGGGAGGATATTTCACTGGATTTTATCACAGGTTTACCTAAGTCCGAAGGAAAGAATGTCATTATGATGGTAGTTGATAGACTTACCAAGTATGGACACTTTTGTGCATTAACTCATCTACTTAAAGAAAGTACAGTTGCTAATACATTTATGGACACAATTAAAAATCTACATGGAAACCCAAGGTTTATTGTGACCAACAAAGATCCCATTTTTACAGGAAATTTTTGGAAGGAGTTATTTTCTTTCTTGGGTACTCAATTAGCTCATAGCTCATCTTGTCATCCTCAATTTGATTGTCAAAATGAGATAGTAAATAAATGTCTGGAAGGATATCTTCATTTTTTTTCATCTGATAAACAAAAAAAATGGGTCAAGTGGTTACCTCTCCCTGAATGGTGGTATAACACTTCCTTCCATACTGCAGAAAAAATGACCCCATTTATGGCACTTTATGGATATCATCCACTATCCATCACATCATATTTAAGAGAAAATTCAAAGGTTCAAGTAGTGGAAGATCACATCGAGCATCATCAAGAAGTTCTTCAACTCTTAAAGGATAACTAAATTTGGCACAAAATCGAATGAAATAACAGGCAGACCAACATTGCAGCGAGAGAAGTTTTGATGTAGGAGACTGCGTATTTTTATGGCTACAACCATACAAACAAATTTCCCTCAAGCAAGCTAAGAAGGATAATAGATTATCACCAAATTAATATGGTACTTACAAGGTGTTGCAAAATATTGGTACTATGGCATACAAATTAGAGCTTCCTGCTTCTTCATCAGTGCATCCAGTTTTCCATGTTTCATGCTTAAAGAAGGTTATAGGTGAAAATCTTCTAGTTCAAACAATATTTCCAGAACTTGATGAGGAAGGAAAAATCATATTGGAACCTAAAGCTGTCACGGAAACAAGAACTCGACAGCTACGAAATCGATCAATTTCAGAGTATATCATCAAGTGGAAGAACTTACCCACTGAATATTTTACATGGGAGGATGAGAATTCTATACAAAAGCACCCAGAGCTACTCAAGCGTTGAGGACAACACTTTTTGAAGGAGAGGGGAATTTTAGGTCCCTATATTACCAGCATAGTTTGTTATTGTTGTTAGTGTAACCCCCTTATTGTTATTATTGTATCCCTCTAACCCCCATATTGTTATTATTGTGCCCTTAAATTATTATTGTAAGGTCAGCTAGGATTCCATTGTGGCCCCACTAGGATTACATTGTGGCCCATGGACTCATATATATAGAAAGGAGTTTTTGTAAATTTTATCATCCAAGAATTGTTCATTCCTGTAATGTATTGAAGGTTTCCCCCTAAAAGTGGCTCATTTATAAGGCATCGATATCTCTTTTCTTCTATTTTTGGAACTGGTTTCACAACATTCTCAAATAATAGTACACTTGATGGCAATCCAGATATTTATCTCTCCTTGTCAACATTGTAAAAAACTAATAATGGTCATAATGTAATAGTTCCAACCTATTGTACGAAAAACCATGATTGACCATTACTTTCACTAAGAGGATAAAATGATAAGAGTTGTTAATGAGGAATAAATACATGTGAAACACGACTTATGGATTTTAGTTAAAATTTATATAAGTCATCATGCTCTTTAATTATTAAATACTTATTGTAACTACTAATAAATTGTCATTAAAATATTAATTTTGAACATTAAATATGTATTAAAAGTCATTTATCTATTACACATGATTTTCTATGTGGTCTAAATAAACCACTTAAAACCCATTATCAATAAATTCTAATTAGTTTTGTGAAAGATGTATATCTACTTACATTAAGATATTTATTTCAAATATATATTACATTCATAAACTTGTATCACCACATATAACTAAATGGAATAAAATAAATAGCTTTAGGCCTTGTTACCTTCTATGAGATTATTTTAATTACAAATAGTTTATTCAATAATTGAATTTTACAAAATGTTATTCTTGACGGGGAAATCATCTCATATGGTGGAAAAAAGTTCAAATATGTTCATTTGTGACGCAACTCTTGAATGAGACTGAATACTCTACTTAATGCTCATTATTAATTAATTAATCCATGTTTCAATAGAAAACATTTTTTTTACATAAAGTTTTCTTTTAGAAATAACAATGTCACATTTATAGATCCGTATTAAACCACATGATAGGTAAATCAAAATTAATCAATTGTTTCTTGTCTTATCAACTTATTTGGCATGATTGTATATACAATTAATTGATTTAAATATGCATTCTTATAAAAAAATTTCGATTCAAAATAGAATAAACCACTTAGAACTCATCAACAATTGATTTTAAATTATTATTTTTTCTAAAAAATGTAACTTTAATTACATTAAGAGATTTGCTGGAAAAATATTATACATTTATAACCTTGTATCAATGCATATAACTAAATAAAATTTAATATGTCATGCTTTATGTCTAGTTGGTTTTTATTATTTCAATTAGAAATGATTTATTTACGAATTTGAATTTACAAAATGTTAATAGGGATGAGAGAATCAAATGGTGTGTATTGTAAAAGGTTGAAATGCATTTATTTATGATCTATATATTAAGAGAATTTGAGGAATATACATAATATTCATTATCAATTAATTATTTCATGTTTTTCTAGGAAAAACATTTCATTTTACATGGAGTTTTATTTCAAAAAAACAATGTCGCGTTTATGAAATTATATTAAACTTCATGATAAGCAAATAAAAGTTGATAAATGGCTTTATATTAGACCACTTATAACTTATTCTCCATTGCTTCTAATTTTTTTTATAGAAAATATATATTTATTTACATTAGTAGCTACATTTCAAAAATACATCACATTTATAAACTTCCATTAATGCATATATCCAAATAGAATACAGTAAATAGCTTCGAGTCATGGTGGATTCTATGATATTGTTTAAATTACAAGTAAATTATTTAAGAATTTAAAATGAAAAAATGTTAAATGGATGAGAAAATAAATGTCTTATGCTACAAAAAGTTTAAATACAACCATTTATGATCTATCTCTTTAATTAATCTAGATTCACCACTTAACATGTTTTTAATTAATTTTTCCATGTTTTATTAAGAACAACATTTTTTTTAGATGGAGTTTTATTTGAAAAAAATACAATATGAAATTAATACTCATATCAAACTACATGGTAGACAAATAAAGGTCAATAAATGGATTCATTATTAACTTATGGATTAAAAATTGAATGCCTTACAATTTAAGGGCTTTGAAGTATTCGCCTATGACTCATCACCCATTAGCTTAAATAGTCCACTTAATACTTATTATCAAGAAATTATTAGATTTATTTTTGGAAAAAGTATCTTATAGTATATGGTTATTATATATCACATTTATACACTCGTATTAATGGATATAACTAAGTAAAAAACAATAATATATTTATGGCTCATATGATATGATTTCAGTTATTTAAAATACAAATTTACAAAAAAAAACAAAAATCGAAAAATTCTTCAAATAAACTTCAAAGACGTAATTCATCTATGATACCATCCAATCAAACTTTCATAGTCCACTTAGCAATCACTACCATTAATTATATGCTTTTTTTTTAGAAACGCAAAATTATTTATAATATATTTTTATCTCAAAAATTAAATATCACATTTATGCACTCATATTAATGCTTTTTATAGGTAAAAGGTCAATAACTAACTTTTGAGTGTTGTTGATTTTCAATATGATATGAGTTTAATTACAACCGTTAATTGATTAAAGTATATAGATTTATGTAATGTATGGACTGAGAAATCACATCTTTTATGCTTCAAAATGTTCAAAGCATTTACCTATGACACATTTCCCATTAGCCCGAATAGTCAATAGTGCATGTAGCATTTATCAAGTAAATTATTATAATTTCTTCAATAAGAATTGCACTTTTGTTCGAAATTAACTCTATTTCAAAATTATATTTCACATTTATATATGAGTATTATGCATATAAGTAAATAGAAGTCGATAAAAATACAAGCATGCCTTGATGGTTTGTGTAAGATGATTTCAATGGAAAATAATTAATTTAAGAACACACATACACACATATTAGCAAAACAAAATCAATACAGCAAAGTCAATGAAAAAATAATTATAAATAATAATAGAAATATATAATAATATAATTGGCAATTACCATTTTAATTTTTTTCTTATTAATAGAAAGTTTTGATTTTTTTCATCAGACCAAAAAAAAAAATCTCATATAATATTCCAAAATATATAAAATCATACAAATTGATTCAGAAAAAACTATGTTCAAATTGCATTAAAAAATTGGAATGTACATGTCAAAATTTTTATAAAGAAAATTATCTTCATCCACTACAATGAAGTACATGTTCTATTGAACATTCGAATATACTCACGTTTCTCTTTCATACGATGAAGTGCCTTAATAAAGGGGAATAAAACCTATAAAAGCCAAGTATCTTGCTCTTTTCCTGTATAGGATTTTATCAAGATGTGGTTTGATCGATATCCGATGAATTGAGAAGAATGATTTGTTGTATCTATTAGAAATACATTTGATTATTCATAATTATCTCCTTATTGGGACCACACATCAGTTAACCTTTTCTCATAAAATTGTATTTTCCTCCCCACTTCTAATTTTGTTTGAAAATGAAAATGAGACCTGTTCCATGCGAATTTAAAGTCCTATATATCAATATTTGATATGTCATGTACTTGTCAGATGTACTTGTTAGTGACATTTAATATCCATATTGCAACATCATAATTTTTTAAGCAATATTTTAACAGTTATGAGTGAAAAGGCCTTAAAAAATAGGACCTATCACTGAACCCCCAATCTCGTTCTCTTTTAATATAACAATTTTATTCATCTTTGGTGTACGATTGGAAGAATAATTCTTCCATTTCAAATATTGACAACATATTTTGACTTATAGTGATGCCCATTTGCATCTGCAACTACAGCGGAACCACATGTATGATATTAACATATCTCCACTTCAACACTTTATTAAAAACCTAACATTTCAAAAATTATGTTATAATTTATTATGAATTAATGGTAATCACAAATTATAATTACAATGGCCCCAGTAAAGTGAACAAACTAATGATATGTTTACTTTATACATACAACCTAATACCTTTATTAAATTTCTATGGAATAAGCAAGTCTTATAGGATCACATTGACCCAGCATTTAAATATTTTAAGACTTATAATGATTTGTTTAATTTAAATTGAAATATATAATTACAATGGTTGCAATTAAACAAAATAATTATATATTAGTTTCCACATGTAATATAACACAATTTTTAAATTTGAAACCTACTTAATTATGTGCTAATTTATATAGTTTGTACTTTATTTTTTTTTGTGCTTCTTTTAGTAAAGTTTCTATGTCTATTGTTGGTGCTACATACATCCTAATATGGCTTTTCAACTTATATGAAATAAATATTTTTTATAAGAATGCAGTGAACCATCATTCGCATTACTAATTTCTAAGATGTATAATGATAACTTAAACCATAATTGAAAAAAATTAACTATAATGATCCAATTCAAACAAATAGATCAATTATCTACTAATTTTTACTTACAATCTAATCCATTGTAAAAATTTCTATAGCATGGGAAATTTTGATACGAAAACATTAAACAATCATTCAAATAATTAATTGTTATCAATACAATAATATTTCAGAAAAATAAAGAACATTAAATTATTTTATTCTACTTGTGACAAACTAAATCAACAATTATTTTATTAGTGTTGTGAAATAGAAGTCAAATTAAATTTAAAAGGGCTACAAAATATAGTAATAATTCACGATGTCATACATATTACGACATGAAATAGACACCAATCATCTTAAAGTACTATTAGAAGTGATTGAACATCCTTCAAAATAGCTTGCACCTGTGTTGCCTTGTTGCATTTAATCAAGATTCTCCATAGCTCATTGATCAACCAATTATCCTCTTGAGTTGTTCCAATGAATTGAGGGGAAAGAATCACATTTTATTTTGGGTTTTATTTCATTCTCTCAAGTGAACACTCCACTATAATAGTATTGGTTGCATCATATTCGATATGCATTTCCCACACTTTTTTTAACTATTTAGTGTGTATATGTTTTGTTATATTTCCAGTGGCCTTATGTCCCTTTTTTGGTTTACACTCTGAAGAAGTCCACATAAACACAAGTTTATCTTGTAATTTTTTTGAAACCAAAATTTTTAGAACTCTTGTTGTGTTTTGTTTCAAAGCTTCCCTTGAAATTGAAATTTCAAAACATTCATTTTTTAAACACATTTCAAAAAATGTTTTTGCATGTGGATGAATCCAAAATAACTTTTTCTCTATTGTGTAATCTGCATCAGTTCCCATTTTCTCAATATGTCCTTTGTTTGTTGCTTCATCATCGATGCTATTATAAAAAAAATGTCCTTTAATTCAAGAATAACTAATTTCTTTTTAGTTATTTGGGCTGAAATACAATAAAAAATAGTCTAGTCAAACCATTTTATTCTTTTTACAAAAATTACTAAAAAATATCAAAACAATACACTTTCCATGAGTGTCTTTTCGACTATTTATAGATGAAACAATCTTCTCTTTTATCATCTTCACAGAACCTATAGGTAAAAATTATAAACCTTCAATTAAATATGATCAAATTATGTAATATAATATATATTCAATACAAAATTCGCAATTAATGAAAAGCATTAGCAATGTAACCTATGAAATAAACACACACTTTTAACATTATTTTGATTGTTAGTTTTGTTATTTTTATTTGTTCCTATAACAAACATATACAACGTTATTGTATTAGAAGCATTAAAATTTGAATAATAATAATAATAACAAAAAGACATGTAATAAGTACATGATATGGCATTATGTTCATATTATAACTTTGCACCTCATCATCGTTTTTAAATAGTTTGAATTGTTAAATAATAAGGAAAACAAGTGGGAAAATTACAAGTACCTGATATTATATTTTGTTCTTGATTATAACTTTGATTCTCAATATTCGGAGTATTGTATTTGTTCTCATTATTTGTCTCTATAATGTACAATGTGTATGTTATAACTTGTGACAATGATTAATTGAATAAAAAAACAAACAAAATAATAAACAATAAAGTTCATGTTAACTACCTAATATGATATCATTTTCTTGATTATAGCTATGTTTCACATGCATTTGATCAATGTCTTTGTTCTCCTTGCTTGTCACTATATTAAACATAAAAAATGTTATAAATTGTGACAATGAATAAAAGCATTAATCAACTATATAAACATTGAATCATCTTTAATCATCCATATAATATTTTGGTCTTGGTTGTAGTATCATATTTGGTGAATCATTACTTGAAGTTTCAATCAATCTTTGTATACTCCACTTGGAAAGAAATTAATTTTAGTTCATTGTCTTTAATCACCTCCACTTGAAATTCAATGTCATTTTCATTGTAAGCAAAGCAATTAATAATTATTCCTAATATCTCAGGTTATTTTCGATATATGGATCCAAATAGTTAAATCAGGATACGTATTCATGGGAGTTTTTATCTGGGCATAAAAATCATGCACAAAGTCGTATTTATTCGATGTGTTGTATCTTTTAAATATCTCAAAGGTAGAAGTTGAAGGTGTTATTGATAATTCCATATGAGTTGATTTTTCCTTTTTCTTAAATGAATATTTTAACATTCCACTTGCTTTGGTGCCAACCAATTCTACATACAAAAGTAAAAAATTATTTGAATAAATCAAAATGAAGACAAAACATTCAAAGATTCAAAAGGCGAGAATATTGGGTCATTCAGGGCAGAAGATTTAAGGATAATGTACCACTTACTCATACCATAATAGAAATATGAAAAGATATTCTTCAAATATTCAGAGAAAAACATCTAGACCTTATGAAATTCATAAAGGAAAGGAAGGAATACTAGGGCAATCTTAAACAAGATAAACTTGGTACGTATCGAATAGAATAAATTCCTTCCCCTTTTTGTTATCCTGCCGATATGTTATATAGATTATATGCAAAAACAGACACCATTAGGTTTTTTGTATATGGGAAAATATCTTATCTGATAATTTATCCAAACAAATCATCGAGTATATGAATAAAAGAAGTGTTTCATCTAGATAAATACCCCCCTTTTTTATGAGTGCCTATGTCATGGACGCAATTTTCTTTTCTTCTAGTTTTCCTACCATGGAATGGAAATGGATTACCAAAGACCCTACTCCAATCCACATTTACCATAAAGCCCTTTCGAAATCTGAATATTATTTGCATTTTTACAAAATTTTCCATAGATTCATGTTGCCTATGCACCATATTATATTCAATGATAAAGCCCCTAGGGTTTCTAAAGTAGACAGTACAAAAATTCTACCCATTGCTAGGTAGTTTGCAGAGGAAAATTTCACATATATCAGAGTATTTGGGAGTTATATTTCTCCTCACGTCTTTCCATATTATGTTCCTAAAAAATTACTTGCATGAGAGATAGCCTACCAACTTGTTGTAAATGGTATTTCAAAACAAGTTAAAGATACTAAGAAGGTCATTTGGCCTAATTTCCCTTTATAGTGCGATGCTTTTGCACATTTTTATATTGGTCATGCCTACAAGAAATTTTCAAAGATTAATCTATTGAATTTGGATGTAATTCCAAGACGGCCATATGATATGAATGATATGATTAAAAAATATATCATAGATCTCAAGGTAAAAACTTTTCTGAAAGAAATAGACAGATTTGCTGATTTCTTTCAATGTATTGAAAAGTTTTCAGATGTACTTAAGCTTTCATCCAATCAACTCAATTAACATGACTTGGAAGCCTTCCAAGCACATAGAAGTAAGATATTGGAAAATATTCCTCTGGATTTATTGACTATTGAAGATGTCAATAGACCTACTCCAAGTGTTATCTTGGATAATGAAGTGAAAGATATGTCTGAATATGAGCCAAGACAATTAGAGCATCAATCTCAGAATTCAGATCATTCTGAAAATGAATCCAAAAATAGAAAGGAGAACCCAAAAAAGATAATGGATCAAGTAATCCAAGATATTGACATGTAGGAGAAAGGAGGAAGTAATGGAACATATTCAACTTCTCAAGAAATTCTGCAGAATCAGGATTCACTTGATCAATCAGGAAAATCTCAACCAAAGAATTTGAACAGTGAATGGGATGAGTTTTCTAAAGCAATAAAATTTCCTCAAACAAATCCCAATACTAATCAAGCTACTAGTTTTCAAATGCCAGAACATTCTTAGAATTTAGTGGGAATTGTTACTCCGCTACTACAATTTCCTGAAACTCATGATAGAGATACCATTCTGGCTTATCCTACAGAACATATAGTGTTACAAGTTGAAGAAATCCCTTCGATGGATGTCTTATACAGCCAAATTCATAAAGATGTAGTGAAGAGAAGAAAAAGGAGAAGAATTGATGAGACAATCTCAGATCTTACAAATGAATTAGTAGATGTTTTATGGAAGGATGCTCTAGCTGATCGTACTTAATATTTAACCAAACTATCACAGTTTCCAGGGGCATATTCTATTTCCACTGTTGATAAATCCACTAAGGTTAAAATGTTATTGAAGCAGAAAGAAGATAGAATACCATAATTAGAGTGGTTGATATAGAAATAAAAGTCTAACTCTAGTGAGAAAATAAAATTGAAGATGTCCAGATTTCAAAAGGATTTTGAAAGTCTTAATTTGAAGAATCATGTACAACTCACTGAGAATCAAGCACAACTCGAATCAATGATGAACAAGTTACAAAGCCAACCACAATTAGATCAATTCATAAAGGAAGCATTGGATGTGAATGCTAAGTTAAAGCACTAACAATAATAATTTTTCGAACAAGCTTATATCACTAGCTCCTATGGTGACTCAAGTGAAATATTGATCCAGCAAGTAGCCATCTAGAAAATTGAATGTGAGAATATCAAGAAGAAAATAAATGAACACATTCAATGGAAAGCAACAGACTCAGGTAAAGAATCTGATCTACCCCAGGTAAATAATTTCCACAAAGAGATCTTATTCAAGGATTGGGAAGGACAAATAAAGAAATAAGAGAAAGAAGCAACAAAAAAATCAAGATTGTCAAAGGAAATCACTGAATCTATGTGCGAACAGCTTGCGAAAAAAGAACTTATAAAAGAGGGAACATCTGAAGTGCTCTCAGAATTCAAAAAACTGGAAACACAATGGAAACAAAAGGCTAACAGAAGCGTAGGATGAAACAATTAAAAAAGTAGATAAGTTTGACCAAGAAAATTATTGGAATTTTCTGATCTAACCTTATCACCAGTACTAGACCCTGCAGTCTTTAACAGATTCGAAAAAAAGATTGAAGCCATCATCTCAAATGTAGTATTCAAGGGACATTTCAGATGAAGGATTTCACATCCACCTCAGCTCAATCCCATGCCAGATATTATTCAACTTCAGAATCAAATCCAAATGAAAGATCAGAATTCATAGTCATATTGTTACTTTATTTTCCTAGATTGTAGCTAAAGTTTGTCTTAGGAGGATGGTTGTTTGAAACCTCCTCTATTTTTATGTAATAGTATATTTTGAAAACATAGTTAGTTTAGTATTTAAACCCCTCTAATGCATTTAGATAAGGGTCCAGAAATTTGTCAAAAACATTCTCAAAGAATGCACTTTCTTAATTTTGTGAATGCTTTGATGAATTAATGGAACACAGCCTGTTATCTTTTGACATTTGAAGTTGTTTAACTGATGTTGCACTATTCTACTCTTTAAATTTCTTTAAAGTGAAGAGGAGGAGATATCTACTATCAGTTTACATGAGTAGAACTTTTTACATATGGTACTTCTATTCACTTGTATTAAGTCCTGCTTTCTATATTGACAATCATCTTTTTATTGCATTATATATTTGAGAGGTCATTATAGATGAATGTTAAATGCACTTCTATACTAATATTTGTATGTGATTTATTATTAGATATATAATTATACATATGAATGCAATATATTTTTCATAATTCTTCTAATCAAACTATTTTTTTAGAAGAATCATCTTGCATAATTTTCATCTCTTTCAATTGTTAAATAATATACATTACTAATAGTTGAAGGATATCTTTTTCAGATCGTGTAAAGGAAGAAACAACCCGAGTATATAATAGAATAGATAATGTTAAATATATGCATGTGATAGATTATAATAATTTTCCATTGCATGTTGTATAATCAAAACACACATAAAAATAATTCCTTATTAGGAAACTGGTCCCACTATCCCTAGTCGGAGCCACTGCACCAAACAAAAAAGGTGATGCTTTAAGGTCCAAACCGGGTGGTTTTCCCCGATGTTGTGGCAGTGAATTTCGAGGCCTCAACACTATATAAAGGGTCTTATCTTCACTACTAGAAAATAGAATCACTCTGTATTTTAAATTAATTGGTGACCGTGTTATTTATTTGGTCTTGTATGTGGATGATATGTTGTTTATCGGAAATGACAAATAAATTATCTAGGGTTTGAAGACCCAATTTTTCTCCAAATTCGACATGAAGGACCTTGGTGCTACAAAGTATATTTTGATCATGGAAATTAAAAGAGATTGGGAAAAGAAGAAGCTATATTTAAAACATAGGAAGTATTTTGATACAATATTGTAGAGGTTCAATATGCAGGATAGTAAAGTAGTGAAGGTTCATATTCATGTAGGTGTAAAGCTATGTGCTGAACAGTGTCCCAAGACACAAGAAGAAGAAGAGGATATGTCACGTGTTCCATATGAAAGTGCGGTGGGTAGCCTGGTGTATGAAATGGTATGTACTAGACCATACATTGCATATGAAGTGGGACTATTGAGAAAATTTATGTCAAGCCCAAGGAAGGAGAATTGGACAACAGTGTAGCATGTTTTTAAATATTTGTGTGGCACTATTGATTATGGTTTGTGCTACCAACGAAGACCATGACTGGATATATTTTTGGGCATCTGTGGTTTTGTTGATACAGAATAGGTTGGAGATCTAGACCAAAGAATATCTACAAGTGGGTATGTGTTTAACCTATTTGGAGGTGCAGTTAGTCGGATGAGTAAAATACAACCTGTAGTGTCTCTTTCAACTATAGAGGTAGAATACATGTCAACCACTCATGCAAGGAAGGAAACAGTTTGGTTGCAGATATTTTGTTTAGGTATAGGGTTGGTGTAGCGAGCTATAAGGATAGACTGCGATAGCCAAAGTATAAGTTTCTTGGCTAAGAACCCTGATTATCATTCAAATAAAAAGCACATTGATGTTCAATATCACTTTGTGAGAGATATTGTTGAGGATAAAAAGGTGTTGCTAGTAAAGGTGGAAACTTTGAAGAATGTTGTAGATGCATTGACGAAGTCTATGAGCACTCAGAAGTTCTCTTAGCGAAGAGAAACAATGGGTGTTGCTGGGATGGAGTAATGACTAAGCTCTTCTGTGACCCCCTATGGAAAGAAAACAACAAGTGGGATAATTTTGGGTATGCTTTATATTATTTCGACGATTGTTTTCACACACGGGGGGGGGGTTATAGGTGGCGATATCCCCCCTATTCCTTGCACTGAGTGAGGGGGAGGGATCAGAAGGGGGGCGAAAAAATGTTTTGGACCCTATTTTTTAGTGGATGAACCTGCCTATGGTTTTGTGCATGGGTTTGCAGATGGTTTTGGGGCATGATGGTTTTCAACCCCTTGTATTTTGTGGATCCGGTCAAGGGAAATATGGTTATGTTCTAATTTAGGGTTTATGAATGATTTGGAATGTATATATATGTGTGTTGTAACACTAAAAGGAATATAATGAAAAATCAAGCTGGTAGTCCTGGTTTTGGGATCCAGGGGAAAAATCTCTGTGTATATCTGTTTTATGTTTTATGCTCTCACTATTGCTTATTTTTTGTCTTTAATAATTCGTTTGGAGATAATTTCTGTACAGGTTTAAAACCTATAGTCTCCAAGAGTGTGAGAGAGAAATAATAGAATATAGCTCCATCCAAAAACTGTCAAAATGCTACCAACTGATCCTCGGAAGCCTTTTTATCAATGATGCCTCTATTTTCTTAATTTTTTGTTATTTTCCTTCATTTTCCTCCTCACATGCAACCTATGAAGTTTCACCTTCATATTCTCCTACTTTCATTATTTTCATAAATAAAATGCCAATTAATCCCAATTCTCCTTTCTAAATCCTTTTCCATTTCCTTTTCCAATTTACTTTAGCCTTAATAACCGAAATGAACACCCACTAGGATGTTTTTTCCCATCATTCATCTTGGAACACATGTCCCATGAACTTGGTATTATATTAATTTTTACATGTATTTTTAACTAGGGTTGTTAAACTCACAACACTGACTTGGCATGGATAAATTTTGTAACAAATTCAGGGTCTTATTTTTATCAATATTATTTTGATGGAAAACCAAACATTCTTCTAGAAAAATTTGAATATAATATTTAAGACCATCGCAAAAAAAAAAAATCTCGACCCTCTGGTAAGTTTTCTAAAATCCTAAGTGCCCTCATAAGGGGGAGATGTGAAATTCCAAAAGAAAATTTTTCTTGAGTTGGGAATATTTACAAAGATATAAGTGATCTATGTACCATAATGAATCATTTTTCTAGTTAAATGTATTAGATGTATTGGGATATTGTTGATAATTTTGAATGAGTGTCCACACCTCTTCGTCATTATTCTATTCATCCCTTGCTTTGGTTATCTAATTAGGTTGAATAATAGAAATGGCACAAAGAAATACTTCCACATCCTCATCATTTCTTAAGAGTGTATCTGAAACAACATTTTTCTTCCCTTTCTTATAGAAGATTTCAAAGTCATATCCCAACGTATTTGTGACCCAGTTTTTTTTCTCCCTTAAAGATAATCTTTTTTCCAAAAATTATTTAAGACAATCATAATATATTTTTACCTTGAAGTGTCTTCCCATTAGATAAGGTCTCCATTTCTTTAGTGCATGTAGTATTTCCAACATTTCCTTTTCATAAACAGGTTTTTGTAAATAATTTCCTTTGATTGGATGACTTTCAAAAGAAATGGGTCTTCGTTCTTGCACTAAAACAACACCAATTTCATTTCCTAAGGCATCACACTCTACAATAATGTTTTTTGTGAAGTTTTTCATAGTTAAGACCAGTGCTTGAAACATTGTTGTTACAGAGCATTTTGTTGCATTCCTTAGTTTTTATCCCAAGTGTTGTCTTTTGTGCCGCTCATGTCACAAATTCCACAAAGTGACAAAAACTATATAAACTTGTTCATCCAGGACAACATGCTTAATATATCCATGAAGACCTAAAAGATAAATTCCTTGAAGATTTTATGCAGAGTTTGTAAAAAATCTTGTTTTGCAAGCCCAGTGCAGTACTCACCTTAATAATATCGTGCTTGTAACCTTCTCCCCATCATTTGAACATTGCTACCAGTGCGGGAATTCAATAGTAAAGTCGTGCTGGTCCTCTTCATGCAGGTTCTCCAAGTATGGAGCAGAAGCTTTTACCTCTAGAATTCTATAGAACAAAGTTCTAGTACTTGTTGGTTGAGGATATCATCGAATAATCCCATGTTTGGCCCTTGACATTATCTCTAAATATTTTTCCTTTAGATATAAGACCTGCCCCTTGATTAGTGGATCATTAACCTCCTCATATATTCTATAAGAGAGTTCCATGCTAGAGATTTGTGGTTGGTCATTACTAATTTCCTTACTTCTACTTGAAATCGCCCACATGTTTCTGATTTGACAAAGAAGGAAAAGAGATTGAATAGCATGGCTTGGACTTGGATCACCACTTCGAAGGAGTAATTCAACATAAATGCATCGGTTGTAATATATCCTTTTATATTTTTATAATACAAAGTATAGTTTGCTTTGAAACACATGTACTATATATATTTCGTATTTTTTCATGTCATATTATTTACAGGTATTGAGACATAGAAAGCACAACAAATAATGAGACTGGAAGCGAAAGAATAAACATCGACACTGAGGAAAAGATTTCATAAGGAGTAAGGCAGGCCAATCTTCCTCTCTCAGTTTAATTTTCAATGTTAAACAAGGGATGATTATATCCTTTTTCACAGGTGTTACTAGACACACATATTGGGATAGAGTGATCGCTTCTTTCCAAATAATGGATTTTCCTTCATAAAATATTGGTGACTCCACCAAGGAGCTTACACTCTATTCATCCTCTTCTTGTTTTTGTCTTCATGCTTAGTTTGTCAAACCGTTGAACGACCACTTTTTTGGTTTGTTTTTAGCATGTAGTATAGTTTGTTAGTGTTTTAAAGTATCAGGTCTGAATTTTTCTTTCATATATTGCTTTTTTTATACCTCATTTCCTAGCCCAATGCATAATTTTATAGATACATTCAAGCTACCAGTGTTGATTTTGCTGGAATAATCACACTACAGACAACTTATGTGAACTAGTGGGTCGCGTTGGTCTTAGAAAATAGAGATTTTCAATATTTTTTTGAAAATATTTGGTGTCTCTTGATATTTGAAATATTTTATTCGATTTTATTATGTTATTTCTGGATTTGAGTGTCTCTAGCCTCTTTTAGAAGCGCAAATTGGTTTTGTGAGTTAAGTGGTAAAATCTTTGTTTTTATTGGGTCCTGTTGTTGCAAGTTAATTAAAATCCCTATTTACTAGTTGTGTCAATCGAGAAATATTGATTCTATACTATAGGGTAGTATTGGATTGTGTTCTTGTTGAAATAAATTGGTTTTTTATTCTGTTTAAATTTCATTTCAAGAATTACTTTTCGTTAAATGCATAAGGTCACTTACATTTAAATGCTAGTTTTTGGAATTTCGCATGGAAAATATATTACAGTATTTTAATAAGTAGATGAAATAACTGCATCAATTTAATTTCCATCATTCAAAGTGAAAACAATTTTTTATTTTATTTAAGTGCATATTAGTGAAAGTAGAAATCATTTTACTTTTGTATAAGTTGCGTTTGGGATAGTGAAAGTGAAATCGCTTTACTTTTTAGAATTTTCACTTTTGAAAAGTGAAAAGTGAAAGCTAGTTGGAGGGGGGATTTTGTTTGTTGAATTTTTTTTATGCATTAGTCATTGTGATATCTTCCCTTATTATTTTAGCTTTCATCGAAAACAAAAATATTATTTTTCCTCATTTAGCTGCATCTTAGGAATTCATGTGAAACCATTTTGAGCCCAAAATCGAAACTAAATTTCATATCAACATTATAATAAACCACAGTTAGCGTAAGGATATTTTCTAATCAATGAAAATATCTATAGGTCTAAGATAGAGAGTTGTTATAGCATCGTTAAGCATAACATCTGTCGCAAACAACTTGTTTACATCCCGGGGGTGATATCTCATCCCACGTATAGAAGTATATAGGACTATGCTCCACATATGATAAGTATAAGGGGATGCATTGGAGTCATTTTTGCACTTGAAAAATAAACTGATTGTGTTTTGATTGAATATGCATAGAATAATGGGATTAGATGAAGATGGGAAATAAATAAAGGGAGCTTGTGCTGATCTAAATGGGAAATGGGAGAAGAAATTGCAGAAGGGGAACTTTGTTGATTCTGCAAAGACTTTTAAATATTTTTCTCCACCTTATTTGATCTGCAATTCCTTGGAAATAATCACTTGTATCATTAGAATGTAGGAGCAATTGTAAACCTTACAAGAACTGCGGGAAATTGATTTTATAGAGTGAAAGAGTTACTGTTGACATGGTACGGACCTGTTAGATAATGGCCTAAGACATTAAATGTTTAATGCACTTTAGGATATTGGATGGAGGTTACAAGGGCGGCTGTCATGGTGCAACGGTAATGGCACAATGGTAATGGCATGGTTTTGTCACAATGAAAACAACTTTCATCAGGGCGTGCAGGGCGGGAAGTGGTAAGGAGTAGGGGTGTGAAATGATTTGTGCTCGACATGTAGCAGGCACGGTAGTTTAGAAAAACATCAATTTTGGACCCCACCACCCCCCACCTCCCCACCCCCATCCCTCCCCCCGACGTAACGTTCAGAGGATGACGGGGGTCTGAAAGTAATCGTAAGCCATTCGATGAGATGGAGGGAGCGGAGATGAACTGGAAAGTGATGGGGTTTAAGCGATGATATCATATGTGATGGGATGGTGGGGTTGGGTAAGTAATTTAATATTGGGGTTATAGTTCGAGACTTAAGATATAGAGATTAGGACATGGAATATGCCGAATATTTTTTATAAGCATTAATCTCGAAACACAGGCTAAAACACCTTTGATTTTTTTAATTTTTCCTTTCTTAACCACGAAATACATGAAGTCCTTAGGATGAACTTTGGAATAAAGTTCATGCTTCCTCCATATCTATTTTTCTTCTTTCACTTATTCCTACCCTTTAACTAATCTAACATTTTTTGTTATTTTGCAAGGTTCACTTATACTTGCAGACCCATATCACTTTTTTCTTTAAAACTCTAACCTACATATATCCTTATTTATTCCATTGACTCATTTTAAACTATTGAGTCAATTTTATTTATACCTAACTACTGATCTGCAAAGTTTAAATAGTTTGGAAAATCCTTATTTTTTAACCTCTCAACATATATTCAAAATTGTATAATCATGCTTAAACTGAATGACTGAACAAACTAATCTAATCAGCAGTGGCATTTTTATTTGCAACAATTTCAGTATTATTCTTTTTTTGGGGTTTTCTTTATTTTCATTTTTCTCTTTTTTCAATATACCTGTTAGGTCCACGTAATTTGTTAGATTGGCAAGACCAAATGTACAAGGGTAACATCAAACCAGTCTTTGGAGTCCTAGGACCTAGCCTTCCTAGACTCAGAGAGGGCTCTCTCTATACTTGAGTAAAGGATGTAACTTGATAGATTTTAGGGTTTTGATTTTAGGCTAGTTATAGGGATTAGTGTTTGTTTGTTTATTTGTTTGGTTGGGTAGGTTTCCAAGCATAATAGATATAGTAAGAGTGGTTTAAGCCAATGGGTTATGGAGTCTAAAAAAGGTCTTGACATGTACAATAATAGGTCAAGGGTGTATCATCGGGCAAGTCTAACAAAGTCAAATGGACCTAAAAGCTTATTTGAGTGAAGTGAACATTAAATTGTGAACATAGTAGGTACAAAGGGCAGTTAAGAATCCTTTAACAAATAATTTAACAGGAATGGCCTTTAATATTACTAATAATAAGGAAATAACCAAAGACTGGGCATACCAAAAAATTCTTTGACCAAACCCTAAAAGGTAAGCACTAAGACAACAATCCAGTGAATCATAAAAATCAAGAAACTTGTAAATATTCTAGTGATTTCACCTTCAAGCTAAGAAACAATTTAAGATAAACACATAATAGAGATCAAAGAATAGGGAACTCCTAACTTCATTAATAAAACTACAAATACCTCCAAATAAACCATTTAAGATGAGAAAAAGGGCATGGCAAATCATAAACCTATTTAGCTAAACCTAATCAGCAATAATTCAAAGAAAAAAACATTAAAAACAATGTTTAAGTTACATCAAAGAGTAGGGCTAACCATGAACTAATTTGATATTGGATTTATCAAATCAACTTTAAGATAAAAAAGCATAAGTGGGACTAGAGAGCATTCAAGGATTCTTTAATCTAACCTTGCAGAGGAAAACATACAAGCAATAGAGAGCAGATAGAGTTAAGGTGCCTCTAAACAACATTTCTTAGCCTAAAATTTCTGTCCTACTGCATGAGAAAGATGAAACAAAATTATATCATATGAAAACAAAACTAAATAAGAAACACATCACTATTAACTATGTTCATGAATCTTGGAAGTGAGCTTTCTCTATTGTCATGCACATCAAGACATCCGCAAAAACCAAAGCCAATTTCTCCAATCTTCAAGTCTATAATATTTCTTCTCAATAATCATCCAACATGTACAAGAAGGCCTCATTGTTGTATTTAAATAAAAAGGAGGAAAAAAACCATAAATATGGTTTTAAAATATCATTAAATACTCATAAATGCCAAATTTTTCCTATGAGACCATGCAAGGCCCAAGGCACAAATATCCTAGTTTAATAAATGAAAAATATCTAACATAAATTATGAGCCAAATAGGAGTGATTTGCCTCAAAAGTCTTCAAAAATATCTTTTAAAATAAATTTGTGTCTTTTTTTTACTTTGCAGGCAAGGGCGCAGCACCAAGGACAAGGGCACAGCTCCTGCACCAAAAAATAGGTCATCTTGTAGCTGAGCTTTGAAGGCCTTCGCGGTGTCAAAATGAGCTCCATGATAGCTCATTTGAAAGCCCGTTAAGTCTACTTTACAAAAATACCTTTATTGTTCCATTTTGTATTAATTTTCTTGTCCAAAAACTCAATATCCAAATACTACTCAGGGCGTAGCGCCAACTTTGAAAATAGGGCAAAAAGGTGGCTTTTTGGGAGTTTTTGGCACTTTTGGAGGACCAAATCTGCTCCAAATGATCTGAAATTTTGTGTGGGTGATGATACTGGCATGTTCAAGCCGAAAATGTAAACCACTCCTCAAAAGAGTGCCCCCAAAAAAAGTGCATCACTAGTGGCATTGTGCCTTTGGCCCTTCAAAACAGTCAAAATTCCAAAAATCTTCAAAATTGTATCAAAACTTGGATTTGGCTTGTTGATTAGATTTGGGATGTCTATAGGGATGCATCAGATAGATTTTCAAGGTTTTATTTTTCTTTAACCTCCTTGTTCCCGCCATATTTTTCATAGGCTTCATTGTTAGCAGCCTTACTGCTTTCTTCATGGCTCCTTGATGCACTGTCATCATTGCTCTTTGTCCCACTATCATAACTGATTTCTTCTCCATTTAGCTTTGAATCACTGATATCTTGGCTTTCTGACCTTTTTCCATCATCATTTCTTCTCTCTTCCTTATTGATGTTCCTCGATAACCTCTTCTCCATTTTTTTATTTTCATTAACATTTGCCTCACAACCTTCAATGATCTTTTATCACTGCTTGATTCCTCATTTGCATCAGCCTCCTCATTTCCTTCTTCACTACCACTTTCTCTCTGTTTTGACATTCTGACCACTCTGCCTTTCAAACCCTAGCACTTATATGAAACTGATTTGGAAGAGGGTAATATAATGGAAAATTTTACAAGTGAATGAGGTGAATGAGTGAGGGTGTAAGGTATATGAGTATGAGTGAGAGGCAAAGCTCAATGACCACCCTTTGTTGCTTGTTAAAACTCTATTTTGACACACCTTACACTTATGTCTATTTGAAATGAAATTTAGGGAAATATTAGGTGAATGGGAAACCTCCAACAATGTGACCTCTCTATTTATAACTAACTTCCCTTTGCAGGCAGATGAAGGAGTATTCAAACAGTTCTTTTAAGTTCAAATCTAGGATTCCTTCTTAAGGTCTTCAATTTACTTTAATTATAAATCACCACAAATGCTTGAAGAAGGGCTTGATGAGTTGTAATTACCCCTACCAGTTCTTGAAAAACCTTGGTGATGTCTTGGAGAAAATTTGAGTTGATTTGAGTGTTTATAGGGTGTAGGAGGCCCTCCTGGCCAAGCGCAGATCGCCTAGGCCTAGGGCGCAGCACTGAAGGTAAGCTGGGGGTAGGTTCAGGAAAAGGCACAATGTTATGCCAAGAACATAGAGCCTGTGTAAAAAAACATGGGGAAAACTTACCAAACGCACAGTTCTAGTTTCCAGGGGTACAACTCCAACCTGAGGGTGCAACACCAAAAACACTTTGCCCAATTTCAGCTTAAAAATTCACAATTTCTTTCCCTTTGAAATTTCCAGTTCTCTGAAGGGAAACAATGAATGTACTAAAGTGTTAGATGGGCTGGATGGGTAGATACAAGTTTAATTTAGTATTTTAAACCCGCTTCCTATTGTGTTGAACCTTCTTTTCCCTATTCACCGATATTTTTTACTTTTGCCTTGCAAGTGACTGAAAACATTGCCTTGGATTTTCTTTAAATCCACTTAAATTTGACAAGTGCATTTTAATGATTCTGTGATGATTACACATAATAATAGCTTCAAAATCCATTGTGGTTTTCATTGTGAAATTCAACTAACCCTTTCACCTTTTACATTGTTTTTCATGCAGGTTACTAAAATGATGAGTTTGTCTTTTCCCTTTGTTCTTGGAGACATGGAAAAATGATTTTGACACCTTTGGGACTCAAACACAAGGAAAAATATTCAGAACCCTTTTTGTTCCCATCTTGAAAGTCAACTCATCTCTTCTACTCATTTAGTCATGGCAAGCTCTTTAAACATATTTGAGATGATTTCTCATAGCAGCATCTTTAAAAGGAATTTATGTATGTACTATGGAGTTTCAACTATGTTTTTACCTTATTTGACACTTCTGATTTGTAGGTGCCTGAAAGCACTAACCTGGCCTTCTCTTATTTATAATCTTCACAATTTTACTCTTTAAGGCATGATACACTCACCTTTTACAAGTCTGGAATCTGATCACAGTGGCATCTTCAAAATCTTCCTTTGTTTTCATCATGGAGTTCAACTACTCCTTTACCTTGTATGTGCCATTTCTACAATTGACTACTGTGTTGGCACTCTACTGGACTATCAAGTGAAAAATTGTAGTTTTCCTTAAGACCAACTTGTTTCCTATCTTCTTTGATGCAAGATGTCTTCATTCAGGAGCAGATTTCCTACCTCACCAAATTTTTGTTGATAGACCATTTAACACTTCTGCAAAAGTGTCAAATTTTGCATTTACTTCTTGCAGAACTTGAATTTGACAAGGTAGTCTTCTTTGGAGACTTTCAGATCTTTTCTTGAGTAACCATGTCTCATTATTCCAATACCTTTGAACTAGATTCTAATACATAAACACAATGTTTGAAACATCAATGATGACCTTGGAACATATGAAACCATAATTGACCTAGTGGGAGGATTCTTTGACCTAGTCTTTGACTGAAAATATGCTTGGAGTCTTCAAGTGTAAAAACAGAGTATTGACAAAGTCGTGTATTGAAGATCCAAAATCCAATGTATTTGATTTATCTAAATATCCTACAGAGATAGTTTTGAGACCATCAATTCTTGAGGAACCTGGTGAATCATTGGAATGAGTTAGGCTATAGGTAACCCTAGATGTAAATGAGGTTGATGTCAATGATAAATAAAAAAAAAGGGATGGATATGAGTGGAAAAAGACCATAAGGAGTCCTTTGGGAGTGGCAGGGTGACCATGGAATGGAAAAATGGTAGAATAGTGAAAAATTATCCATAAGGACGATGAAGGCAGTGAGATTTATAAAACTCACAATATTCAGGGAATTTTTCTTTTAGAAATCTAGAACCAATATTTAGTCATCTACAGATAGTAAAAATTACTGATGACTAATAGTGGCTCCACTTGGGGAGGGAAGATCCTTTTTAGGAGATGTCCAGGACCTCAGAGTTCAGACCTCTAAGTTTCAAAGACCAGTACCTTACTTGTACTTGGCAGATCCTTCTTCCTTCATTTTTTTATGTTCTCTTGAAGTTATGATATCAAAAATATGAAAAGACATGATTGCTTCAATATCAGTTCTACCTACCCATCATATTTTTCCTAACATTTTTTATTCTTCTGGGTGCACTTGGACTGGCATACCCTTGACATTCTTTTCTTTTGAAAGCATAAAAAATTATCTACTTGTATCCTTATCACTTCCAAGGGTTTAGATAAGGCTAATGAACTCATTTATTCTCTACCTAGTTTATTCATCTATCAATATTAAGCTATTTCACATACTTTATTCTCTAACATACTGACATGAAATTCAAAATATGACCAAACCAGGATTAAGCAATCCAATTTTCCATGGGTTGTGGAATTTGGATAAGATGCACACAGACATTAATTTTTTACAATAAAAAACTATAAAACATGAGGGCTTTGATTCAGAATTGGTTATGCATCCCTCTCACTCTCCTTTGGTTTAGATTTGAGCATTGAAACCAAATATATTTTCCTAATCTAATCTACTAAAAATCCAAGTTGACGTGGTTTGGAAAATCTCCTTTCACTAACCTATCAATAGCAATTAAAAACATTTTCAATCATTATTAGGCTAAATGACTGAACAAGATTCTCTTTTCTCAAAGGTAGTGACATTTAGGGTTGCACACTTTCAGCAATACTCATTGAATTTGGAAGTATTCTATTACAAGGCTTTCAACAAAATTAATTCTTTTGTAAATCACCATATTAACTTAATTTAAGATAAAAATAATTTTAGGAGTGTCAAACCAATTAGAGACCATGAATAGGTCAAACATGGGGTTGTTAGGTACAATAGTATCAATGCACAATATGAGTGTGAAAGAAAACTCTTAGAAACAATTTATTTAAGGTAAATCATATTAGTATGTCTAACATCCAAGAAAGATATTATAGTTATGGATAACATACTAGAGTCATCGATATTTTATTTTTGTCTTAGATGACTCTAAACCCCTTTCCCACAACCTGCGAGAGATTTTTTGATTAAGTAATGGTGACGTGAGGATCGTAGTGTAAGTGGAAAGGAGGTGCCTCCCTTGCATTGCTTTGAAACTAGTCTACTAGAAACTTAGTAAAAAAAAATTGTGCTAAATTTCTACCCCTTCATGCCTTTAAGTAACATTAATGAGGAGGTGATAATTCTTCTTTACAACATCCATGCATCCAATATAAAATCTAGGCACTATTGATCTAGGTATTTCAAGAAGGTTTGGTATCATTGATCTATCTCCACTCAAAGAAAAGTACATCAAATGATAGTTATTAAATGGGTATTCAAGGCATTCCATTATGATGGGAACTGTAACAAATTGAAGCAAACAAGAATTAGTTGTCGTTGAGAACCAATATACTTAGAAAAGTAAGTAGTGGAAGGAAGGGTTTTTAAAAATAGTACACTTGATGGCAGTCCAGATATTTATCTCTCCTTGTTAACATTGTCAAAAACTAATAATGGTCCTAATGTAATAGTTCCAACCTATTGTATGAAAAACCATGATTGACCATTACTTTCACCAAGAGGAGAAAATGATAAGAATTGTTAACGAGGAATAAATAAATGTGAAATGCAACTTATGGATTTTAGTTGAAATTTATATAAGTCGTCATGCTCTTTAATTATTAATAGTTATTGTAACTACTAATAAATTGTCATTAAAATATTAATTTTGAACATTAAATATGCATTAAAAGTCATTTATCTATTACACTTGACTTCCTATGTGGTCTAATTAAACCACTTAAAACCCATTATCAATAAATTCTAATTAGTTTTGTAAAAGATGTATATTTACTTACATTAAGAGATTTATTTCAAAAATATATTACATTCATAAACTTGTATCATCACATATAACTAAATGGAATACAATAAATAGGTTTAGGCCTTGTTAGCTTCTATGAGATTATTTTAATTACAAATAGTTTATTCAATAATTGAATTTTACAAAGTGTTAATCTTGAGGATAAAATCATGTCATATGGTGGAAAAAAGTTTAAATATGTTCATTTGTGATGCAACTCTTGACTGAGCCTCAATAGTCTAGTTAATGCTCATTATTAATTAATTAATCCATGTTTCAATAGAAAACATTTTTTTTACATAGAGTTTTCTTTTAGAAATAGCAATGTCACATTTATACATCCATATTAAACCACATGATAGGTAAATATAATTCAATCAATTGTTTCTTGACTTATCGACTTATGTGGCATGATTGAATATAAAATTAATTGATTTAAAAATGCATACTTAGAAAAATTTATCGATTGAAAATAGAATAATCCACTTAGAACTCATCATCGATTTATTTTAAACTATTATTTTTTCTAAAAAAATGTATCTTTAATTACATTAAGAGGTTTACTTGAAAAATATAATACATTTATAACCTTGTATCAATGCATATAACTAAATAACATTTAATATGTCATGCTTTATGTCTAGTTGGTTTTTATCATTCCAATTAGAAATGATTTATTTACGAATTGAAATTTACAAAATGTTAATAGGGATGGGAGAATCAAATGGTGTATGTTGTAAAAAGTTGAAATGAGTTTATTTATGATCTATATATTAAGATAACTTGAGGAATCTACATAATATTCATAATCAATCAATTATTTCATGTTTTGCTAGAAAAAAACATTTCATTTTACATGGAGTTTTATTTCAAAAAACAATGTCGCATTTATACATTCATATTAAACTTCATGTTAACCAAATAAAAGTTGATAAATGGCTTTATATTAGACCACTTATAACTTATTCTCCATTACTTCTAATTTGTTTTATAAAAAATATATATTTATTTACATTAGGAGCTACATTTCAAAAATAAATCACATTTATAAACTTCCATTAATGCATATAACCAAATAGAATAGAGTAAATAGTTTCGAGTCATGGTGGATTCTATGAGATTTTTTATATTACAAGTAAATTATTTAATAATTGAAAATGAGAAAATGTTAAATGGATGGGAAAATAAATGACTTATGTTACAAAAATTTTAAATACAACATTTATGATCTATCTCTTTAATTAATCTAGATGGCACATTTAGCACGTTTTTAATTAATTTTTCCAAGTTTTATCAAGAACAATTTTTTTTTTACATGGGGTTTTATTTCAAAAAAATACAATATGAAATTAATACTCATATCAAACTATGTGGTAGACAAATAAAGGTCAATAACTGGATTCATTATTAACTTATATGGGATAAGATAATAGTTGATTTAAAAAAAAAAAAAAAAAATTATGGATTAAAAATTGAGTGCCTTAAAATTTAAGGACTTTGAAGTATTCACCTATGACCCATCACCCATTAGCTTAACTAGTCCACTTAATATTTATTATCAAGAAATTATTAGATTTATTTTTGGAAAAAATGTCTTATAGTATATGGTTATTATATGTCACATTTATAAACTCATATTAATGGATATAACTAAGTAAGAAACAATAATATATTTATGGCTCATATGATATGATTTCAGTTATTTAAAATACAAATTTACAAAAAAAAACCAAAAAATGAAAAATTCTTCAAATAAAGTTCAAAGACATAATTTATCTATGGTAGCATCCAATCAAACCTTCATAGTCCACTTAGCAATCATTACCGTTATTTATAAGTTTTTTTTGTAGAAATGAAAATTTATTTATAATAGATTTTGATCTCAAAAATTAAATAAAACATTTATGCACTCATATTAATTCTTTTTATAGGTAAAAGGTCAATAACTAACTTTTGAGCGTTGTTGATTTTCAATATTATATGATTTTAATTACAACCATTAATTGATTGAAGTATATAAATTTATGAAATGTATGGATTGAGAAACCACATATCTTATGCTTCAAAAAGTTCAAATCATTTACGTATGACACATTTCCCATTATCTTGAATAGTCAATAGTGCATGTAGCATTTATCAAGTAAATTATTATAATTTCTTCAATACGAATTGCACTTTTGTTTGCAATTATCTCTATTTCAAACTTATATTTCACATTTATATATGAGTATTATGCATATAAGTAAATATAAGTCAATAAAAATACAAGCATTCCTTGATGGTTTGTGTAACGTGATTTCAATGGAGAATAATTCATTTAAGATCACACATACACACACATATTAGAAAACCAAAATCAATACAACGAAGTCATTGCAAAAATAATTATAAATAATAATAGAAATATATAATAATATAATTGGCAGTTCCCATTTTAATTTTTTTTCTTATTAATAGAAAGTTCTGATTATTTTCCTTGGACCAAAAAAAAAAAAAAATCTCATATAATACTCCAAAATATATAAAATCATACAAATTGATTCAGAAAAATCTATGTTCAAATTGCATTAAAAAATTGGAATGTACTTGTGAAAAAATCCATAAAAAAAATTATCTTCATCCACTACAATGAAGTATATGTTTTATTGAACATTCAAGTGTACTCACGTTTCTCTTTCATACGATGAAGTGTCTTAAGAAAGGGGAATAAAACCTGCAAAAGCCAAGTATCTTACTCTTTTCCTGTATAGGATTTTATCAAGATGTGGTCTGATCGATATCCGATGAATTAAGAAGTATGCTTTGTTGTATTTATTAGCAATACATTTGATTATTCATAATTATCTCCTTATTGGGACCACACATCAGTCAACCTTTTCTCATAAAATTGTATTGTCCTCCCCGCTTCTAATTTTGTTTGCAAATGACAATGAGACCTATTCCATGCGAATTTAAAGTCCTGTATATCATTTTTTGATATTTCAAGTACTTGTCAGATGTACTTGTCAATGAAATTTAATGTCCATATTGCAACATCATAATTTTTTAAGCAATATTTTAACAGTTTTGAGTGAAAAGGCCTTAAAAAAATAGGACCTATCACCGAACTCCCAATCTGGTTCTCTTTTAATATAACAATTTTTTTCATCTTTGTTGTACGATTGGAAGAAAAATCCTTCCATTTCAAATATCAGCAACATATTTTGACTTATACTGATGTCCATTTGTGTCTGCAACTGCAGTGCAACCACATGTATGATATTAACATATCTCCACTTCAACACTTTATTAAAAACCTAACATTTCAAAAATGATGTTAGTATTTATTATGAATTAATGGTAATAAAAAATTATAATTACAATGGCCCCAGTAAAGTGAACAAACTAATGATATGTTTACTTTATACATACAACCTAATACCTTTATTAATTTTGTATGGAATAAGCAAGTCTTATAGGATCACATTGACCCACCATTTAAATCATTGATTTTAAGAATTATAATGATTTGTTTAATTTGAATTGAAATATATAATTACAATGGTTGCAATTAAACAAACTAATTATATATTAGTTTCCACATGTAATATAATACAATTTTTAAATTTCAAACCTACTTAATTATACACTAATTTCTATAGTTTCTACTTTAGTTTTTTTTTGCTTCTTTTAGTAAAGTTTGTATGTCTATTGTGTTTAGATTCAACAAGACGATGAAGCTTACTGAAAATCAGTCACCTTCACTATGCGGGCCCGCAGGCTATTTTTAGGTGTAAGTATATTTTTAGACTATGTCTATTTTTTGACATGGTGATCATATTTTAGAAGTTGTAGGATGCTATTTGTGGATGGTTGGTCAAGTTGGAAAAATGAATGGAATTATATTTTTAGAATGTTGGACGAAGTCTATTTATTGATCTTCGATCTAAAAATAGATGTTTCAATTATTATTAGCCCTTAATAATAATCAAACTCTAAATATCAACTTATTCTCTTGGAGAACTTTATTTCAGTATACAAATTTGGCAAATCACTGGGCTGAAGGAATTACGCAATTCCTAGGGTTTACTGGTGGTTCATGCATGGAGGACTTAGTTAGAACTAAAGTGGCAAAGTTATGATAGAGTTGGAAGAGTATTTCATGGAGTTGTTATTCAGTTTAACTTAGTTAATGGAGTTAAACTCAGTTGAGCTAGTTGTATCTAGTCTAACTGAAAGTACACTAGTGAGAGTTAAGTGAATTAATTAGTTAATTAATTCACAACTAATAACTCACTAAAAACTAAAAAAATACAGCAATTAACTACAGTTCATGTCAGTTCCAGTGGAGACCCAGTGGAGAGATAGGTGAAAGGGTGAGATGAACTATTCGTGTGACTATAGTGATCCATTGATTGCATCACACACACATTGGACTTTCCAATGAGGATTTCACAGTTAAGGCAAGGTAGATTCGAATTCATTTAGGGGTCTTCTTCAGCAGGGATTGCACAGTGGAGGCAGGCTATCAGGTGGCAAGAAATGAGTTCATGGATTTGCAAATTTCTTCATGTTAGTGTGTGATGATTGTATTGTACTGAGAGCTTGATGTACTAAGCTTTGTATGAGACTTTTACATGATCTCCATGATACATAATATATGATATTTGGGGTTTTCAGCTTTAGGCTTTCCTATTAAACAACTGTGTTATGTGTGATTATTTTTATTGCTTCATGTGTTTGCAATTGAGTTTTTAAATTTCCACAAAAGATTAACAGTGGAAGGATTATGTATTTAGCAAGAAGATAAATATTGTTATATCAAGAGAATCTGGATATATACATGCATATGTTATATAATTTCTACATATTGTTGGTGCTACATACATCCTAATATGGCTTTTCAACTTATATGAAATAATTTTTTTTATAAGAATGCAGTGAACCATCATTTTCATTACTAATTTCTAACATGTATAATGATAACTTAAACCATAATTGAAAAAAAATAATTGTAATGATCGAGTTCAAACAAATACATCGATTATCTACTAATTTTTACATATAATCTAATCCATTGTAAAAGTTTCTATAGCATGGGAAATTTTGATACGAAAACATTAAACAACCATTCAAATCAATAATTGTTATCAATACAATAATATCTCACAAAAATAAAGAACATAAAATTATTTTATTCTACTTGTGACAAACTAAATCAACAATTATTTTTTTAGTATTGTGAAATATAAGTCAAATTAAATTTAAAAGGGCTACAAAATATAGTAATAATTCATGATGTCATACATATTATGACATGAAATAGACACCAGCCATATTAAAGTACTATTAGAAGTGATTGAACATCCTTCAAAATAGCTTGCACCTCTATTTCCTTGTTACATTTAATCAACATTCTCCATAGCTCATCGATCCACCAATTATCCTCTTGAGTTGTTCCAATGAATTGAGGGGTAAGCATCACATTTTATTTTGGATTTTCTTTCATTCTCTCAAGTGAACACTGCAGTATAATATTATTGGTTGCATCATATTCGATATGCATTCCCACACTTTTTTCAATGATTTAGTGTGTATACCTTTTGTTGAATTTCCAATGGCCTTATGTCCATTTTCTGGTTTACACTTTGAATAGATCCACATAAACACAAGTTTATCTTGTAATTTTCTAAAAACAACTTTTTTACAACTCTTGTTGTGTTTTGTTTCGAAGTTGCCGTCCAAATTTCAATTTCAAAATATTCATTTTTGAAACACATTTCAAAATTTTTTGCATGTGGATGAATCCAAAATAACTTTTTCTCTATTGTTTAATCTACATCAGTTCCCATTTTCTCAATATGTCCTTTGTTTTTTGCTTCATCATCGATGCTATGATAAAAAAATGTCCTTTAATTCAAGACTAACTAGTTTATTTTCAGTTATTTTGGCTGCAATACAATAAAAAATAGTCTATTCAAACCATTTTATTATTGTTACAAAAATTACTAAAAAAAATATCGAAATAATACACTTGCCATGAGTGTTTTTTCGACTACTTATAGATGAAACAATCTTCTCTTTTATCATCTTCACAAAACCTGGAGGTAAAAATATTAAACCTTCAATTAAATATGATTAAATTATGTAATATAATATATATTCAATACAAAATTCGCAATTAAAGAAAATCATCAGCAATGTAACCTACGAAATACACACACACACTTTTAACATTATTTTGATTGTTACTTTTGTTATTTTTATTTGTTCCTATAATAAAAATATACAATGTTATTGTATTAGAAGCATTAAATTTTGAATAATAATAATAAAAACAAAAAGACAAGTAATAATTGCATTATATGGCATTATCTTCATAATTATAACTTTGCACCTCATCATCATTTTTAAATAGTTTGAATTGTGAAAATGAATAAAAATAATTAATAATAAGGAAAACAAGTGGGAAAATTATAAGTACCTGATATTATATTTTGTTCTTGATTATAAATTTGATTCTCAATCTTCGGATTATTGTATTTGTTCTCATTATTTGTCTCTATAATGTACAATGTATATGTTATAACTTGTGACAATGATTAATTGAATAAAAAAACAAACAAAATAATAAACAACAAAATTCATGTTAACTACCTAATATGATATAATTTGCTTGATTATAGCTTTGTTTCACATGCATTTGATCAATGTCTTTGTTCCCCTTGCTTGTCACTATAATAAACATAAAAAATTTTATAAATTGTGACAATGAATAAAAGAATTAAACAACTATATAAAAAATGAATCATATTTAATCATCCATATAATATTTTGGTCTTGGTTGGAGTATCATATTTGGTGAATCGTTACTTGAAACTTCAATCAAATATTTGTATACTCCACTTGACAAGAAATTAATTTTACTTCATTTTCTTTAATCACCTCCACTTGAAAGTCAATGTCATTTTCATTGTAAGAATAGAAATTAATAATTATTCTTAATATATCGGGTTCTTTTCCTTATATGGATCCAAATAGGTACATCATGATACATATTCATGGGAGTTTCTATCTATACATACCAATCATGCACAAAGTCGTATTTATTAGATGTGTTGTATTTTTTAATCATTTCAAAGGTAGAAGTTGAAGGTGTTATTGATACTTCCATTTGAGTTGATTTTTTCTTTTTTCTTAAATGAATACTGTAACATTCCACTTAGTTTGGTGCTAGCCAATTCTGCATACAAAAGTAAAAATAATTTTTCATAAATCAAAATGAAATTAAAATTTCAAATATTTTCATATAATGTTATTTTAAAATTTAAAAGACCACCTAATCTAACCATTTATAAGAGAGTATACATAAAATATAAAACAACCATATTATTTAAAGGAGACATTGTTTGTATATCACTTGTTTTTCGTATTCTCTCCACTCCTTTACTTGGAATGTCAAGGACACGAGATTCCACAACTTATGAAAAAAAAGTTATGGAAGGCATGAAATACCAAATATTATTAAACCTTATAATACACTATTTTCATTTACATGCACAATAATAAAGGAGCACATCTATAATGCAAGTTTACTATATGACACCAATAGTAATCACCTAGCTAAAATTGTTAGGAAAAGAAAAATACCCATGTTAGTATGTGGTTTCCACATTAACAACCCACTTCTAGCTATATGCATGTGTTTTTGTGTAAAAGTGGATCTTTAATGTGGAAAATCCAACTAACATGGTATATTTCAATTTTCATAGCAATATTAGGTAGGTGATTATTCAATTACAAATCAAAATTCATTAAGTTGTAAATTGCATACTAGCATTTTGTCAAATTATTTGAAAATGAATATAAAATAGATTTTTAGAATCTCAGAGCTTGTACCATAGTTCTTAGCATCTCTAAACATTTGTAAGAATTTATAATGGTAAAATTTTAAATGAATTAAAAAACAATATGAATTCATCTTCTATAACATTTCATTTCATACATATGCAAAAAAGCAAAGAACATCAAAGCATATGCAAGTTTTCCTAAAAAATAAAAATAACATGAACTTCATTAATCAACAATAATTTATTATCAACCATTGTAACAAAGTACAAACTAATTTTAAAATTTTCATACCATTTAAATATTTTGGTGTTGTATTTGGTGAACTTCATTTTTCCTTGGATTATTCCTTTTGATTCCCATTAGTTTTAGGGTCCATGGTTTCTGAAAATAAACTAAGAAACTATTATCATAGTCTCAAATTATAGAAGAAAATATGATTTTTTAAATACTACCACTACTTACATCATTGTATGTGTAACAAAATGAACAAGAACAATAACAAGTGTAGAGCTCACAATAATAGCTAATCATGGTGTTGATTAGAAAAAGGGCACCACCGCTAAATAAATTATTATTTTCTTTTAATTGTGTCTATAAGAAAGCTAGCACCTGCTAGCTTTCCTTCTAGCACAAGCATAAGCACGTTACCAAAAGACAACAATACACTGTGAATAAATAACAACAATAGTAGATATTACAACAACATCATGTTTACACAAAATTTATCTTTTATAGTCATGTATATTCTTATTTTGCTATAGAGACCATAACAAGGCAAACACATTGAAGAATTTTTTCTATCACATACAAGAGATTTCCAACAACATTGAATTGTAAAGTAAATCTAATGCATGATGAAATTAATTCTATTACAAATACAAACACATTTTCAAAAAAAACATTGTAACAATAATATTTCCTAGGACATCCCCATGCTTGTGAAATTTGTCCTTACTTTTTGAATACAATGAGATTTTAGTCCATGCCTATGTAGATCGTTGATACAATATAAGTAATGTTAAAACCTCAAATGATTAGAAGTCCCTCTGTGTGGAATATGTGGTCTAAGAATGAAATATGGGACAAATAGAATCATGTTTCCAACAACAACATTGCATTGTGAAAAAAATCATTCTATATTACCCTCTATCACAAACATAAGCACATTGTCAATAAAAACGTTGCAAGGTGAAAGAAATCTAACGCATGTTAAATTTCATTTTAGGATAAAAACAAAAACATAACAACATTGTACCATAAAATAAATCTAGCATGTGGTAGAATTACTTCTAGAAAAAACACGATCACATTGCCAACAGCAATATTCCAAACAAAATTAAATGAAGCACATGCTAGATTTGTTTCTAATAAATAATTGAGCACATTTCCAACAACAAAATTGCAAGGTGAAATAAATTTAAGCATGCCAAATTTCATCTGAGAAGAAATAAAAGCTCATCTCAACATTACAAGGTGAAATAAATTTAGTGTGTGCTAGATTTACTTCTAGCACAAACATAAGCATCTTGCCAACAACAACATTGCAGCAGGGTAAAAGGAAATCTAGCACATTCAACATATCCTTACAACACAAACATAAGAGAATAACAACATTGTACAGTTAAAGAAACCTAGTACATGTTGGATTTAATTCTAGCACAAACACATGGATATTACCAATAACTTCATTGTAAGGAAAAGGAAATATAGCACCCACAAGATTTTCTTCTAGCACAAAGGAAAATGACATTGCCAATAACAACATTGTAAGGTGAAACAAATATAACACCTACTATATTTCATTATATGATAAACAAAATCAGATAACAACATTGCAGGGTGAAAGAAATGTAGGATATGTTAGATTTACTTCTACCACAAACACAAGCATATTTCCAACAATGCAAGAAAAGAAATCTAGTGTGTGCTAAATTTCCTTCTAGCATAGACATAAACACATTTCCAAATAAAAACAATGCAAAGCACTAGATTTCCTTTTGTCATAATAACTAGATTGTCAAAAATAAGATGGCATTGTTAAGAAGATATAACACATACTAGATTTCCTTCTTGTACAAATTCACAAACATATTTCCAACAACAACATTGTTGGGAAAATCAAATCTAACATAGGTTAAATTTCTTCGTATCAGGATCATAAGCACATTGAAAATAATAGCATTGCAAGGTGAAAGAAATCTAATGCATACTAGATTTTCTTCTAATGGAAACATTATCACATAACAACATTGTAGGGTGAGAAAAATTTAGCTTGTGTTATATTTACTTCTAACACAAATATATGAATATTTCTAAAAACAACAATACATGACAAAAAATATCTTGCACATGTCATATTTCCTTTTAGCCTAGATAAAAAGATGTTACTAATAACAACATTGCAAGGTAAAAGAAATCTAACATGTGCTAGATTTTCTTTTTAGCGCAAATACAAGCACATAGCAACATTGTAGAGTGAAAGAAATTTAGCAAGTGCTAGATTTATCTCTATCACAAATACAAGCATGTTTCCAAAAGCAACATTGTAGAGTATAAGAAATCTAACACGTGATCAATTTTCTTCCAACACAAACACAAAAAATTTTCAAATTTAAATAAATCTAACACGTGCTATATTTCCTTCTAGAACATAACAACATTGTAGGACCGAAGAAATCTAGTGCATGTTATAGATTTTTTTCTATCACAAACACAAGCACATTCCAAGGTGAGGGAAACATAATGTGTGCTAGATTTCCTTCTAGCCCAAACATAAGGGCATTTCCAATAACAAAATTATAAGGTGAAATAAATCTAATGTGTGTAAGATTTCCTTCTAGGATAAACACAAGCAGACAAGCACATTATAAGGTGAAATAATTCTAGTGCATGCTAGATTTACTTCTAGCACAAAACAAGCATGTTCAAAACCAGAACATTATAGGGCAAAGGAAATCTAACATGTGCTATATTTCCTTAGAGCACAACACAAGCACATTATAAGATGAAACAAATATAGCATATGCTAGATTTTCTTCTAGAACACACATAAGAACATAACAACATTGTAGTGTTAAATAAATCTAACACGCGCTAAACATTTGAAAGAAAATAAATCTAACATGTGCTAAATTTCCTTCTAACATAGTCACATGCATATTTCCAATAACAGGATGTTGCAAGGTCAAGGAATCTAGCATATTTCATTCTACCACAAACAACCAAATTGCCAACCACAACATGGCATTGTGAAACAAATCTAGCGCATGCTAAATTTTCTTCTAGCTCAAACACAAACACATTGTCAATAAAAATGTTGCAAGTTGAATTCTAACGTGTGCTAAATTTCCTTCTAGCTCAAACACAAGAACATAACAAACATTGTAAGGAAAAAATAATCTAGCATGTGATATATGTACTTTTAGCGAAACTGAAGCCTATTTCCAACAACAACATTATCAAGAAAATAAAATATAACATGTGGTAGATTTCATTTTATCATAAATGAAAGTGCATTGCTAATAACAACATTGTAAGATTAAAAAAATATAATGAGTGATACATTTCCTTCTAGCATAAATAACTGCGCATTGTCGATAACATCATTGGAAGGTGAAGTAAATCTAACCCATGCTAAATTTTCCTATAGAAAAAACATAAACATATAACAACATGGTAGGATTAAAGAAATTTAGCTCGTGCTAGATTTACTTTTAGCACAAACACAAGTATATTGCCAAAAGAAATATTGCAGGGAAAAAATAAATCTATTTTTTGCTAGATTTTCTTCTATCATAGATACAAGTCATTCTCAATAGAAACATTGAAAGGTGAAATAAATCTAACATGTGCTAGATTTACTTTTAGTAGAAATACAAGCATATTTCCAGGAACAAAGGCAAATGTGCATGCCAAAATAAAATTAGGACCTATTAAATTTTCTTCTAGGACAAACACAAACAAAATGGCAATAAAAACATTACAAGGGAAATGAAATCTAACATGTGCTACATTTCCTTTTAGCACAAACAACTAGATTGTCAACAACAATCTGAAATTAGAAAATTTTCTAGGCTTTGTGGGTTTTTCTCCATGAAGCTGCATAGAAAATGCAGTAACAGATGTTTTGAACAGGAAACCAACCATGCCAATTTACTCATATGTAACTTGGGGTTGGGTTGTAGTGACTTGGTAGAGCACTAACTCATTTAACACAGGGGTCTGGCCAAATAATGTTGGACCGTTTTCATGGATCTCTAAATCTGATCTTAAGAGAACACTGCAAATATTTCTGCATTTAGTATATATTTTTAACAAACATAATATAAAGTTGGAGTAGACGCTTGTATATTTAACATTTTTTTTGTTGGGTAGCATTGTAGTGTAGATAAGCCCTTGTTAATATGCCTTTTTTGAGTATGCAGAGCTATTTCTTCTCCATTTTGGCTTTGTGCATCTCAAATTCCAGAGAGGTGAATACGTTTCAACTATGGGAAGGGGTGGATGCAGAGGAATAAGGGTAAACATGTTGTCGAGGCATAAAAAGGTATCTTTTTAACACCTATTTATCTCACATTAATTATCAATCCGGGAGTGACTTTTTATTTTAAGAGTGTACTCTATCTGAGGCTGCAATTGTCTAAGAGCAATGTGGTGAAGATGTAGTACAGAATATCAAATGCAAAAGTAACAAATGCTCGGAAAGAAAACTAATTATAGTGACATGAATGGAAAGATTAAACTACATCAATCTTGCAAAACATCGATCAGGGATGCAGTAGCAGTAACTCTTTCCCTTAGAAATCGATGCAAGATGACCAATCTGGGGACTTGGAAGCAATAGCCTCTATCCTATATAGTTGGATACCTTAAAGCAATTGAAACAAAATCAGATTTAATGAAAGCAATTTAAAAGAAATGCAATCTAGAAAGGAACAACAGCATGTAACTATAACTCATCTTTTTGCTAATCAAAGACTATGAATAAGTAATGAACAGAAATGGAACATCAATTACAAACTTAACTAATCTCAATACTTCAATCTATCATTGGCCAATACTGTAGATCAATCAATCACAAATAATAATAACTTATAATTGAATACAGAATGACAAAGCTTTCATAATGATAGCGGGATAAATAAACAACAAATTAAATAGCAATGCAATTCGTTAATGGATCTATATTCAATATAACAGCATTAAATCAACTTTGTAATCGAAATAAACAGTAGACACACTTCACACATTATAAATAAAAAAATAGAAATACAAACAGCGGGTCGCTCCACCAGGGCCGGGCCCTCAACCACCGGTGAAACATCGCTGGGCTACTGCAGACCTTGAGAAATAGAACGAGAACGCTTCTTTGTATTAATAAAACATGAATTTCTTTTACATCAGTTGCTCTTTGCTCACAAGAGTCAAGGAATTATAGTGTTACAAAGGTAATTCAATAATTATCCATTATTCTCCATCCGCCCCCAATACACAATACATGCTCTCCTTCTATAATCAGAAGGAAAAGAAATTAAATAGAAAATATGATCTCCCATAACAATATTGGATTGTTCTCAACAACTTGATCAACCAGAAAATACATTTCCAACAATCTTTTAATAAGAGCAAGGCGAATTTGGCTTTGCAGCTGAGATTTGGAGGACGGCCACAACAACAAATCTGAGAAAAGCATTCTCAAAGAACCCTACGTATCTCTCAATACATGCCAAATTTCGGCAAATTGTTCGTTTGCTAAAGTTAACTGGACCCATTATGGACAAAACCCATGTTTCGGATTTTCCAGATTCTTCTTCATTTGCCGAGAATCTTAACCGCAAAACTATCACTTCTTATTCCAGCGAATTTCTGAGTTGGAATATTTGATGATGATTTGGAGATGAAATCTTCGATCTGAAAAATATCTTGGAGGCTAAAATTGTGAGTGATATTACAAAATATATTAATAAACCATCATTGATAAAATTATGCATAATAATCATCAATTTATTAAAAATAAAGGAGAAGAAATAATATTCATTCATAAGAGCATAAATCATTATAAAATGGATTTATATAATAAATTATAAGAAATGATATGATAAAGAAGAGTAAAGATTGATGAAATATGTGTTAAAAAGTAGTCGTATTCACGACCCAACACACCCCCAAACAGAATATATTGCATGTCCTCATGCAACCCAGAACTGAATATATTGCATGTTCTCATGCAACCCAAAGATAAAACCCATGTGTTAACCAAGCAAAGAAAATTGTTCATCCCAACTCGTGAAATAGATGGAACAAATGAATGTTCCCTCAAATAATGAATATTCAATTTTAGCAATAGAGGCATAACAATTTTTACAGTTGATGTTCAACTATATGCATATGAAGTTGCAGAAAAATATGACATAAGAAACAACAACCCTCATTAATCATTTTCTCAAAAATCGGATCGTTTTGATGCATGGATCATGAGATATAAACAAAATTGTTGTAGGTGATAGTGCATAGTTTTTGAATTTTTATGAACTAATTTAGCATGAAATTATCTGGGTTTGTGTATTTTAATGATTCCTCTTTATTATCCAGAAATCATAAGAATTCAGTTCATAGTTTTAAAGATATATGCAAAACAATTTCTGCACCATATACAAATGAAATTGTATGCCTTAAATGAAAAAGAAAGTGGAAAAAATCCATTATGTGTAGCAATTCCCCCCCCCCCTCCCCCCCAAACTGAAGAATTAACATGTCCTCATGCGATGCTAGAAAACAAAGAGAGGTGCTTGCTACAATCTGTTGAAATCTATGCTTGTTATAAAACAACATGGAATAAGGGAGGTGTTGAGAATAAATAATAATATTAAAGAAGATTACTGACATGGTCATAAGAAATAAATGAAAGAAATAAACACTCCCCCAAACTGAAAGATGAGACGTGTCTAGAAAAATTGGAAGTGGTAAAGATATGGAATGAATGATGATAAATAATGCTCAATGGATTTTCATGAAACTCTCCTAAATTCATAATAAATCAAAAAATTATGCTATTTTACCTCAAGTGTTACCTCTGAAAAAATGTGAAAGGACATGTAGAGACTGGTCTTTGTTGAAGCTGATGTAGGCTGAGCGAATACTGAAAGTGATGCAAAAGGTAGAAGCCATGCAAGCACATCATGTCTGAAGAATTGTGTGCATTCACAAGCCTTTGTTGTTTAGTTGCAATAGTGATCATGATGCGGATATAATTTCTCCCCATACTTGTTGTTCTTCTGTAAACAAATCAAATTATGTATGTAATTTTCTTCAATCTATAGTTTCATATTGGAATGGAAATAGATAAGATGTATGCAAAAAAGTTCAAGCAAAAAAAATTCTGTAAAAATGTAGTATTAATATTGTGGCAAATCAACAAAATAAAAGAGCAACGTATTGCACAGCAAGTATACAGCATCTAAAAGCATCCATACTTATGATACAATCAATGAAATTATAACATTTACTGAAATCCATGCATGTGATAAATCGTAAACAGATATAGAAGCATTTTGTAATGATTCAAGGATAAGGAGAAGGGACATCTTAAGACAAACATAAGTACAAATGTATTTATTACACACTTAAACTAATGTGATCGATTTATGATGATTTTCATGTATAATAGGTTCGAAATCAAAAGTTAAGGATTGATACTTTCATCTGATATTTACATAGTGATATAGGGAAAATGGTTTAATATTACTATTGATGTGTATAAATGTGACTCCAATACCATCAACAGAGCTCTATTGCCCACAGGTGTCCATAACCTTGACAGAGTTGCTCTCTCACCCTTGGAACAAATGCTCCTTTATTTATGCAGAAATTAACATGAATTTTTATATGAGGCCATTATGTTTGACTTGGTGACCAGATAAATGCAATACCATTCCTAAGGAGAAGAAAGTGAAAAAGTAAGCGAGTGACTTTAAGTGATGAGACCTCTCGTCAGAAGCGCTTAATTTTTCAATTGTCCATTGGACCATATCCCTGGTTTGGTGGCCATGATGGGAATTCCACTTCACTTGCTTCCTTATGAACATGGTAGGTTGGCTCTTGATGAGACCCCCTATCCTCCATCTATCAAATTATAAAATTATTAATGAAATATGTAAATATTTTTCTTTTCATATAGCACTTTCTTATTTATTCATAAAGGATGGCTCAGCACTCCTTAAGATTAGCGATGGTGGAAGAAGTCTGAACAACTCAATAGAAAATAATATGCCCTTGTTCCTACTCCATAAGTAAAAATCAAAGAAAGTTATAAAATATAGGAAAGAACCAACATGATAAATATAATCGATCATATGAATTTAGTGGTAATAAGACAACAAAATCATGTATTGATTATGTCCCTTTTTCCTTTTTCTTATCATTACTAAACAAATTTCTTAAAAATGATGATTTCTTTTGATTTTTTTATTACAGTAAGCTTTCATTTGTATGATTGTTTATCATTTCATAAATTGTATGTTTGCTTTTCAAAAAGTCATGAAAAATTCAAAAAAAAAAAGTTCTAGAAATGTTTTTTTCTTAAAACAAAAAAAATGCACTCAAAAGTTGTTATTCCTTTGGAAAGGAACAACAAAAACAATCTGTGAAAATGTTGTTCCTTTGGAAGGGAATAGCAAGAATAATCTACGAAAATGTTGTTCCTTTGGAAAGGAACAATAAGAACAGTCAGCGAAAATGTTGTTCCTTTAGAAAGGAATAGCAAGAACAGTCAGCGCTATTCCTTTTGAAAGGAACAACAAAACTGTTGTTCCTTTAGAAAGGAACAACAAAACTACTGTTCCTTTAGAAAGGAACAGCAAAAACAAGCGATATTGTTCCTTTTGAAACGAACAGCGAAATCATGTAAAAAAATAATGTTCTTTTTAAAAGAACAACAAAACTAATTAGCGAAAATGTTTTTCCTTTTGGAAGGAACAACAAAAATAAACACATAAACACACTGCTTCTTAAGAGGAACGGCTAATGTTCCTTAAGAGGAACAACAAAAAAATATAAACACACAAAAAGGAAAAAAATAGAAGAAAGAACAAAGCTAACATGCAATCCATTGCCAGGCAAATCCAATTGAAAGGAAAGTTTATGTACAGGTTTTAAGAAAAAGTAATTTTTTACAGAATTGGTACTACTAAAGAATTGCCTTCTGCAATTGAAACTTGCATGGTGGGGTCATTATTGTTCAATTTCCACTAGAGTGGAAATCATAATTTGAAGAGATTAACACCTGAAACACAAAAACATAAAAGAAATCAGAAAAGAAACAACACTTAATTAAGTTACAACAGCTATGACATTATTTGTAAGAGAATATCAAATCTATCAATGGAAAAAAATGATCTTTTTGAAAAATGTTTGGCAGCAGTGACATGATTGTTCAAATGGAAACCAATTCTTCATTTCTTATTGTTATGAATCTGTTAGGTAATAAACTTGATGAAATGCCCTTGTTTCACTAAAATTTCTCTCCAGAATCGCTCGTCCATAAATTGACCTTCTTTGTTTTGCTAAGACCTGCAAAAAATGAGTATCTACCTGCAGTAAAACATTAAATAAAGGAGAAAGAGAGGTGCGTGGGCTCTCCTGATCCAATAATTATGCAAAAAAAACTAACAAGTAGTTACTCTGTAGAACAAATCCACGGAAAAAGTAAAATTAATTTATTACCTGCAAAGAGCCCAATCATGCTAACCAGCAGTGTTTCAAGCATAACTTCTTTGTTTTTCATCTGATTTGAGTGATTTCAAAGAAAAATGAGAGCTAATTCAATTTTTTATCTCCAATAGAAACATGTTTTAAAAATTCAATTCTATGATATGTCAAATTGGCTTAGAACAACCTGCATAAGAGAGTCATTTTCAATTTTGTAGCTTAGACTAACAGTTAATATTTCAAGCATAAATTTTTCTTTTGATGGTGGATTGAACTGATTAAAATTGGAGATTAAATTAGATTCATTTATTGATCTCCAATAGAAACATGTTTTGAGGACAAAAAGAATTGATGGGTCAAATACGTTAATGAACAGCCGAGAAAACAAAGTTTCAAGAGTACTGATTTATGATAGGCAGTCAGTGTTTGGGTCATAAATTCCTCATACGATATCGAAATTGAGTGATTCAAATTGCATTATAAAATAGATTCATATATGAATCTACCATAGAAACAAGTTTTAAAAATATATTCATTTAGGTCTCAAAAAACTAACTGTCCCAACTCTGTTGTTGAGTTGCCTACTAGACACCCTGTCAATGTTTTGGTTGTACCTTTTTCGTTTCAAATTCAAATTGAGTGATTAAAATATGGTTAGAAAGTAGACATCAAAGGATATTTAGGATAGAAACAAGTTTTAAAAATATTCAATTTTGGTCCCCCAAAACATGACTGTCCCAACTGTGTTTTCAAAAATTTCATCAAGCCCGCAAGCCAAAAAAATGATATTCAAGCAATTTTTCCATATTGATGATAAAAATGAATATGAGTGTTTGTAGAATTGTTTTTTGCAATATAATTCATCTAAATACAAAAATAAATTAGAATATTTATCATCAATGTTGATTTCACAGCGTGTTGCAACAAAGAAACAACTATTTTTACAAAAATTAACAAGTGTCTTTGTTTTATTTCCTTATATATTTTTTCCTCCACTATCCTACTCTTCTTTGAGAATTGAATATGATTACGTATAAGAGTATTTCTAGTGGATCCATTTCAAAAATAAGTACTTTAGTACATACATACCCAAATTTGAAAAATGTATGTTTATAAAAATTAGGATATGAGAAGCCACTTCCCTTGAAAAGATGGTTCCAAAAATTGTTGAAGTATGAAGTGATGTTGCAAACAAATTATGGAGTGAAACCAATCTTCAATATATCCTTTACATCCTTGATTTCCCATAACCATCGTATCATGAATTTATTGAGCTTTTAAAATGGTTTGTTGATGCAGGCTAGAAGAGACCTAATTTTCTTTCATAACTTCTACAATTTTTAGATTTGGTACATTCTGAGTATCAGTATAAGTTTTCTCCAATAGTGCATGTGAGATAGAATGGGTGGGAAGGGTAGGTGAATTTTGCAGTTCAACACTGTAAGAATGTTGTACTAGTTTATTATGGTGAGTGTGTGGAATGAGTTGAGTAGGAGACTGTGTAGAGAATGGAGCCTCTTGATGATGTAGTTGATTGTGTTGAGTGGATGATTTTGATGGGAAAGAAAGATATTGTGGAAGATATGGAAGATGTGTTTGTGCTACAAGATGAGGGAGAGTAGTCATGCAATCATAAGATGAACCATGCCAAACTTGTAGACAATATTGGTGGTGGTTATATTTATATTGGCATGGTTTCCCTAATATATGAGTATTCCATAATGAATTATGCAAGTAAGAGAATGGAGAAGAAGTGTTTTGAATCATACCTGTAGGCCATGATTTCCATGGTTTTTACCTTGTTGCAGCTTCTGCATCTTTTTGATATGCTACTTCCAAATTAGATAAGGAAGAGTGAGTATCTATGGGATGCTCTTTTTGGTAATGAGGGCAAAAAACTTCATAAAATTCTTGATTTATCTGAACTTGCAAAACATTCAATTGTGAATTTAGAGAGCTAATAAAATCATATTTAAAATTTTCAAATAAAATCTTGATTTCAGCTCTCATGTCTCTGGTTCTTGTAGTAAATTTAGAAAAGAAAGAAGAAACTTCTCTAGAATTCTTACCAGCCTTAGAAATTCCTCTTGAATACCTTATGCACAATTCAAAAACATCAGCATATGATAACTGAAAAACATCACCTTTTCCCATCAGATTTAAGAGTTCTAAAAATTCATCTTTGATTCCTTTAAGAAGGAGTTTTTTCAAAATCTCTTTTTCCGAATGCTTATGCTTTGATTTTTGAAGGTTGTATCGAAATCGCTCTACATAGTCCTCCAAGCATTCATGTTCCCCTTGTATCATACCGAAAATATCTTCACTGGATTTGCAATAGTCTTGGTACTTCTTCAAAAATATGTTCTTCATGTCCTCCCATGTTTGGATGCAATTTCCACCTAGGCTCATGAACCATCAGAGAGCTGCTCCTTTTAAAGTAAGAGGAAACACTTTCAACCTTTTATTGTTAGTACAATAATCATATCCTCTACAATGTATTTCAAACTCAAACAAGAATGCATCTGGATCTTCATTTGTCAAACCATGAAAATTTGGTAGAGACAATGGAGGAATTATGTGCATTTGTGTCACTCCTCCTAGATCTTTGATAGGGAATTCAAAAGTTGCAATGTGAGCCATTTCTTACCATAATAGAAGATTTTTTTCACGTGTTTCTTTAAGGATCCTCCTTCCAATGTTCCTGTCAATTGGTTAGTGAAATGGGTGTTGCTTACATCACCACTCGAGTGGAACTGCAAGATTTTTTTCAAAAAAAGACTCTACCTCTAAAATTAAAAAAAAACGCAAGCATTCATTCCTACCTTAAACTTTCACTCAATTCTGCTGTGAAGTGGGCTAGTGAACAAGTGTGTTTCTTTCTCGGTACGTAGGTTCTTACCTTCCATCTTTAATACCCAATTCTTCCCAAGAAGAAAAAAATTAAATATGCATTACTCTTTCTAAATGGCATACACTCTCCCCGGCAACGGTGCTAAAATGTCGAGGCATAAAAAGGTATCTTTTTAACACCTATTTATCTCACCTTAATTATCAATCCGAGAGCGACCTTTTATTTCAAGATTGTACTCTGTCTAAGGCTACAATTGTCTAAGAGAAATGCGGTGAAGATGTAGTACATAATATCAAATGCAAAAGTAACAAATGCTTGGAAAGAAACCTAATTACAGTGACATGAATGGAAAGATTAAACTACATCAATCTTGCAAAACATCGATCAGGGATGCAGTAGAAGTAACTCTTTCCCTTAGAAATCGATGCAAGATGACCAATCTGGGGACTTGGAAGCAATAGCCTCTATCCTCTATATTTGGAGATCTTAAAGAAATTGAAACAAAAGCAGATTCAATGAAAGGAATTTAAAAGAAACACAATCTGGAAAGGAGCAACAACATGTAACTATAACTCATCTGTTTGCTAATCAAAGACTATGAATAAGTAATGAACAGAAATGGAACAGCAATTACAAACTTAACTAATCTTAATACTTCAATCTATCACCGGCCAATACTGCAGATCAATCAATCACAAATAATAATAACTTAGAATCGAATACAAAACGACAAAGCTTTCATAATGGTAGCAGGATAAATGAACAAAAAATTAAATAGCAATGCAATTCGTTAATGGATTTGTATTCAATCTAATAGCAACAAATCAACTCTGTAATCGAAATATACGGTAGACATACTTCACACAACAAAAATAAAAGAATAGAAATACAAACAGTGGGTCGCTCCACCAGGGTCGGGCCCTCAACTACCGTTGAAACGCCGCTGGGCTACTGCAGAGCTTGAGAAATAGAAGGAGAATGCCTCTTTGTATTAATGAAACATGAATATCTTTTACATCAGTTGCTCTTTTCTCACAAGAGTCAAGGAATTATAGTGTTACAAAGGGAATTCAATAATTATCCATTGTTCTCCATCCTCCCCCAATACACAATACATGCTCTCCTTTTATAATCAGAAGGAAGAGAAATTAAATAGAAAATATGATCTCCCATAACAATATTGTATTGTTCCCAACAACTCAATCAACCAGAAAATACATTTCCAACAATATTTTAACAAGAGCAAGGCAAATTTGGCTTTGCAGCTGAGATTTGGAGGATAGCCGCAAAAACAAATCAGAGAAAATTGTGCTCAAAGAACCCTGCGTATCTCTCAATACAAGCCAAATTTGGGCAAAATTTTCTTCAATAAAGTTAATTGGGCCCATTCTGAACAAAACCCATGTTCCATATTTTCCATATTCTTCTTCATTTGCTTAGAATCTCAACCGCAAAACTGTCACTTATTATTCGAGCGAATTTCTGAGTTGGAATATTTGATGATGATTTGGAGATCAAATCTTCAATCTGGAAAATATCTTGTAGTCTAAAATGGTGAGTGATATTACAAAATATATTAATAAACCATCATTGATAAAATTATGCATAATAATCATCAATTTATTAAAAATAAAGGAGAAGAAATAATATTCATCCATGAGAGCATAAATCATTATAAAATGGATTTATATAATAAATTATAACAAATGATATGATAAAGAAGAGTAAAAATGGATGAAATAAGTGTTAAAAAGTGGTCGTATTCATGACCGAACACATGTCGGTATACTGGTCTTACATTATTGTTGCATACAATGGTACTTGAATACCTAAAATACTAATGGCCCAAATAATATTTTAGCTACTTCAAATAATTAGTAACTACTAGGTGGCATGGGAAACCCCTCAAAAAGAAAATTAGAGTTCCCCTATTAGAAACTCCCTTCTCATTCTCATTTATGTTGCTTTGAAATTAAGCAGCTCTTCGTGCGTTCTTATGATCTCTATGCTTCTTTCACTGGTTGGACTTAAAGCTGGCAATCAACCTTTCAACAACCTACAGAGGTGTATATTTTGTGCACCAATGTCCTTTGATGCAACTCCATTTAGGTGAATATTGAATCAGGGATCAATTGATCAGAGTGCAGTGAACACATTGATTCGTACACAACCAGGAGCTTTGAATTTTGCATTCATACAAATTTTTGGGATCATTGCAGTCATGTCTCAGATTTCTTGGTTGGTATTCATTGTGTTTATACTAGTGGGTTCAACTTGTATATGGTATCATCAATATTGCATACCATGAACTAGTGAAATGGTTTGGTTGTCATTAGTTTCTAGAGCTCCAATCGTACAAAATTTTGGAGAATCAACCTATGGAGCAGCCACCATTATAATTTTGGACTAGGAGTCTTGGTTCATGGAGATAAATCTCTAGTTAATTGTTGATATGTATACTAGACATAGTCTCCACAATGTTGGGGCCAATACATGGATTAGTATTCTGATGGATTTTCTATCAAATATTGTGTTTACATTCTCTATAATATTCCTAATGGAAATTCACAATGATAAGCAAATCAAGCATAGCAATAAAACAAACACGCAAAATTTATAACACATTAAACACCTATAAATCTCCATAAAATGTGTTGAACTAAGCCATTCTATTAATATAAATGTTGGGTATGAAGGTAAGATCAAAAAACATGCACCTGGGCTTTCCCAAGGCAAGCTAACAAAGCCCAAGTGATGAAATCGGCTACTCTAAGATGAAATGTTGTTGTCCCCGTCAATCTCTCCGCTAACCCAGTGAAAAATTGCACTATTGGCTGCAAACAATGGCTGTTAGGGTCTCCTCTGGTGCTCAAAAAATTTTGAGAAATTAGCCTCAGACTCTCCTCCAATAACCCACAAAAACCCACAAAGGAATCGGCCAAATGTTGACCTCGAAATTTAGGCCGACTTTCCCCCTAGCTCCTCTAGTTGTTGGCTGAGTTAGAACCCCTATTTGACCCCTCGAATCTACCCATAAAATTATACCAAATTATTTCTGAGATCCTTGTCAAAACCCTAGAAAAACCCAAAAAGGGGTTGCTCTAGTTGTGACGCTCCAAAATTGAGCTCAAAATGCTTGCCTCTCCTTAACAAGCAGAAATTGTAACCTGTAGTAGATTTTGGGCTTGTTGCTCCACCAAAATGCTGGAAAATCCTCCGTGATTCCCCTAATCTAATTCCAAACAACCCCATCTCCTTAATCCCTTTCACAAGCCAATTGTTGGCTTTGCCTCATCAAATCCTCCAAGAGCCCTTGTGTACTTTCCCCTTTTTGCATCATTGGAGTGTCTATAAGTCACCAATCACTCTGCATGTGAGTATAACACCTTCATGATCATACTATCTTCCTCACAGCTGGCCAATATCATGCTTTGATACCATTTTAATATTCCTAATGGAAATTTACAATGATAAGCAAAGCAAGCATAGTAAAAGAAACAAACACACATAATTTACAACACATTAAAAACCAAGAAATCTCCATTAACTATGCTAATTTGAGCCATTTTATTAACATAAATTTTTGGTAGAAAGGTAACATAGGAAAGCATGCACTTGGGCTTGCCTAAGGCAACCTAACAATGCTTAGGTGATGAAATCGTCTACTCTAACTTGCAATGTGGTTGTCCCCAACAATCTCTACATTGACATAGTGAAAAACTACATTGTTCATTGTGAATAATGATTGTTAGGGCCTCATCTGGTGCCCAAAAAATTCTATGAAATTAACCTTGGGTTCTCCTCCAATAACCCACAAAACGCCACGAAGGAATTGACCAAATGTTGGCCTCAGAATTTTTGCCCAACTTCCCTTATATCCTCCAGTTGTTTGCTGAGTTGGCACAAAAATGCTATAAAATCCCCCACAATTTCATTTCCTACTCCTTCCCTGCATCCCAGTTGAACCAGAAATGTGTGGTATCCTCCTAGCTACTAAGGATGAGTAGAATTTACCTTCCTATAGTGGCACTCGTGGTCCACCGAAGAAGAGGGTGACTTGGCCCCCACGAAAGACTATGTAGTTCTGGGCAACATGATATAGGTCCCTACTCTATAAATTCATACTGTTGTGGAAATAACTCATGCTCTTATCCCACAAAAAATGAAGTCTCATACACCAATTTGGTGTCTGGCTTAGTCGTGATCTTAAAATTGGATAATAATAATAATAATTTACATGCTTCAAATCACTTATTCATCCGATAAAATTTTCCAAAATTTTTTATCTACTGAACACATGAAAAATATAATCCACTCTTACATAAATCCATTAGAAGTACCCCCTCTTCCAGAAACAAACTCTGTTATCCATCCATCTATAAAATTCAATCCATAGGTTTTAATCCATTGCGATTGAAATATCTCAGCAAGAGGTTAACCTTGGACGTGCTTTAGAACATGATATGTTTATCCATCCCTAGAAGAACTTTTGTAAACTCTGTGACACCATAAATGTCCTCTCTAACCAGCTCCAGAAATTCTCCTCTGCAGCTTACTTACAAAACACAATATTGTTTCAAATTCTATTGCAATTACATTTTTGAAAACTATCTGGATTTGTTTGTGGAACAGGAGGCAAGCAATGCTTAATCCATAGGTTCAATAAATGGCATGTATTCATCCTCAAATCCTACAAGGAATATTCTCATCCTTCTTGAAAAAAGGTGTTATATCATCGTAGATCGTAGTTCTTTAATTGTTTGGGACATAATTATTTATAAAAATGAATCTTTAAAGCTTGTGTGTGCTAATATACATCCAATGTTGATGTTGGAAGAATTGATTTCATACCTTATTCACCACACTATATAACTATGACTTCATCCTTTTTACAAACTCGCATTCCAAACTCTTTCTACTAGAAATTTGCAGGACAAGACAAAATGCTTGTGGCCATGCATAGTAGGCACATTGATCAACATCTCTAGCCCAAATTCAGATAAATTTTTCTTGTCCATATGATATCCAGATACAGTATGAGATGGAAAATTTTGGGTAAAGAAAAAAAAATTGGGACTAAACATCTCCTTGATACAAAACAAAATATGTTTTTTTTTTCTAAATTTTAAAATTAAAAGAATTGTAACTATCATATCCCTTCAAAATGGATATGAATCGTGGCTTCCTTCTTCAATACTTAAGTTTTAAACACGATACTACTAGTAGCTGAACTCATTTATACTATAGTTTCGCCTTCATCATGCTGTGAAAGTTTGACTTCTAAGTTCTCACCAAATCAAATCCAAAGGGAAACACTTTGAGAATAAGCTAATCATAATCTTCATGATTCACTCCAATCCCTTCTCCATCCTTTCACCTCATTTGCGGCCATCCAACCTCATCCTGACCAAGTGTAGTGAGTGCCCCCATGTTTTTATGTGGACTCAGGCCAAGAGCCATCTCTGGCACAAGGCATGATGGTAATAATTCAACTTCATAAACAAGGTGTGGTCGTCAAACATGGAATTGAAATACTTATCCAGCAACCACGAGCTTTGAGATATGAGTTCGAGCATTGAGCAGTTTGAAAGAAAACTTCTCCATAGCCTTTGTGTATTTCTCACAGGCCTCCTTATTTCACGAATCCATTATGGGATCTTTACATATGGGTGCAAATTCTAGTTGGGGAGCATAAGTGTTGTTATTTTTATACAACAATATGACTTCAGGACCAAGATCTTTGAAGGATTCAGGTTCGAGATACCTCTACGAGCTCTATCGGTGTTCTACTGTTGGCCCTAAATTAAGGTCTACAACATTACTACACATTATTTCATCATCACAATTATGTTTTACATTAAATTAAAAAAGTTGTGGCTTTACCCATACGGCAAAGACCAAGAGGGCTCAACATATTTTTTACATCTGGAGCATTGATTATCCCTTCAAAAAAAAGGGAGGATAAAGTGAAAAATGGAATTATAAGTTCTAACATATTTCCAAAGACCCTCTTCTATACCCAAAAGAGTACTATTTTAAAAATTGATTACACAAAATTATGAAAAAAACATTAACGATAATTCCTATCAGCTTCACTATTGTTCTTGCACTGGAATAATTGGATGCTTCAATTGGATGCCAGTGCTTGGGTGCAGAATCTAGATACATACTTCCACCTAAACTCCGTGCGGGAGACTGATGCTATTCGATTTTGTACCCTTCATTTGGAAGGGGATGCCTAAGAGTGGTGGTACCATGGGCTAATCATGTTGGGACATATTCACATCACGTCTTACCAAGAGTTCACCCAAAGGCTGTTGGAAAGGTTTGAGAGGAAAGACCCAGAGTTACATTTCAGGGAGTTATCCCATCTGAGGCAAACTGGTAGTTCAGAGGCATACATTACGGATTTTTAGGGATTGGCAGTGATGGTGACTAGCATTTCAGAGGCTCGGTTGATCATACTATTTTTGGAGTGGCTAACAGAGCGATTGCATGGTTGGGTGAGGGCCTATAAGCCCACATCTTTGACAGATGTTATCCAGGACCCCATATATGATTGACGTTGTGCCCAAGACTCGGGCTTTGTCCCCAATAGACCCACTACACCACAGGGGAACTGGGACACTATACCAACCTAGAGGGATTTGGGACGTGGTCAGATGGACGAGGAGACCCAAAGGGGCCTTGGGAGGAGGGAGTTATGCTCTATGTGCCAAGAACCCTGGGCACCTAGGCACAAGTGCACCAAGGGAAAGGCCCACTACATTGAGGTGTATTTGAATCGTGAGTCAGTTGAGGAGTTTGAGGTTCGTACATATCTGGGAGATGAGGGAGGACCATCATCAGAGGGAGCACCACCACTTAGAGGGGGAACGTTTTCCCCATCAAGGGGAGTTCTTACTTCACTTCGTGGAGTTCCAAAGTATTTGAAACTGAGGATTAGGGGGATGGTACAAGGGAAACAAGTTTCAGTTCAGGTAGATAGTGTAGCCACCGACATACTTATTGATTCCAAGATGGTGAAGTGTATGGGCATCCACATACAAACATTCGAGGGGTTCTTGTTGGTGCCAAGAGACCAGACCATGTAATGCACAAAGTATGCTCCTAGGTTGACTGTGATGATGGGGAACTACTTGGTTACTGATCACATTTTTTTAGTTGATGTCCTAGAGACCAATGGGGTGTTGGGTGTCCATTGGTTATACTCATTGGGGAGGGTCACCACTGACTAGCACAAGCTAGATATGGAGTTTTTCGGGCTAGATGGGAGGCTAATATTGTTGAGGGGGATGCACTCTTTACCTCCCCAGACAGTTTCATCACATTGGATGGAGGTAGATGTACACCATGGTGACATAGAATGGGTAGTTGAGCTGAGGATTTTGGATATATGGGCCCAACCACGGCTAGTGCACCGAGACATACAAGCCCTATTGGAGAGGCATCAGGGGGTTTTTGGGGATATCCCTCCAGGCAGGCCACCGAGCTGAGGGTTCAAACACACTATTGAGTTGGAGGAGGAAGTGCATGCAGTTATCACAACCCTGTATAGGCATCTCAAAGCCTATCAAGATGAGATTGAGAGAGCCATTCAATAGCTACTAAGATTGGAGCACATCAGGGCGAATTAAATTCCCTTCGCTTCTTTTGTGGTGTAGGTGAAGAAGAAGGATGGGATGCTCCACATGTGCATTAACTACAAGGCCCTTAATAAGAATACATTTAAGAACATGTACCTTATTCCGCGCATTGATGAGTTGATGGACGAGCTTAGAGGAGCGAAATACTTCTCTAATATAGATATGCGCTTGGGGTACCACCAGATTTGAGTGAGTGAGAAGGACATCCCTAAGATTTCCTTTCGTTGCCACTACAAAAATTTTGAGTTCTTGGTGATGCCCTTTGGGCTAACCAATGCTCAAGCTACATTTAGTCTTGTATGAACCACCTATTTCCTGGGTAGTTATTGCACTCTATCCTAGTCTTCTTTGACGACATACTCATCTATAGCCAAACGTGCGAGGAGAACCTTCAAAATTTGGAGGTAGTACTTCGCATACTAGAGGACCAACAATTGTAAGTGAAGAAGTTAAAATGTGACTTTGGATTGATAGAGATGTTGTAACTTGGGCATGTGATTGGCCCAGAGGAGAGAGTAAATGTAGACCAGGAGAAGATTAAGGCCATTTTGGATTGGCAAACACCAAGGAATGTGATTGAGCTAAGGGTATTCCTAGGAATTTGTACGTGCTACAAGAGATTCGTGAGAGAATTCTCACAACTTGTAGCACCCCTCACAAACTTGTGGAAGAAGGGGGATTTTGAGTGGACGCGAGTAGCACAGGAGGCATTTGAGCATCGCAAGAAGGTCATGAGCAGCTATTCTATTTTGGCTTTTCCTGATTTCACTCGACTTTTTGTATTGGGTGTGATGCTTCAGGTGAGGGAGGGCGTGTTGATGCAAGGAGGCCACCTGATAGATTTGAGAGTAGAAAATTTTCTATCCCATGACCAACTGCATTTATGGCTAGGAGATGTTCGTTTTGTTGCAAGTATTGGAGAAATAGAGACATTACTTGGTGGGGACTTCCATTCTCTCTCGACTTGTTTTTTTCATCATCCCTGGGAGAGTCCCTTGTATTAGGGCACTCTCTTGCATAGTGACTAGTCTTGTTACAAGTGTAACATCTTCTCTTCCTTCCTTTGGGCCCCGCTCTACCATGGTTTTGATTTCTCGGGCCACCATGCTTCTTATTCTTTGCATCAGTGGCGAAGGCAGTAGGGTTACTTCCATTTCTCTTAGAGGCATACTCCATCATTATTGTTTCCTCTTGAGTGCATCTCATCAATATTTCATCAAAATCAAGAATCACATTATTATTAAAAATAATGGTTTTAAATACATGCCAATGACAGGGAGACCTCCAAGCGCAATAAGAACCACCTCTCTATCATATATTGCCTCCCCAATAGCTAGGAGGTTATTCCTGATTTCAGTGAGCCTCATAAAATAGGATTGAATATATTCATCCTTGACCTTCTTGATATTCTTCAATTGATTCTTGAAGAAAAGGATTTGATTAGCATTGCTCGCCCTGAACATGCTCACCAGCTTATCATACATCTCCTTAGATTTCTTCAGCTCAGAAATGTAAGCAACCAAGTTCTTATGAATAGAATCTTGGAAAATCATCTTTTCTTTGATTTCCCCTTTTCTATACTTTGTCTTTGTGGTAGCAGGTGCATTTGATGGAGGCTCTTGAATCATCCCCTGCACATAGTCCATGACATCTTGATCTTCTAGCACCAAATCCAAGGAAACCTTCCATGCATGATAATTAGACTTATTAGTCAATTTATCATCAACCTCGAAACCATTGTAGGTTGAGGAAGCCATTTTTCCTTGATAGGATTCCTTCCTTCGGTGATTGCTTCTAACACTATCTTGGACTCTTGGAATTTGTCTTCACCTCAAATCTCATACCATTTTAAATTTAGATAACCATGGAATTTTATGTTGGATGGAATTTTACTTGAATTTTTCGTAGGCCTAACGCAATATAGCAATCACATAAACATGAAAGTGAAATGTTGATAGAACACAATAATAGATCAAGAGAAGACAAGCCAAATATAGATTAGATTTACAATTCCTTTTTTCCAGCAAAGATATGAGATATTGTTGCATTACGGAAGTCAACAGGGTGCTTCAACTAGCAAAGTATTTCTCGATCAGCCAATCCTTCATGTGTCAAACTCATAGCCCTCAAAGACAGCTCATCACAAGTCAATGTTGGTAAACCCAAAGTCAACGCAGGAAACAACTAATATTTCCTTAATTTTAGTGCCCAGTAGTACAACCTCCTAAAATTGAATTTTTTGCAGAATATTGAGGTCAAACCACAAAGGGTTGACCACATTCAACATTGGTCAACACTGCAGCAACAAGCCCTAAATAGATCCACAGAAAAGAGTAGCTTCGCTCCACATGTGTGAGGGGAAAAGGGCCTCCAAATACTATCAAACCAATTAAATTACAATGAGAGAATGTGTGATAAGTGATGAGCAAATGACCTCCAAGTCTCTCCAATTTATATCCATCAGTGAGGGTGTGTGAAACATCTATTAGGCATGTCAGCCTACATTACAAATATGCCCAACATTGCAGATGTGGAAAATAAATTCAAAATAAATTTTCTTCTCATCTAAACAAGATGATCTTTAGATCAATCTTGCACCTCTCCGAAAGAGGAATCCAACAAAAATATTACCATCGTCATATGAGCAGTGCAACATGGAGTTTGGACCTAGTTTCCCAAAATTAAAAATATATCCCTCTTGTATTTATCAATGCTATGAATTTCGGCAGTGTGATAAAATTGACAAAGGTCCAGAAAACCAAAAAATTCGGAAAATTGGGAAAATATCAATAAATATCACCAAACATCGACAAAATTAAGATACCATAAAAATATTTTTTTTAATCATAAAACATTGGCTAGGCCAAAAAATCATGATTTCAAGATAAAATCGGGATGTTATCGAGATGTTTGCAACAATGGTATTTATAGATTTCTTTGAAGGTTTTTTCTCCTTAATTGATTAAGGTTCACTCAAAACCCCAACTTTTGGTTTCTTTGCCAAGTTTCCCCAAAGCTTTCCCTCCATTTCCCAAACATTGGGTATTTTAGGTTTTCCCCTTTATCAAAGACTATAGACTATGGAGATCAATAGTCCACTTTATCTTATGGAACTAATTTCCCATGGAAATTACAACTATGCCAAAATCCCTCACTCCCAGCATATGATTGATGCAGTCACTATTGCAAATCTAGGTTGAAAGCACCTACATGTGGGAGCCTTAGGACAGTTTTTTTGTTAGAAAATGTTGATGATATATACTAGATAAGTTTTGTGCATCATGGGCAGAAACAAAGTGCACCATCATGATTTATGGATGGATATATCAAAAAAACATAACCTTGATAAATTTCCCCATATCAAGTCTAAAGGCAATAATGTTTCTCAAATTAGTAGATGCCTCAAACAAAGTTAATAGTGCCCAAATAATTTGTGAAATGATGAAAGTTGTTTAGGAAGTGGGAAAAGAAAATTTTGTACAAATTTTTAACAACAATGCAACTAATTATATGGCTACTGCTAGAATTTTTGAGCTTAAGAACTTGTTGATCTTAGGAATCCCTCCAAATTTTGGAACTCTTGTGCTACACATTGCATAGATTTAATGCTTGAGGCATTTCAAGAATTCGCTGGATACAAAAATTTATGTATAATGAAAACTCCATAACCAAATAAATTTACAGTCACACAAATGACCTCAACAAAAAAACAATATTCATTGAAGGCAAGCAACTTGTTTTTCCTACAACGACCAAAATTCCAACAAAATTCATCTCTTTGCAATTCGTGGTTGACCAAAGGGTAAATCTCAATAGGATATGTTTGGGACCTGAGTGGATGACATCAAGAGACATGGAAAAACACATGAATGCATTTTAATTGTTGCTCTTGTGTTTAGTGATGGTTTCTAGGAAGATGCTGAAGAGATTATTGCTATGACAGACTTGACAAAGTGCTCAGGTACTTAATTCTTAAACGTTTTCAGTGTTCACCTTCAAATTCAAACTTCATTTCATTTTCAAATTTTATTTATACTAAGATTTGAATGTTTGAAAATGACTTCAAACTTTCATGATGGTTGATGTTGAAAACCCCACTAAATATTACATTTATAAGGCGCTGGATCTCACCTAGGAGGCCATCAAAAGAAGATATAATGACAAGGTGGCCAATTATATGCCAATTACATGCCCCTCTTACGTGCTTCTTAGTATATTTTAACCTTGCCACTTTGCTAGATCTTTGGTGGCAAAATTTTGGGAATGATGTGCCAGATCTTAAAATATTTGACATTCAAATCTTTAGCGATACCTAAAATGCTTCAGGTTGTGGGTGCAATTGGATCATGTTTGAGAAAATTCATGCCAATAAGCACAACCAATTAAGTTATTAACACAAAAGCACTTAAATAACCCTATATCGGTCCATTTCACTCTTCAACTTTGCAATAGGAAAATCCAAGGTGAGACATCAAGAAACACAAGACTTAGCTCAGTTTATCTAAAGCTTAAACACTTGAATTGGAAGAATTGATTGAAAATTTAGCTCACATTTTAATGTTTCATGATAATGACAGGATTGTATCATTGGGCTATTGACCTAAACTTAGAATAGCTAGATCCTACATCAGATTCGCTTCGATCAAAAAAAGCCCTCGTTTTCCCCTTAAGGAATTTGTGAACCTTGAGGGTCAAAGAGCTGACGACATGGCAGAAACCTGCATCTTAGATTTTCTACTATATAGTATTCATCATTAACTCTTCACTTAACCTTTATGAGTAGATGCTTTCAGTTCTCATTTTGGACCCATATTATATGAGATAGCTATTAATCCATGAAATTTTGGACATTTATTGACGTTGTGCATTGTATGGACATGGCTTTATTGAATACCAATGAAAAATACATATTTTTTTATTTAAAATGTGTATATATTTAATTTTTGTACTTGCCAAGTTTTTCACGATTTATTCCCAATCCAATTCAAACGCATTTCTCTTTTTCCCCAAAGAGTCTTTGTCGATTCCAAGTCTTGATAATTTTGATCTGGAAGGGACTAGTGCAAATATTTCCAGTTCTAGACAATTGGCTAGCATGGAAGATTGGTAATGGGGAACAGATGAGACTGGAGTCTGTTCCATGGGTTGGATGTGAGAACACTACTTTGTCAAACAAAATATTAACTCTTTTACATGAAAGGAATTATTTAATGTGTCCAAAGTGTTGGTCCTGTGACTACAAATATCTAGAAATAGTGATGGATGAAAACCAATATGGTAGGACTTTAAGGGAACAATGCAAATCAGTTGAAGCCTTGATTAGAAGTAATGTAATAATTATAAAGGAAGCAGATGAAATAGTATGATCTAAAAATCCTTCAGTGGATAAATATATTTCCAAATTAGGGTACAAAGCTATGTTTTCCAATGACACTCAATATTCAAAATGATAAGTCCTTATGGTGGAAACCACTATGGAAAAAAGAATGTCCATGTGAGTGGACATAAGGAATAAAAAATAATTTGATAAATACTCAAAAACAAGAGCAGAAGGGACCTAAGAGGTGTTTTTTAGGATACTGGGACCAAAATGAATGCAACTATGGTTCCTTACTATCAACAAATATCACTTCCTTATCCACAACATAAGATAGTCTTTGTGGTTGTGGAGCCTGATTATCTTGTTTACTTTGTATCACAGAATTGGACCCCTATACCTTAAAAGGGGTGGTAATGTCGCCCGTAAATTAATCGATGTCGTGGGGGGTCCAGGGGGGGGTGGCAACACTTTTCGGAGCCCCCCCCTTGGTCGGGGTTTTCGGGGGCAGCGCCCCCGAAGCTAAAAACAGATGTAAAATTGCCTTGTAAAAGTATAGTAATTTCTAGTCAATCTGGGCCGTTCATTAGGCAAATGATCTGATGGTAGAAGTTATGTTTAGATTAGGGTTTTTTGCCCTATAAGGCAACCCCTCACTTTTATGATGGCATTGTATTGTAGTTGTGTATTGTATGTGTATTCTCGGAGCGAGAAACAGAGAGGGAGACTATGAGAGAGAACAGAGGATATTACAGCGGATCTATTGTAGGTTTTGTCTCTTCATTTTTGCTGGATAATAGAAAGGAAGGACTGGATGTTCGGGGTGGACATAGCCCAAACTGGGTGAACCACGTATATCTGTGTCTCTCTAGTTTTATGTGTTTTGTGTGCTTTTATTTTCCGCATATTTTATGTGTTGCATTGCTCCATAATATTTAATTTTCTAACAACTGGTATCAGAGCCAAAGGTATATTTGGTTGATAAACTCACAGGAAAGAAGGGTTCCTGGCTCGAGTGGGAGCAATGGCGGACGATGGTAAGTTTAGGGTCGAGAAATTTAATAGCCAAAAATTCCCGCTGTGGAAGATGTAGATGGAAGATTATCTGTATCAGAAAGATCTATACCTACCATTGAGTAGAAAAACAAAGAAGCCGACGACCATGACAGATGTGGAATGGAACATTCTCGATAGAAAGGCACTTGGAACAGTACGGTTGTGTCTTGTAGCATCAGTCGCCTTCAATATTTCGAAGGAAACAACAACAGAGGGTTTGATGCAGACGTTGGCGAAACTATATGAAAAACCCTCGGCCTCAAGCAAGGTATTTCTTATGAAACGACTATTTAATATGAAGATGTCGGAAGGTGGATCTGTTGCAGACCATTTAAATGAATTTAATACAGTTACTAGTCAGTTAAGTTCTGTAAGGGTAAAATTTGATGATGAAGTTAGAGCTCTGTTATTCTTGTGCTCATTACCAGAAAGCTGGAATGGTTTAGTTATGGCCATTAGTAACTATGTCTCTGGATCTAGTACTTTAAAGTTTTATGATGTTGTTGGTGCTATCCTTAGGGAGGAAATGCGACGAAAAAGCTCCGGTGAGACATCAGGTAATGCTTTGAGTGTAGAGTCTAGGGGAAGAATAATGGAAAGAGGAAAGAGCTCGGGATATCACAGTAAATCAAGGAAAGGTAGATCCAAGTCCAGATCAGGAATAGTGTGTTGGAATTGCGGAAAGAAAGGACACCTAAAGAAAGACTGTAGATCTCGGAAAGGAAAAGAAGGAGACACACAGCAAGAAAACAATCATGAAGAAAATGTGACAGGTGATGTGTTAGAAGATGCTTTGATTATTTCTTTCGAAAATGTTACTGATTCTTGGGTTGTAGATTCAGGGGCTTCATTCGATGCCACACCTGATAAGAAATATTTTCATGACTATGTTCAAGGAGATTTTGGACAAGTTCGTTTGGGTGATAATAAACTTCTTAGCAAATTGTTGTCATGGAATGGGTAAGGTTATTGTAAAACAACAGAATGGAAACCAATGGCTATTAAAGGAGGTAGGGCATGTTCCAGATCCGAAGAAAAATCTGATTTCAATAGGGAAATTATGCGGTGAAGGTTGTGTGACAAATTTCACAGATAAAACTTGGAAGGTCACCAAAGGATCCCTGGTAATATAAAAAGGAGAAAAGGTTGGTACATTGTATTTATGAAATAGTATTTCTAACTTTGTTAATGCTTTAACTTCCAAAGGAGCAGATGCAACATTATGGCATCATAGGCTCGGACACATGAGTGAGAAGGGGATGAAGATTCTTCACTCGAGAAATTTTTTGCTGGGTTTGAAGAATGTTGATTTGGATTTCTGTGAGAATTGCATTTATGGAAAATAGAAGAGAGTCAGATTTCTTATAGTTGGGAAAGAAAAGAAAAGCAAAAAATTAGAGCTTGTGCATACAGATGTATGGGGACTTGCTCAGGTATCATCTCTTGGTGGCTCTCATTATTATGTTACTTTAATTGATGATGCAAATAGAAAAACTTGGATTTATTGTATTCAGAATAAATATGATGTATTTGATACTTGCAAGAAATGGAAATATTTGGTTGAGATTGAGACAGGAAATAAGTTGAAGTGTCTCAGATCAGACAATGGAAGTGAATATTGCAGCAAAAAGTTTGATAGGTACTGTTCAGAGCATGGAATTCACAGAGAGAAGACAATTCCAAGAACACCGCAAGAAAATGGTGTGTCAGAAAGGGATAAAACAGAACAATCATGGAGCGTGCAAGGTGCATGAGATTGCATGTCACCAGGGATTTCCTTTAATTTTGGGCGGTCTGTGAATACATTTTTTATCTAATAAGCAGGCAATAGTTCCTTGGATGATGACCTTCCAAAGGAAGCATGGGTGAGGTAAAAAGATAAACTACTCTTTTTTTAAAGCCTTTTGGTTAACAGACGCTGTCCATATTAATAAAGAAAATAGAACAAAGATTGAGGAAAAGTCAAAGAAATGTACCTTTATTGGATATGGTGCTAATGATTTTTGTTATCACTTATATGATTATGAAAATCACAAAATCATTAGGCGCAGAGATGTAATATTCAATGAAAAGGTCTTGTATAAGAATCAGTTGCAGGAAAAGAAACAGTAAAAGAAAGCAAGGAATACACGGTTCTTGATGCGATAACTGAAAAAGTAAAGCTTTCGGAAAATAATAATAATCAACAACCACAGCAGTAGCAACCACCACAACAACAGGCACCTCAGACACCTGAAAGTGGTGTTAGAAGATCTACCGGGATAAGTACACCCCCTGAACGATACTCTCCCTTCATTATATTGTTATTTTGGGCGGTCTGGTGCATTTGAATTTTATGAAGAAGCGATACGAGGTTGGCTTGGAAAAGTGAGCCTTGGAAGAATAGATGGACTCCTTAATGCATAACGGACTTGGGACCGTCCAGGGTTGCACCAGGTAAACACATTGCAATTTGCAAGACAAATAGTTTTAAAAATTTGAGAAGGAAGAAGATGGAGGAAAAAAAAGGTACAAAGCTAGACTTGTGGTGAAGGGGTTTGCACAGAAGAAAGGTATTGATTTTGATGAAATATTTTCTCATGTTGTTAAAATGAATTCAATCAGAACTATATTAAGTCTTGTAGCAGTGGAACATTTACATCTTGAACAGTAAGATGTAAAGATAGAATTTCTCCATGGAGATTCGGGGGAAGAGATATACATGCAGCAACCAGAAGGATACGAGGTACAAGGGAAAGAAAAATTGGTGTGCAGGTTAAAGAAGAGCTTGTATGGTTTAAAAAAGGCTCCAAGGAAGTGGTATCTAAAATTTGACAAGTTTATGTCTAAACAAGGTTATACTAGATGTCACTCCGATCATTATGTTTATCTAAAGAGGCAAAATGATGGCAGCTATATTATATTGTTATTGTATGTAGATTACATGCTTGTTGTAGGGTCTAACATGTAGGAAATAAATGCGCTCAAAATAAAATTGGCAAATTCATTTGCAATGAAGGATTTGGGAGCTACAAAACAAATCCTTGACCCTTGGATAACTAGAGGCAGGAAAAATCGTAAGTGCTCCTTTGCCTCAAAATTGAAGGTAATTAAGGTACATACAAAAGGTGTTGAAAAGATTTAATATGCAGAATGAAAAACCAGTTAGTACACCTTTTGCTAGACATTTCAAATTTAGTAAGGAGATATGCCAAAGACCCAAGAAGAAATGGATTATATGTCTAAAGTTCCATATGCATCAGCATTTGGAAGCTTAATGTATGCAATGGTCTGCACAAGGCCTGATATTGCACATGTAGTGGGAGTTGTAAGAATGTACATGAACAATCCAGGAAAAGAACATTGGATGGTAGTGAAATGGATTCTCAGATATTTGAGAGGTACCACAAATCAAGCATTATGCTTTGGTGGTTCAAACATTTCTCTACGGGGATATGTTGATGCAGATATGGCAGGTGACAGAGATAACCGAAGAAGCACTACAGGATATGTATTTACTGTAGGTGGAACAAATGTCAGTTGGGTTTCAAAAATCCAAAGTGTTGTTGCACTTTCAACAACAGAAGCAGAGTATGTTGCTGCTACAGAGGCTAGTAAAGAAATGATTTGGTTACAAAGGTTTATGGATGAGTTGGGTAAGAAGCATGTTATGGGCACACTATACAGTGATATCTAGAGTACTATTCATCTTGCAAAGAACTCAACATTTCATTCCAGGACTAAACACATACATCTCGAGTACCATTTCATACGGTCAGTATTAGAAGATGGAGAGTTGAAGCTGGAAAAGATACACATTAGCCAGAATCCTACAGATATGCTAACAAAAGTTGTAACCAGGGAGAAACTAAGAACATTCTTAGTTTCAATTGGTCTTCAAGGATGACGATGAAGATGAGAAACAACTAGGTCCAAAGAGGAGTCATTTTCCAGCAAATGAAGTAGCAGTGGAGTTGCTACAATCAGTCTCCAAGTGGGAGATTGTTGGGTGTGGAGCCTGATTATCTTGTTTACTTTGTATCACAGCATTGAACCTTTATACCTTAAAAGGGGTGGCAACGCCACCCGTAAATTAATCACTTTCGTGGGGGGTCCAGGGGGGGCAGCAGTGCTTTTCAAAGCTGCCCCCCCGTGGCGGGGGTTTTTGGGGGCAACGCCCCCGAAGCTAAAAACAAATGTAAAATTGCGTTGTAAAAGTATAGTAATTTCTAGTCAATCTGGGCCATTCATTGGGAAAATGATCTTACGGTAGAAGTTATGTTTAGATTAGGGTTTTTTACCCTAGAAGGCAAACCCTCACTTTTATGAGGGCATTGTATTGCGGCTGTGTATTTTATTTGTATTCTCGGAGCGGAAAACAAAAAGGGAGACTGTGAGAGAGAACAGAGGATATTACAGTGGATCTTCTGTAGGTTTGTCTCTTCATTTTTGCTGGATAATAGAAAGGAAGGACTGGTTGTTCAGGGTGGATGTAGCCCAAACTGGGTGAACCACGTATATCTGTGTCTCTCTAGTATTATGTGTTTTTTGTGCTTTTATTTTCCACATATTTTATGTGTTGCATTTCTCCATAATACTTAATTTTCTAACAGTCTTCAATGCTATATGATAAATGATTGCATACGACCTATTCTTCATAGTTTTTTTGTCAAAAAATTGTAAATTTAATACTCATACACATCTACTTGATAAGGATTGATAGAATAGATATATTATACAGGATGGATACATCAATATTGTCCCCTATTTTCAATGAATTAAAAAGGATATATGCTCTTTTCTCCACGATTCGTGTAGATGTATACAGAGAACTGAACACTACAAAAGATACTCTAGTAAAAAAAGGTCTATTGGAAAACTTGAGAAACAATTGTCAGAATAGGAAGTCTGTCTCAAAAGAGCTAAATTTGCATTCCACAGTAAGAAAAATAATCATTGTTAGAAGAACAAATCACAAAGGGGATTGAAAGGTAAGGAAATGTTGAAATACATGCAAACATTTAGGTTTCAGAGGATAAAGTATAGAACATTTGCATCCATGCCATCAACACTCTGAGAAGAATATTTTCTGGGATTAACAAGGACAAATCATTTGGACATACCCAAGGAAATATAATTCATATGCACAACTAGAGCTTGTGGAGAACCATGATCCCTCCTGAACATTTGTGATGCAAGTGACTATGAGAGATAGCTCATGGAATCAATTTGTAAATTACCTATTGCTGGAGGTCCTCGTCAGATACCCTCAAGTCTCATTGGATTGTTGGAGGTCCTCGTCAGATACCCTCAATTCTCATCGCTTGTATTGCAGCCCCCTCTTCCCAGTGCAATCTAGAATATGCATCTCTCTTTTCAAGTTCTTCTTCCAAGTCCAATGGCTTAAGAGAGGCTCAGACCTTTTTTCCATGTTTCCTTCCAGGTTCGCCATGTTACATCTTTCCCCCTTTTTCATCGACAACATCATCAACGGTCCTTTAATTTTTATTTTAAGGCATTTCTTCAATTACATTGACTTTATTTTCTTGAGTAACCATCTCTGTTGGCTCTGGAAATTGAATAGGAGAATTTATTGTTTCTTCTTCACTGCCTAATTGCGATATATTATGATCACTATCCAACGAAAATTTACTATATTCAAAGTTCTGATTTTCCAGACAAGTATTAGGGTCAGAATTCATCAATGGTGGAATTTTTTCACGGTCCAATGTTGGACTACTTTCGCCAATGTTTTGAAAAATCTACAGCACTTCGTTGTCTTGCACACTTATACTAATATCACCTTGTCCCTCTATTTCTTCATTCTTCCAATTTATAATTATTTCGTCGTCGTTTTCTCTTGTCACTGTCTTTGTTTGAGAAATAAATTCTTTGGGTTCTGATATTGGTAGGGGATCTTCCCGCTTTTCCATAAAAGTATGCATCTCTTTTTCCATTTCCTCTTTGGGTTTAGTAAAATTGAGATCATATGGCATAATAGTTGAATTATCCCCAAATTGAAACAGTCCTTCAGAAATTCCCACATGGGAACCAACCATAATCCCCTCCTTTTCCTTTTCTTTTGAAATTGCTCCAATTTTTGAACTAGACTCTGTCGAGCCTGCCAAATCAAGACTCTTTTGAGATAGAATGTTAGACTTCCTATTATTTATCATTGTGACATGGGGACTGGGAACAGGTCGAGAGGCAGCTACAGCTGCAAAAAGTGCAGCTCTGGGCATCGGACTCAGTTTTACACTTCCAAGCAATGAAGAAAAAGCCAGTGACCGAAAATAAAAGTGAAAATGAAGCAAGCGTTGAAGTGGCAAATGCCGAAGGCTTACCAGCAAAATCCAAGAATTCATACTTCTTCATACTCAATTCAACAAATTCTCAAGATAACGGAACTTTTTTGGAAATTTAAGTTTTGTGAAATACATTATCTATTGAATGTAAGGGCTTGCCCCTTTCCTCTAAATTTGAACTAGATGCATCAGTGGAAACTCCAGTTTTCTGCTTTTTATTTTCCATCAAATGCAAGGGCTTGCCTTTTTCCTCTAATTTTGAATTAGATGCGTCAGGGACATAAGCATTACTTTTCTCATATCCAATTTTCAATATGTCTGTAATTGAAAACAAACTTTAATGTCCTTCGAATTTATCCAGTTTCTTTGAACCTTTCTTTGCCCAATCCATGTTGTTTTCATCATTTTCCTACCTTTTACGTGTGAAAATACGGTTTCTGAAGAGAAAAGGTTTCGCATTCTCATCATCAAACCCCTCCAAATATGATTCCTCCTCAGAATCATTCAGGATATCTTCGAGGCTACAATTGAGCCCCGATGGATAGCTCACATTGTTGTCACTACTCTTCTGTTCAATGAAGAAAATCAGGTCAAATTCATTCGAGGCTGGAGCCATGGAAGATCAAGAATTTTGCATACAAGCCCTAAAATTCATCATTTATTTACTGAATTGCTTGCAATTTAGGATAAGGATTCCTGACTTGGAAACAAATTTGGTGGCATGTTTTCAAATTTGAACCCTTCGCCTTTGCCACTGCCCCTAGTTCATCCTCTCTCATTCATCCTCATACATAGAGACCATTAATCATTCACAGAGAGCATGTGATTTCATTCAATCTTAATGCCTATTATTGAAATCAAGCATGGATGAAAGGAGGTTGCAATTTCGAATCCATGTAATCTTCATATGGAATTGTAACACCCATCTAGACCGTAAAGAGATTTCTTATGTTGTTATGTTTTTAACGTTCTGTTTTTCAATGTAGTATAATAATGTGTGTGAATGATGAGGGAGAACAGAAATATCATAAGTTTCATTTCCACATTAAAGTGGGTGTGTGTCAATGATGATGAATGACCCTCAATGTAGAGATGTAGAGATGTTGGAAGATAGAGTATTTGTTATAATGCTGAGATAATGTTTAGAAGCTAGGAGTGTTTGTTATAAGATTTCATAGAAAAATGGCTTAATATAAGAATTATATGGAGAAGCAATATGTCTTATATGCTATTTTTAGCCTCTCGAGGTTAAAATAATTTCTTTATTTATTTTTTCTTTCCTCGTTTAAAGAGAAAATTGGGTTGGTTGTTAATGATGAGGGAGAGTAAAAATGTTGTAAATTAGAAAGAAATAAAGAAATTATTTTAACGTTAAAGAGGTTAAATATAGTTTATTATTTTATGTTAAAGAGGTTAAAGATAGCTTATGGGACAAATTGATTTATTATCCTATTCAGCACTTTTCCTGTGAAACCTCATAGTAAACGCTCCTAACTTCTCAACAAACCCCTCATGGAATAAATTATATCAAGAGTTAGTTGTCATAGTATCTGCATAACTCTATGTGTTGTCTCTGAAGGCCTTGCATTCTAAAATGAAATATTTTTTATGTTTCCAATTTTTTGGAAGGGTAAAAAATACATACTTTTTCTTCCCACATTTCTTTTGGCCTTTTCTAGTGCCCTGTTTCAAAACATAGTTTATGAGAATTAGTCTTTAACTGAGTAATATGAATTTTCGCTATCCAAGGAATATTGACCCCTATGTTTGATTTTTGTTACTGATTTTGAGTGGGATTAAACTCTTCAATATTGTACTTTTTCTTTCTCCCTCACTCTTTATTCTAAGTACGCATGTGGAACTTATCCATAACAAAATTTTTTATCTGATGGTTCAATTATTTTTTGTCATGGTTCAGTTGTTGGAAAGAAATTAGGAGGTGGTTAACCAATGATTGTTTAAATTTCATTAATAAATGTTTATTTTATTTAAATCATACGACGCAATTTTAACTATGACTAATTTAAGACCACCTAAATGGGATTGATCCTAAAACTTATCAAAATCCAAATGAGTATCGGAGGATTATCAATGCAACTCCCTTATTGTGCCATGTCTTACTATGTGTATCAAATTTAAGACCACCTACATGTTAAAGATCATAGAAGAATTTAAATGGGATTGATCCTAAAACTTATTAGAATAATGGGATTGGTCCTAAAAGTTATTAGAATCCAAAGGAGTAGAGGAGGATTAGCAAACCAACTTCCCTAGTGGGTCATGCCCTACTATGTATATCAATTTTCTTATCAAATAATGGTAGGAATATGGTTATATTTTTGTCACAGTGTGCTCGATAGATGGCACAGGTAATTGAGTGTAAAATGTCACACGAAAAGATTAAACAAGAATGACATTTCTCCCTACAACCAATGTGATATATGTGTGACCCATGAGGTGTAGACTAGATGGTTTGAGTGGGGTTTAGTCCCCACCAGGTCTTAGGTTCAAACCTCATGGGGAGGGGTTAAGGATGGAAACCACTTTTTGGGAAATTAAACTATCCCAAGGGGCATCCATGCTCAATCATGCTTCACACAATCCTGGTGATAGCATCCCATTGTGGGTAGATCGTTCTTCCATCCCATAAATAGGTTGGCCCTCACCTAGGCTCAACCTAGTTACAAAACCAAAATGAAAGAGCCATCTTATGTGTGTATAATGTAAAGCCACATAATTCACTCCATGAAACTTCCTCTCCTTATTAGACAATGTTTATTTTTGCTAAAATAATAACTAGAAATTACTCTAAATGGTGCAAATGAAAGCAATAAAAATACAAAGTGTAAAAGTTGAACACTCGTAATGGAGGCTTTAGAAAATGGAGAAGAAGAGTAGTAATGTTCCACAATTTCATGGTCAATACATAAGTCATCAATGTCACACAATTAAAACATGGAATTTCGCACTTTCCAAACATCATAGAAGAGGATCGGCTCAAAACAATAGCAGTATTTCAAACCTCGAATGCCCAATTTCGAAAGGGAATTTGCAAGGAAAAGTCAAGAGAGGGGCTAACATGGCTAACCCAACAACTTGTGCTATGTTTCATCCATCAAATGATCAATTTATTGAAAATTACTCTTTCAATGGGAAAAAAGGTAGAGAAGTACAAGTTGCTACTGGACAAGGTTAGTGGCTACACACCTTCCAATAAATTAAAAATCTCTAGAAAATTAGAAAAATAAGATCTTCATTCATAACATAGTTGAGGCTTATAAAATCATATTTAATGGTAGAATACCGCTCTCTCTTGTCAATCCATGGCCAAGGTGCAATTCCCAACAACAATCAATTCCTTATGTCTCAAGATGGCAATCTGATGATTTCTGAAAAGGGAATAAGTCATGAAACAACAAACAAAAATTAAAAATTGAGGCATGTAACAATGTCAAACCATCTAAAATTATGGAGGGCGTGAACTCTTTATGATAAGTCACACCAATTATGACTACCCAACCCCATGCTACAAAGAAGGAAGTTCTCTGACAATAATCAACAATATCATAAAGCATGAAATCTAGCAACAACATTATCCTTAAGGCCATTGATGTTGAGGCCTCCTCATTCATAACCCATTTTAGATATCATCTTCATACCAATGCCTTTGGTATGTTTCTTTGTTGAGAAAAATACTGAGAGGGGGGGGGGGGGCTGAATCACTATTTAGGGCATACTCAAATCTTTTTAATTTTTCTATTCACTAAAACCCATACGCTACTTTGCTGAAGCCAACTAGCGTATACATGCAGATATCCTTCATAAAACTCACATATACACAGAGATATAATTATCCATTTATTTCTTTACTTAGTTCTATGCATCATTCAATCATCATACGTATAGTTAGCAGTAAGCATGTGCAGTAATAATAGAATAAACCATCACACATAAGAAACACACATGAACACCAGGATTTTAGGTGGAAACCAAAGTCGGGAGAAAACCACCGTTGCAGTTGTCTCATCCTTCAATATTTTATTATAGAGAAAACATCTTACAACCATAAACTGGTGCAGACTCATACCAGCACGTAGGCACCCACCTGCAGAAAGCTACAACCTTCTCTCGTTTACCAGCCTCTCCTGTAAGGGAGCTACAACCCCCTGCTCTCATTTACCAGCCTCTCCTGGAAGGGAGCTACGACCCCCTGCTCTCATTTACCAGCCTCACCTGGAAGGGAGCTACAACCCCCTGACTAGAGGCTACAACCCTCAACACCACCATGGACCACGTTTCATCAATTTTCATACTGGATCCAACCCACACAATTAAGTTCAAGGAACATTCATCAAACCAACAACTTGCTCTATAATAGCATAATCAATATTCAAACAACCCAGATCATCATTGACAGATAGCAGTAGAATAGTAGAACATATTAGACATTTCATACCACATACTTCAGCAAACCCTAAATTACATACGCTCTTTTTCTTCACTGAACCTACGTATATGTGTGCTTTCACAAATACCAACCTGCGTATACATCTGCACACATTTCAGAGCTGACTTCAATTCTCATACGTGCTTTTGTTGAATACAAGCCGCGTATATACACGCTTCGTCCTCGACGAACCTGCGTATAGATCTTTAGACATTTTAGGGTAGTGCAGCTCTCCAGAACAAATAAATAGCTCAGATCTTCATTCTTTGCTTAAGCTCAGATTCGCTAGATCACAGATCTAATCATTCCATAAACAGATATAGAAAATACATATACATTTCAGATCTAGAGATCCCTCTTCATCATTTTCTTCATAGGTGCATCATAGATTTAGATCTATCATCAAACTTTTACCCTTACCATTCAGACATCCTTCAGAGTGAGGTATTCATTCAAACCCAGACTCATCCACAACCTTTGCACTACTAATTTCTTCTCCTTATATAGGTTTAGCCTTTGTCAATACCATGAGCCAAAACCACACAACTTCTAATGGTATTCCTAGATGGGATCAATTAGATATTCAAGCGCTCAATACAATGGGTAAATACCATGGTAGTAACCCCTGGTTTTACACATTTAGAGCATAATTGATCATACGTGACTTAGCACGTACTTTTCCGCGTGCATACACGCCTTCTCCTTAGCAAACCCGCGTATGTCTTGTAACATACACTTTTCATCATTGTTCTGGCACACACTGAAGATTGATTTCTATGGTCCTTCTAAGCTACCTGTAGAACATCAGATTTACATCATTAATAAACTCATCAAGCATCAAGAACAGCTTCATTATGTAGGTTGTCATCATCTTCATCAAGTGGGTTGCCATCAAGGACAACACTCTGCATCATATTGCCAACAATATCCCCCTTTGGACTTGATGGCAACTTCTCTGGTCCTTCTGAGCTACTTGTAGAACAGAAAATTTACATCATTAATAAACTCATCAAGCATCAAGAAAAACTTCATTAAGTAGGTTGTCATCATCTTCATCAAGTGGGTTGCCATCAAGGACAACACTCTGCATCATATTGCCAACAATCTCCCCCTTTGGACTTGATGGCAACCATGATGGTGTTTGATCACCACAACAGATATATACATTAAGCACAATGATATTCTTCCCCTATTAAAACACCATGTCACTCTCCCCCTTTGACATCAAGGGCAAAGGGCGGATCAAAACCAACACAAGATTTTTCCCCTCATGAAGAAAGAAGAGCGTTGTAGAACTGATGTACACTGAAGTTACCATGCTCCCCTTGAGTTCATGTTGAATGTTCAAACATATTTTCCAATGAATTACATGACTCTACGACCTTCCTATCACCAAGGACTCATACTGACATCAAAGATCCAACCAAGTGGATTTACATAAGAGACTCAAGTACCCAACCAAGTGGGTTTACACATTTTGACTCAACTTCCCAACCAAGTGGGTTTACACATTTTGAATCAACTACCCAACCAAGTGGGTTTACAAAATGAACAAGTCCTTACATGACTGAATATTACAATTTTACATCATAGGTCTCATCATGAACTTTTCATCAAATTACAAATATGACCTTTTATGACCACTACCAAGAAGACCTCAAAAGAGATCATGTTTCAGAACCATCATAATGCCAACAATGCATTATACTCATCAAGTCTAATGCTCCCCCTGAAAAATGTGCATCCAAGCATCATTTACATATGACCAAGGCTCCTCCTTAGCTTGTGCAGCATGAACACTTTCAACAACAAGTCATCAACAACCATCTCTGCATGATTTTTTCTTATCTCTAAATCATAAGACTTCTATCTCATCCATGTGTGAAAGCAAGGAATACTCTTCAGCAAAAAGAAAATAGGGCTCATTCATAATCTCATCATAAGAAACCATGTATCATTTCATCATCATTTAGAATTGAATAATAAGTAGATACAGTGCCAATAATACAATCATTAATAGTCAGACTGATGCTCCCCCTGAACCTGTGCTCTTGATCTTCAGCTGTCATACAAATTTTCTTGTCATAAGTGCATACGTGACTATCTCCACTGTAACTCGCATGTATATGCGGCTTTAGTTCATAGAACCCGCGTATGTAAAGTGAAACTTTCAAAATTTCACATTCCTTCATCTCCCCCTGTACCACCTATACCTATCTTCTTCACATCAGATGCTCTGTCAGAAATACACATAACCAGAATAACCAAATCAACCATGAGAATCATCATACATTGCTCCCCCTGTGATGATACATTACCAATTCCTATAATGTATCTCACATCATTCCTACAGTCATTATGAGAAGTAAGCTTAAGAAGCGGATGACTGCAGTCGGTTCAATATTCCCTATGTTTCTGACCGGTCTTCCTTCTTCTTCCAGCTTTGCTTGAAGTTTCTTATCGTGTGCTGGAAATTGTTCAATTTCTCAGATATGTTCATCCTACATTCTTTTTCTACATGTCCATACTTGTTACAGGCATAACATCTTGTATGACCAGAAAAGTAAGCATATGGATCATAATGTGTTTTTCTATACTTTCTTCTATTGCAATCAGCTTCTTTATGACCATACTTGTTGCATGAAAAACAATATCCCTTAAAGAACCCAGAGTACCTATCTGTATAGAATCTGTTTGTTTGTGACTGAAAAAATTTTCTTCTGCAATTTGCTGCAACATGCCCATAATTATGACATTTAAAGCATTCAACATTATTGATCAAAGGAGGGAATGATTTCTTTTGAGAGTTCATGATTGTCGGTTGACCTTTTGCTTCTTTCAACACTTCAGGCTTTGCATTGATATCCTTTGAATCTTTAGCACGTCCTTGTGAACTAGATTCTCCTTTAACAGTTTCATGAAAACCAAGACCAAGTTTAACAGAAGGAGACCTTTGACTACTAAGAATATTGTCCAGAATCTTAGTACTATCTTGAAACCTCAAGAGTTTATCCTTTTCTTCTAATTTACCTTTGAGAATGTTGACCTCAACCTCCAATTTTTGGCATTGCTTCTTCATGCTTTCTTCAACCCTTTTTCCTTCTTCTACTTGATCATTTAATTTTAAAATTTCTTCCTTCAACCAATTTTCTTGTTCTTCACATGTTTGTAGCAGTTCTTCATTCTTCTTATTTGATTTTTCCAGATCTTCTTTGAGAGAGATGATTTCTGCTTCAAGTCTTTCACTTTTATTGGTTGCATAAACATACAACTTTTGATACTTGTCTATCTGTCCATTCAGTATTTCTTTCTGTTCATTCATTATAGAGATCATATCTTTGTAGATAGATTCTCTCTTATGAAATTGATTCCAATCATTGCTTTCATCATTGATCTTGAGATTTGCTTCTAGACTTATATTGTTACTTTTACGATCTTCATCATTGCATGCACGAGAAAGTGGATCACAAGAACAACAATCAATACATGTTTCCTCTTCTTCATTTTCTGCTACACATGTTTTCTCAGGTATCTTCTTTCTTTGAGTAGCCTTCTTTTTCTTCCTTGCCATGAGCGCTTTCAGATCTTGGTCAGAATCTTCTTCATCTTCACTTTTCATTTCATTATTATCTTCATTTGCATAATAACTCTTTCCCTTTACAAATTGTTTCCCTTTATCATGATTTTCTCTATAAGGACATTTCGCAGCATAATTACCAACTCTTCCACAATCAAAACATTTGAAGGGAAGCTTACCTTTGAATCTTCCAGTACCTAGTTGGAGTCTTCTCAGAAAATTTTGCTTCTTCTTCTTCTGATATATAATTTGATTCCTTGACAACTTCATTTTCTTTTCCTTTTGCACACGCCTTAAAAGTATCTTCTTTGATTTGAGAGGGACCTCCTTGTCTCATTTCATAAGTAGTCAGAATACCATGTAGTTGAACAATAGTGAGAGTTTGCAGATCTTGCCTTTCTTCAATAGCTGATACTTTTGACTCAAATTTTGAAGTTAAAGATCTTAAGACTTTTTCCACCAGAGTAGTATCGGTTATGGTTTCACCCAAACTTCTCATACGATTTCCAATATGATCTAGACGTAAAAAGAAACTGGTAATACTCTCATCACTATACATCCTTAAATTTTCATATTCAATTCTGAGAGTTTGGAGTTTTGCACTTTTTACCTTTGTATCTCCTTCATAGCTCAGAATGATTTTGTCCCATATTTCTTTTGCTGAATTTAGTTGCATCACTTTAGAAAATTCTGGTTCAGACAGGCTTCCTAATAAGACATTGACGGCTTTGGAATTGATTTCATATTTCTTCCTTTCTACTACATCAGCAGGAATACTTTCCAGATAATGATAACCTCCTTCCACGATTGCCCATACTTCTTCACCAAGACTTTGCAGATATGCTTTTGTTCGTATCTTCCAGAATAACAGATTATTTCCATTGAATAGAGGTGGCCTTATAGACATTACCCCTTCATGACTTCCCATTGCGATGGATCTCCTTCAAGCGATCAAGCTTCTGCAGAAGGACCTTCTCTGATACCAATTGTTAGGAAAAATACTGAGAGGGGGGGTGGGGGGGTGAATTAGTGTTTAGGGCATACTCAAATATTTTTACTTTTTCTATTCACTAAAACCCATATGCTACTTTTCTAAATCCAACTACCGTATACACACGGATATCCTTCATAAAACTCGCGTATACACAGAGATCTAATTATCCATTTATTTCTTTACTTAGGTCTATGCATCATTCAATCATCATATGTATAGTTAACAGTAAGCATGTGCATTAATAACATAATAAACCATCACACATAAGCAACACACATGAACACCACGATTTTAGGTGGAAACCCAAGTCGGGAGAAAACCATCGATGTCGTTGTCTCAGCCTTCAATATTTACTTATAGAGAAAACATATTACCACATGTACTGGCGCAGACTCATACCAGCACGCAGGCACCCACCTGCAGAAGGCTACAACCTTCTATCGTTTACCAGCCTCTCCTGGAAGGGAGCTACAACCCCCTGCTCTCATTTACCAGCCTCTCCTGGAAGGGAGCTATGACCCCCTGCTCTCATTTACCAGCCTCACTTGGAAGGGAGCTACAACCCTCAGCACCACCATGGACTAGGTTTCATCAATTTTCATACTGGATCCAACCCACACAATTAAGCTCAAGGAACATTCATCAAACCAAAAACTTTCTCTATAGCAGCATAATCAATATTCGAACAACCCAAATCATTATTGACAGATAGAAGTAGAATAGTAGAACAGATCAGACATTTCATACCACATACTTCAGCAAACCCTAAATTACATACACGCTTTTTCTTCACTGAACCTCCGTATATATGCACTTTCACAAATACCAACCTGCGTATACATCTGCACACATTTTAGAGCTGACTTCAATTCTCATACGTGCTTTTGCTGAATACAAGCCGCGTATATATGTGCTTCCTCCTCGACGAACCTGCGTATAGATCTTCAGACATTTTAGGGTAGTGCAGCTCTCCAGAATAGATAAACAGCTCAGATCTTCATTCTTTGCTTTAGCTCAGATTCGTTAGATCAGAGATCTAATCATTCCATAAACAGATCTAGAAAACACATATACATTTCAGATCTAGAGATCCCTCCTCATCATTTTCTTCATAGGTGCATCATAGATTCAGATCTATCATCAAACTGTTACCGTTACCATTCAGACATCCTTCAGAGTGAGGTATTCATTCAAACCCAGACTGATCCACAACCTTTGCACTATGAATGTCTTCTCCTTATATAGGTTTAGCCTTTGTCAATACCATGAGCCAAAACCACACAACTTCTAATGGTATTCCTGGATGGGATCAATTAGATATTCAAGCGCTCAATACAATGGGTCAATACCATGGTAGTAACCCCTGGTTTTACACATTTAGAGTGTAATTGATCATACATGACTTGGCACGTACTTTTTCGCATGCATACGCGCCTTCTCCTTAGCAAAACCGTGTATGCCTTATAACATACACTTTTCATCATTGTTCTGGCACACACTGAAGATTGATTTCTCTAGTCCTTCTGAGCTACTTGTAGAACGTCAGATTTACATCATTAATAAACTCATCAAGCATCAAGAACAACTTCATTAAGTAGGTTGTCATCATATTCATCAAGTGGGTTGCCATCAACGACAACACTCTGCATCATATTTCCAACATTCTTAAATGCTAAAAAAGAGGTGTTATGAACATAAATAGAGGGAAATGCTTATTACCTCCTTGAACTTTTCATTCATCTTTTCAATTTCTAATGATGATGGCGACATTGTAGATGACTCTAGCCACCCATATTTACCAATTGAAATAAGATGAGAACCTTGGAGATGCTTGAAAAATGCATATGCATCATTTTCCTCATATGGTCCATAACCTCTGTTTGAACCATACCCACATATTGGCTTCACTTTGGATGTTTCTTTTGGTGTCACTAGTGTGGAAATTTTAGCAACTTGTTCCTCAAGAACATGCTGAAATTGAAGGCGCATATGCCGCCTTCAACCATTTCTAGAATTATTCTCAATTCAATGTTATCCCTCTCCTTTTCATCCATAATCATCCTATCATTATGATATAGATTACCTGAAACTAAAAACCATTCACGACAAGATGACATCAGTCTGAAAAACCCCTAATCTAACATGTTTCATGAAATCACTTGTTAGGGTTGCAACTGGTGACTAACTTAGGGATTGCATAGTTCTAGAGGCCAAGGTCTACAATCGAGGCTTGAGACTATGCAATGCGTAGTTCAGGATGGCTAGGGTCAAAGGATTGCGCAGTTGAGGGGCCTAAGAGCTCAAGATCGGGGCTTGATGTTTGAGGTTTCCCAATGCTACGTTCTCGAAGGACAGACTCAAGGAACTGTGCAGTTGAGGCATTCAAGAGGTCAAGCTCGAGGCGTGACCCTTGAGCTTAACCAATGCACAGTTTTGAAAGGCCTATCTAGGTGATTGTGCAGTTGAAATTTCAAGAGGTCAAGGTTGAGGCTTAAGGCATGTATTTGGCTAATGTGAAATTTTGGAAGGAGAACAAGCTGGGAGATTGCATAGTTGAGGGGTTTAAGGGCTCAGGCTTAAGGCTTGAAGTTTCCTAATGAAAAATTATGGAGGGAGGAAAATATAATGGATTGCACAACTCAAGGTGTTAGGCTAGAATATTAAGGCCTAGCACTGCACAATGCATAGTTAAGGCTAGCTAGGAGGCATAAATTATGTAGTTCTGGAGCTCAAGGTCAAATTTGGGCATTGTTACTACACAATGAATAATTTCAAGAGGTAAGGTCAAGGCCTAAAGGTTGAGACTGTGAAATGCACAATTTAGGATGGTTAAGTGAGGTCAAGTTGATCAGGAGTGAAATATTCTGGATTAGGCCAAGTGTGGAATCAGTGAGACCAAAGTGAACAGGGAAAAAACTTTGGCATGATCACTGTCTTGTGACGACCGTGATAACAATTTTGCGATAATGCATACAAATTTGGGAATGAGTGTAAAGCGTGTCTAGATGACTAGAGGAACTCGACAGCACCATAGTTACCAGTTGAAACAAGCCAAAACTCCAATTTACAAGATAAGCGACACTTCCCATACCAAAAGATGACATTTTCTATATAAAGATAAAAGTGTGAACGATGATGAATGAAACACATGCCATAGAGAATATAACATGAAAACAACATTAATTAAAGTGAAAGAAAGAAAGTGATAGACGAAAACATGAAAGTGACACATGTGAAACTAAAGGTGTGTAAAAGAGACAGTTTGAAAAACTTATCGACATAGAAGTACAAACGCAACCAGACGTGAGAAATTGTCAATGACGATGTGGATTGACTGCCAAAATGAACAGAAAATTACATATGCAATACCAAATGGAAATGACCGAGGGCATAAAACACTGACAAATTTTAACCCTCATGCCCCCATTCTATTACTTCAACATTCGCTTCAGCCTTTCCTTCAACTTCACCATCCCCTTCAGGAACCAATTATTCTTTGTTGTTGTCAAGCCCTCTTCAACCTAATTGATCCTCACTCTGAACCAATCGCTTCTTTCCCTCCCTCCATTGATATACTTTCTCTTATTACTTTTCATTTTCCTTCTCTTCCTTCATATCGATCCAATCAATCCAATTTCGTTGCTAATGTCGGCAACCTTGACAAATCCACTGCTTGCTCTAATTAAAAAACATGTTTTAATTTTAAATTAAATATTAATAATCACTCTAAAACCTATTTGAGTTTATATTTCAAAAAACATTTTTAATGGTATTTTGAATCCTAATTTTAGAGATTATTATAATTATTTTAATGGTATTTTTATCCCTATTTTCAATAATATTAATAATTATTCTAATGATACCATCTTTAATTTTAAAAATTATTCTAATGATGCTTTAATCATAGAACTTTTAATTTCAAATCTAGTTTGAAGGTTGATATTAGTTTTAATACTAATTCTATTTCATGTCTATTTTCTAATTATAATTTTAAAACTAATTTAAATATTGTTCTTCTTAATTCCCCTTGAGTCCAATCCTCTTCCTCTTAATTACGTACCTCATCCCACTTCTAGCCTCAATTCTTCATGGATATTTAATGATAGCATTATTTCTTATGGTAATAATAATCCAAACATTAATTCTTCTGGTAATAATAATTCTTCCACATCCTCTCCTACCCCGCTTTCAAACCTTTTAGGCTATTCTGATCCTCTACCCTTTCTTAATGTTAAACTAGTAAACATTTCCAATGTTGAGCCTAATGGTCCTTCCTTAAACATTTTAGAAAAAAAAATTCAATTTTTCTCTTATTCTCTGAACCATTCCCTATGGATATTATTTGTTCCATTGAATCCATCTCTCATCACCTTCCCTCCCATGTTCGAAAAGAGCTTTGAAAAGAATTTGGACATATTTAGTCAACGAGCGCTTAACTCGAGTGGTAGGGATGGTGGTTTTCCATCCCATCCACCTCATTCCATGTCCCTGGAGACATGGCCCGTCATAGTAAGGCTGGAATGATAGGCGTCCCATTGGAGTCTAGAATTAGCCCACCCGTGAATATTAGCCCCTCACCTAGGCTCAACCTAGTTACAAAAACAAAACAAAAGAGCCATCTTATGTGTTTATAATGTAAAGCCACATAATGCACTCCATGAAACTTTCTCTCCTTATTGGACAATGTTTATTTTTGCTAAAATAATAAATAGCAATTACTCTAAATGGTGCAAATGAAACCAATAAAAATACAAAGTGTAAAATTTGAGCAATCGTAATGGATGCTTTAGAAAATGGACAAGAAGAGTAGTAATGTTCCACACTTCATGGTGAAGACATAAGTCATCAATGTCACACAATTAAAAAATGGAATTTGGCACTTTCCACACATCATAGAAGAGGATGGGCTCAAAACAATAGTAGTATTTCAAACCTCGAATGCCCAATTTTGAAAGGGAATTTGCAAGGAAAAATCAAGAGAGGGGCTAAGATGGCTAACCCAACAACTTGTGCTATGTTTCATCCATCAAATGATCAATTTATTGAAAATTACTCTTTCAATGGGAAAAAGGGTAGAGAAGTGAAAGTTGCTACTGGACAAGGTTAGTGGCTACACACCTTCCAACAAATTAAGAATCTCTAGAAAATTAGAAAAATAATATCCTCATTCACAACATCGTTGAGGCTTATAAAATCATATTTAATGGTATAATACCACTCTCTCCTTTCAATCCATGACCAAGGTGCAATTCCCAATAGCACTCAATTCCTTATGTCACAAGATGGAAATCTGACGATTTGTGAAAAGGGAATAAGTTAGGAAACAACAAAAAAAAATTAAAAATTTACGCATGTAACAATGTCAAACCATCTAAAATTATGAAGGGTGTGAAATATTTATGATAAGTCACACCAATCATGACTACCCAAGCCCACGCTACAAAGAAGGAAGTTCTCTGACAATAATCAACAATATCATAAAACATGAAAAATAGAAACAACATTATCCTCAAGGCCATTAATGTTGAGGCCTCCTCCTTCATAACCCATTTTAGATAGCATCTTCATACCAATGCCTTTCGTATGTTTCTCAAATGCTAAAAAAGAGGTGTTATGAACATAAACATAAGGAATTGTACTTGAAATGCTTATTACCTCCTTGAACTTGTCATTCATCTTTTCAATTTCTGATGATGATGACGACATTGTAGATGAATCTAGCCACCCACTTCTACCAAATGACATATGATAGAACCTTGGATATGCTTGAAAAATGCACATGCATCATTTTCCTTATATGGGCCATAACCTCTGTTTGAACCATGCCCACATATTGGCTTTACATTGGATGTTTCTTTTGGTGTCTCTAGGGTGGAAATTTTAGCAACTTATTCCACAAGCACATGCTGAAATTGAAGGTGCATATGCCACCTTCAGCCATTTCTAGAATTCTTCTCAATTCAATTTTATCCCTCTCCTTTTCATCCATAATCATCCTATAATTATGATATAAAGTACCTACAACTGAAAACCATTCACGGTAGGATGACATTAGTCTCAAAAACCCGTAATCTAACATGTTTCATGAAATCATTTGTTACAGTTGGAACTGGTGACTAACTTAGGGATTGCATAGTTCTAGAGGCCAAGGTCTGGGATTGAGGCTTGAGACTGCACAATGCATAGTTCAGGATGGACAGGGTCAAAGGATTGTGCATTTGAGGGGATTAAGAGCTCAATATTGGGGCTTGAGGTTTGAGGTTGCCCAATGCAAAGTTCTCGAAGGACAGACTCAAGGAATTATGCAGTTAAGGGATTCAAGAGTTCAAGCTCGAGGCTTGAGCCTTGAGGTTACCCAATGCACAGTTTTGAGAGGCCTATCTAGGTGATTCTGTAGTTGAAAAGCTCAAGAGCTCAAGGTTGAGTCTTAAGGCCTGGAGTTGCCCAATGTGAAATTTTGGAAGGAGAACAAGATGGGAGATTGCACAGTTGAGGGGTTCAAGGGCTCAGGCTTAAGGCTTGAAGTTTCCCAATGCGCAATTTTGGAGGGAGGAAAATATAATGGATTGCATAGATCAAGGTGTTAGGCTGGAATATTGAGGCTTGGCACTGCGCAATGCATAGTTAAGGCTGTTTGGGAGGCATAAATTATGTAGTTCTTGATATCAAGGGTCAAATTTGGGCACTGTGACCACACAATGCATAATTTCAAGAGGTAAGGTTGGGGCTGGAGGGTTGAGACTGTGCGATGTGCAATTTAGGAAGGTTGAGTGAGTTCAAGTTGATCAGGAGTGAAATATTTTGGATGATGCCAAGTGTGGAATCAATGAGACCAAAGTGAACAAGGAAAAAACTTTGGCATGATCACTATCTTACGATGATCGTGATGACACTTTTGCGATAATGCATAAATTTTTTTGAATGAGTGTAAAGTGTGTCTAGTTGACTAGAGGAACTCAACAGCACCATAGTTACTATTTGAAACAAGCCAAAACTCCACTTTGCAAGATAAGCGACACTTCCCATGCCAAAAGACCACATTTTCTATATAAAGATAAAATTGTGAACGACGATGAATGAAACACATGCCAGAGAGAATATAACATGAAAATAACATTAATTAAACTGAAATCAATAAAAATCGATAGTCGAAAACATGAAAGCGACACATGTGAAACTGAAGGTGCGCAAAAGAGACAGTTTGAAAAACTCATCAACATAGAATTAAAAACACAACCAGACACAAGAAATTGTCAATGATGATGTGGAATGACTGCTGACATGACTTGAAAATTACATATGCACTGCTGAATGGAAATGATTGAGAGGGCAGCAAACACTGACAAATTTCAACCCTCACGCCCCCATTCTATTACCTTAACCTTCGCTTTGGCCTTTCCTTCAACTTCACCATCCCCTTAAAAAACCAATTATTCTTTGTTGTTGTCGAGCCCTCTTCAACCTACATTGATCGTCACTCTGAGCCAATTGCTTCTTTCCCTCCATCCATTGATATAGTTCCTCTTATTAATTTTGAGTTTCCTTCTCTTCCTTCATATCGATCCAATCAATCCAATTTCGTTGCTAATTCCGGCAACCTTGACAACTCGATTGCTTGCTCTAATTAAAAAATAGGTTTTAATTTTAAATTAAATATTAATAATAATTCTAATACCTGTTTGAGTTTATATTTCAAAAAACATTTTTAATGGTATTTTGAATCCCAATTTTAAATATTATTCTAACTATTTTAATGGTATTTTTATCCCCATTCTCAATAATTTTAATAACAATTCTAATGATAGCATTTTTTATTTTAATAATTATTCTAATGATGCTTTAATCATATAACTTTTAATTTCAAATCTAGTTTGAAGTTTGATATTAGTTTTAATACTAATTCTATTTCATTTCTATTTTCTAATTATAATCTTAAAACTAATTTCAATATTGTTCTCCTTAGTTCCCCTTGAATCCAATCCTCTTCCTCTTAATTAAGTACCTCATCCCTCTTCTAGCCTCAATTCTTCATCGATATTTAATTATAGAATTATTTCTTATGGTAATAATAATCCAGACATTAATTCTTGTGGTAATAATAATTCTTCCACATCCTCTCCTACCCCGCTTTCAAACCTTTTAGGCTATTCTCATCCTCTGCCCTCTCTTAATGTTAAACTAGTAAACATTTCCAATGTTGAGCTTAATGGTCCTTCCTTAAACATTTTAGAAAAAAGATTCAATTTTTCTCTTGTTCTCTGAACCATTCCCTATGGATATTATTTTTTCCATTGAATCCATCTCTCACCACCTTCCCTCCCATGTTGGGAAAGAGCTTCGACAAGAATTTGGACACATTTAGTCAACGAGTGCTTAAATTGAGTGATAGGGATGGTGGTTTTCCATCCCATCCACCTGATTCCATGTCTCTGGAGACATGGCCTGTCATAGTAAGGCTGGAAGGATAGGCGTCCCATTGCAGTCTAGAATCTCTGATCCAGTTCTGATTTGTAGCCCACCATAACCTAACCTTACCAAAGAGAAATTTATAGCCCTTCTTCAACTCAATTCCAACCCCACCAATCTCATTCTAAAAGTTGACAAAGAAAACGAGTCAGTCGTTATGAATTCTTCCAATTATCGTTATAAGATGCTTGATCTCAAATCTCAAAGCGTCCTCTAATTTTGCATGATTTTCTTGTAAGTTTCATATTTTTCTATTTTATCATGTAGTGTGAACTTAAACATAAGCAACATTTCATCACATAACTCATACATGCATTCATGAAGAGCAAAAAAAAAGGATTTTGTGGTGAAGTTCACCCCTTATCGGCTACATCTCCAAGCCTGCTAACATCGCTAGATCCCTCGATATATTCATTGAATTTGAGTACATAAAATTTTGTTGATAAAATAAGTGTTTATTTCCCCTTCAAGGAAATGTTCTCCTTCACCCTTCCTCTTGACCTTGCTTGTTTTATGACACTAGGTAATTCATTCACCCAACCATTACAAAGCCCTGCATCTAAGAAATATGGTTAAAAAACAATACTTCTGAGAAGCATCCAAAGATAATAATCTAAGTTCAGTCTTCTTTCTTGGTGTATGTTATTCAATCCCTGTTCTTATTTCTCCTTTTTATATAAATATTATGGGAGAAAGTGTATCAGGAAATTTCATTTGACATTGCCTTTTGGGAATGACGGATAAAATTCGAAGAAATATAGAAATGAAAGCACATGATAGAGGTAATGGCTTAATATTCATGCAACCATGAGCGATTAACCTCTTCCCCTTGATAAATTAATTTACAGTAATAGGCTTTTGGATTGGCATTAACAATAATTACACATTACTAAAATGTACAATGATTTTTTTGTGTCCAAATCATGTGTGATTCACTACAATGTGCATGGAGACACATACTAAGGGAATATCTTTCAAAATTCATTCCAATAGGCACCCTTCATGGCGAGGGCATCAAGCATACCCTAATGGTAATGAAGCAGAAGGCTTCTAAAATGATTTCTTTTCCAACAGTCGTGGTAGATGCATATGTTTATCTCAAGAAAAAAGTTTTTCTTTATTTTCATGTTAGTCAAGGTTTTCATGAATATTTTGCACAAACTAATAATATGCATCTAGTATATATTGTACTTAAATGAGGGGATGGACTTTCGTGGAAGAAGTTTCGTCCACAAGAACAATCTCCTCGATCCTGGAAACTATCATTGATATGCCTGTGAGACATGAAATATATAGTAGTTGTTGTTTTAAAAATATTGAAATATATGTGATAATCACTGTGAAAACAAATTGGTGGACAGATGATATTTGATAATTTAGAGAGGATAAATAACGTTAAATGGGTCTGACATGTAAAAATTACCTTGTAATTAAAATTTTGATTGAAAGAGTCCCTACATTAACATCTATCTAAACAAAATATAATATCTATGTATTTATTTGTAATCAAAATATATTTTTATTATCAATATGGTGACAAACACTATGGAATATCCTTTATATTTGGTTGTATTTGTAGATAAAGGTTCATCATCATATGTTTGTTGTTATATATATGAACATTACAGTTGCTTCCTATGCTATAGTTATTGTATTTTTTTTAGGATCGCTAAGTGTTTTTTCTTGGAGTTAAAGTGACTATGTGAAATCTTCTAAACTCATGAGTTTTTCTAAATTAATATGCTTTTTTGTAAATGTAAAAAAAATAAAGGGTTGATTACTTTATTATTGTTTAATTGTTCAATTTGATGGAGCTTTGAGTGTTGGACTTTGATGACTTATGTGGTTTTTCCCTATCAAAATATAAAGAAAGGATTAATTTGTTTTTTTAAAACATTACAAATTTCTTAATTGTTTTATGAGGTAGTGATCAATTTCTTTCCACCTATCTTTCTAGTTTATCTATTAGGTATTTACATAATTTTTGTATTTCTATATTTTAAAACTTGTTTTTCAAAGTTTATGATTATAATATTAATAATAATTTATTTTTAAGGTTGTTGTCAAGACAAACACCAATTTTTTGTATGACAACCCTTTCTTGTAAAATTTTATCATACCCATGAGGTGTAGACCAATTGGTTTGAGTGGAGTTTAGTCCCAAAATGGTCTCATGTTCAAACCTCGTGGGAAGGGGTTTTGGACGGAAGCCACTTATGGGGGAATTAAACTATCCCAAAGAGAATCGATGCTCAAAAGACTTTCACACAATCCTTGGAAAGAACCATGAATCTTATCTTACTTTTATGTTCATTTTAAATTCTTGCCTACATGCATTCTAGATTACTTAATAGGAAGATTTAAATCTTATTTATTCAATATTATAAGGTGGTTCCCATTGATAAGGATTAAATGAAAGAGAAAAAAGGGGATTTCAATCTTATAAAGTGTTTTCCATTACTAAGGATGAAATGAAAGAGGAAAAAGGAGCTAGTGGGAACTGCACTCCCACCCCATGATGGGAGGCACCCACAAAATTCTTGCAAGCATTGGAGCCATCAATGCCACAACATATGCACATAGCTTCCATGAGCCCTTAATATTTGTAAATGGTGATAGAACATAGATAAGGGGCCTAATCTTTCAAAAGATAAAGGGTCATTCCCTTGGCAACAATGTAGTGTTTATAAGTTTTAAAAATATATATAGATAATAAATGTACAATGAAATAGATTGAGAGTAGAGAAATTTGAAGAGGACAAGACATCATTTCACTTTAAACACATATATTTTACCTCCTCATTTCCATGAAATCTACCATAAAGAGGTTAAATCATTCATATCGAACCTGAAAAAATGAAATAGAGAAATACAAAAAATGAATTAATAACAATGCACTAAGAATAAAAGAAATCAAGGGTGAATGTGAAAACAATGATCTAGGAATAGTAGAAATGCACTAAACTTAAGCATTGGTTTACTTGAGCTCATTTGCTAGAATCCTCAAAGAATCTCCAAGAATCCATGGATTCATTTAGTCTATTTTGAAATTTATTAGTGAGTTTTACTGATATTGGTTTTTAATTTCCTTCCAAAAAAACCTTGGTATTCCAAAATATCATTTTAATTTTGGATTATCAAAATTTTTGAGATCACAAAACATAGTAATGTTGTAAATATATACAATGATTAACTTATATTATTGATTATTTTTATTTTTTAAATATAAAAAACATATTAATTATTGAAAATCTAAATATTCTAAAAAAAAAAATCCCACCAAGAAACTTTTAACTAAATCCGATAAAAAACAAATACATAAAAAAAAAATAGTGTTTGTCCAACGAGATTTTGGTGGCACTTAGCAATATTTAAGTCTGCGAGAGGGGTTTATAAAATCCCTTTATCTTTTAATAATGTTGAGCTCTTTTGTCACATGTTGGAGGAGGTCCAGCTTTGCCTCAGGTGCTGCAGTGGAAACAATTTGTTGGGTATGAGAAAAAAATTGAATGTCACCTTGAAGCTTTGGAAAGAGGTGATCCAAAGTTGTCTTCCACTCTCTACATTCTCTAGAGAGCAAAGTTTGTAGGGAATACAACAACCAAAACACTGCGCTCACTATTGGTTGATGTGCTGGATTAATTGTTTGGCTTGTGTGAGGGCATCCTCCATCTTTCTTAATATAATAGCACGGACATGTGAGACTTCATCCATTCCATTTGTCTCTTACATTTTGGTAACTGTTAGCCTATGTAAGGGTGATGTGATGCCACTATTTTTTTGGGCTATATGATTTTCATTTTCTCTTCACCATCAATTTCCACCTTAGGCAATACTGGCACAACAAGGATTTTGAAGGGTGTTGGTTTCAAATCTTGGCAAAGCCTAAAGTAGTAATCGTAAGTGATATTGCTAATTCTCACTAGACTTTAGTATTTGATGGGAGACAATAAAAACAAGATGAGTTAAACTTATTTTTATCATTCAATTTATAAGCTATTTTTCAATCTCAATATATACAAATGATGATACATAGGGTCCATACCCATTAGGTACTCACATTCTCTCCATAGTGTTCTATACCTATTACTAGCGTTTTAAAATTTGTATCATCATAACACAGCCATTAGGATTTCTTTTACGATTTTGAATTATTTAGACCTATTTTCTGTCTCACGAACACTATTTGGAATGGGAAAAGAGAACTGTGTTGTTGTAGCATGAGAAATAAGGTAAGCTACAACCCTGATGGGGGGAGATATTCATTACTTCATATGTGTGTAACCCATAAACAAATGCCAACATGAAATAAAAGTTGATTTTTGAGTGGTTTATTTCCTACAATTGGCAGAGTTTCATCACAATTGGAAGTCGCAATGTGTTCTTTCTCTTGTTGTGAAGGGATTGAGTAAGAAAGGTTGAACTATTCAAAACAGGGGAGCTAAACCTATATGATAACTAGTTAAATTTTGGTGATATATAATATATACAATTATAGATCAACTTAGCTTTAGTGAGTTATCTAGAGTAGTTTTAACCAACCAATTTCAACGTGGAGATCAGTGAGAGGTAATGGGTACAAGTCTAGCAGATTTCCTCTAGGTTAAGATTAAATATTCTAAACTAGCAGAAATTATCCTAGGTACCACTCCTGCAATGTAAGGAGGTGCCTAAAAGGTTTCCTCAAGGAACTTTTCCGAATAAAAGAAATAAGAAAAATATAGATCTATCTTAACAGTGGATCTATTAAGCTTAAAGAAGTTTAAACATGGTGTTTTTGAATCTCTCTTAGTGCTTAACAGATTCATTCTAAGATGGATCTATGCCAGTGTAAACTGTTAATCCAAGTTATCATTGATGGCAACAGGTTGATGAAGGTTGAAAGACTTAATGATAACATGGAAGATATCATTTGAAGTTCTCCTAATGATGCGGCACTGTGACATATTACTGCACTTTTTGGGTACGATCATGATGACATATATGTCCTACGTGATGACGCTATGACCCCATGATTGATAAGCCAAAAAATGGAGAAGACAAAGGAAGGAGAAGCCAAGCAATGGAGAAGGCATTCTGTCCTATGCACTTTCTGCACAAAAAAAATTAAGGACAGTCACAAAGAAAAAAAAAAATTACCTCCTTAGAGGAATCCTTCCAAATTGACTCCTATACCATATTTTAGAGAATAATTTTTCATTTCCAATGAGCCCTTATTTGTCCCAAAACTCCTATTATTTTTTGAGATATGGAATTTTCAAGTTAAAAAATTATATTTCTGATATTGAGCCGACCTATGCTGAGGGACACAAGTCGGCCTCCAAACAGGGACGTGTCTTTTCATTTGTTGTTGCAAAGAAGGCTATATATATATATATATATATATATATATATATATATATATATATATATATATATATATATATATATATATATAGCCAGAAATCTCATTTCTCTAGCATAGAATTTCGATCATCAAGCACACACAGAAGAAATTCAGTTCACATCTCGTGAACTCAATATATAAAGGAGACTCAGACCTAACCACAACGCATAGAACCTAGATAACCTCGAACTTGTGATCTATTGCTTTGGACCAGTCATCTATTGTTTCAGACCTATGATATTTTGCCTAGGATATGTGACTAAAGGTTATAACTCTTGATTTTGAGATCTATTGCCTTGACCAATGATAAGAGGTGAGGTTTTTGGACATAATTACTGCAATTTGTACTTTTGAGGGACTCAGAATAGTGATCTCATATTTTTACATTCCTATGATGAATGGTGAACATTGATAAACAAGAACATTAAAGGTAATTGTTAAAGAAGCAGTAAAATTTCTTAAACAGTGTTGGATAAAAGAAGTGTTGGAGCATAATAGAAGGACACTTGTGTTAACTTGAGGACATTCTTGTAGTGAAAATCACACGTAAAGTACACATTTTATTATGGGGCTAGGACATATAAAATTTTTATGAAGCTTAGATTCTAAAGGAACTCAGAAAAACATCCTGTGGAGACAACTCAGGACATTGGACCATTCTTAAACATTGTGTGCAGTACAATGATCTCTTGGCTCAGAATTGCAGTAACCTAAATTTTGCAGTAATGTCTTGCACTATACCTTGATAAAATTCTAGACTAACCTTGCTTTCGAGTTGAAAAATGGTAAGAAATAATAGGAAGTCACAATAACATTTGAATTATGACAAGTATTTCATAATAGAAAAATTATGGAATAGAACAAAAGAAGCCTTCTTGATCACTTGTCCTGGGCATGAATATTTGAGTTTTGGAACCAATAACGGTGAATGAAAATTAGTGAGCAGTGAAGCATTAGCAGTGGAGTCAAATGGTGGACAAGTACAGTGAAGGTCTAGTGAAGTCAAAATCAAGAAGTATTGAACAGTGAAAAATATAAGTGTATCACACATCTTCTATTAAAAATGACTGAGGGATTGGAGTCCTTGGAGTAGGAGCTCCTAAACACAAGGTTGGTGCCTTGAGAAGATAGAGTCGAAGCCCTAGAGGTCAGATCCTCATCAAAGTCCAATTTGGTGCTTGGCAATAGGTTGGTGCCTGATTCATTGAAGGGTTGGTACCCTCACACATCTATTGTACTCAATTATTTTAAAAAGTACTAAAATTATTATTAATCCTTAATAATATTATTACTACACACCTCTGTATTTTTAATTATGAATAATCTAACTAGAAAAAATTAACAATTGAAAATAAATACTAATTCACCCCCCTCTCAGTATTTCCAACGCTAGTGGGTGGCGAAATTCCTACAACTGGTTGATTTTTATCACAAATTGAAATACCACGGAGTTCTTTCATTCCTAGTATGAGAAATTAATGAGAAAGGGACTTAGTGAGGAGGATTGAGTTATTCAAAACTTGGAAACTGAACATTGGTGATCATGGTAGGTTCAAAATAGAAAAACTTAATTTCAACAATCTAGGTGAGTTGAAGTTTTATATGGTTCCGTTATTGACAATCCTGATTTAGTGGGTTGTGTAGTATTTTTTGATCCTATGAAAAAAAATAGATTACAATATAAGAAATACTTGTTTAAGTTATTGAAAACTAGATATATTAGAGGCACTAGTTCAAAGTGGAAGAGTGAAAACACTGACTGTAAAACTTCAAGAGAGAATGAAAGTAGTGTAATTTTCAAATAATTAATTCTGGGCAGATTTTTGTTTTCTTTCTAGTTAGGCCATATGCTAATTCACATTTGTTTGGCTCAATATTTCTACCTTCGCATTTCATCTTTGGTATGAAGATTTCGGAAATGAAAATACACTTGTTTCACCATTTTCCTCACAAAACTTCAGTGAACTGCAGAATACAGTAGGAGTGCATTCTAGTAAGAGACCTACTAAGGTTAGATGGCTTCTGAATAGTTCAAAAGGATCCTGGGTACCTCTTATAGATGAATACAAGATGAATGGATCATGAAGGAAAGGGAGCTGATTTTTGATGTCAATGCCAATGCAAACACATGTAAACAGTACTTTCATCTCAAAATCCTTTTATCTGTCATTTTATTTCTCATGTAGCATGATAGCATTTCATATCATTTACTGATGTACATGTTATTTTTCGTAGACATATATTACACTCCTTTTAATAATTAAAGCTTCTTGTATTGATACCCTTAAAGATTTTTAGTGAGGAATTTCACTAGTAGCAACATTATTTTCATTTCTCAGTTTCTTATGTATTGTTTAATTCCTTTTAGCAGTTTTAGTTTTTTCCTCTTTCCATACTGAATACTTTTACTTGGGAGAAGTCTAGTATTGGATGAAATGGAGCTCCTTTTCGGTGACTCCCTTCGGTGATGGGATAGCTCTAGCTAGCGCACCGCGAAATCTGTTGTTTTGACTTCACAGGTGGACCTCGCTCCTCCCTGCTCCCCTACACTACTCTCCATTGGCTACCTCCCCTACGCTCCACTCTGCCTCCCCTCCACTCGCTCCTGAATACCATTTAAAATTTAAATTCTTAAATTCCTTTCACACCCAACTACCATTTCGATATTTCACTGCGCCTTTCTACCATTTCCGAGAGCTGAGCTGAAGAGCTGATTTCGAGAGTTGAGTTGAAGAGCGTGAGCCGATTAAATTATTCGCCACAGGAAATTATTCACCATTTGAATCCCAAAGTAGCATTTGATATTTTTGAGAGGCTTCCTCACTTGGAAGAGGATGAAGGAGAACTATCATAGAGCATATACATATGCAATCAGAATGAAGAATTCGGGCCTCAAGGTTATATGTCCTAGCTTAGAATATCACCCTTAGTATGCCCTTTTGAACTCCATAGGAAATAGTGGGTACGGGTATGGAGGGATGCTGTGTGTGGACATGGACATGAAAGAGAGGGCTTATAATATTATGTACCACCTACAAAATTATATGGAGTTTGGGCTAATGCCAGGGATCTCTCCAGGTTTTATTTGGATGTCAATCGGTTAAAGTGGGACTCTTGAGTGGATATGGAGCCAAATTGAGAATGTTGTGGACAAGATGACTAAAGTCTTGCCTTGTAAACACCAGAATTGAATGTAGTGAAACTATGTTTTTTTATCCATTGTTGTTTTGAATATAGGAAACATGAGGGTTTCAAGTTAGCTTCAGGCCCTTAAGTTCTTTCCAGAAAGCATAGTTGTATACACTAATAGTGGCACTATGCATTCCCTTCCTGTTTGTTTTCTTGGCTTCCTCCCCTTCTTTTGTGGGCTGTATGAGGTGGATTTGTACGTCAATAAACAGTTCTTGACTATGATTATAAAAACTTTAGTTTTGTGATTTGTTACTAAGTATTTAAATGTCCAAAGAATATTGTTTCAGAATGGTAGTGGAATCTTCTATTAAGATAATTGTTGATTAAGTAGAATCACAAGGTGTAAAAATATTTAAACGTCCAACTGTTGTTTCATAGTGGCAGTGGCCTCTTATATTAGTATATTACTTTGCTAAATGAACTCATGGCAATGTAAATATGTAATGGGATACAAAATAAGCATGAAGATTACCACCTCTTCTTAGCCCTCCATTGTTGTTAGGTGTTCCACTAGGTTTTAGGTTCTACCTGCCAAGTAGGGATCCTCTCCTCCCCCAACACCAATGAAGAGAGAAAAATAAGCCCTCATGGCCAAAACACTTTCCATTGACAAATTCCTAAAATAAGGAGGACGCCTATCAATTTTTTTGACAAGATTCTGACAGAGTTGTTGCAAAAGCTACAGTAGGAAGAGTGGCACATGCAGAGATGGTAGCTACACCAAAACAATAATCCAACAGAACACTAGAGTAGTGATCCAACTCTCAAGGGGTCTAAGAATCAAAATCTGAATTACAATGAGCTCAAGATGGAAAAACACTAAAGTCCAGAGCATACCAAACAAATATTTAATAAAATGCACTGAAGTCTACAGCATGCCAAACAACTATTTAAAAAAATGCTTACAAGAAGAGACATGTTGTTATTTGTCATGGAAAAGTTCTAAGATAATGATCAGGAGGGGATCCCTTTTGAACAAAAACGTTTGATCTTTGGTGGAAAATAGTTGGAAGCGAACCATAGTCTGGAAGAATACATTATATTAAAGGATTCAACCTTGCACTTGACATTTCATCTTAATAGAGCATTAACAGGGGTGATGTCATGAATCTAAATTTTAACTGAATTTTTCTTTGCAAATTTGAGTTTCTCAAGTCCTTTTCATCACTTTGTGTCACATGTCACATGAAACTACTTTGTGACAACCATAGGGGCTTGTCTATCATGCACCTTAGCTATACGATTCCTCTTAACTTAAGGTCTATCCATCACTTTCCCTTCAATAACAGTTTATCAAATGCAACTAAGTCCCACTGAACCAAGTTCATTCAACATAAGCCACACATCCAACTAGGAAATTTAAAGCATCCTAACATTACAATGCACTTAGTTAACATTTCAATACATAGCCGAGACAATGCATTGCATGAAAAAGCACAACTAAATTTTTCCAAATAATACAAACATAATAATTGCTTGCTATAGTTGCTTGTTTTTTCATGGGGATTTTTTTTGTTTTATATTAGCGAAAATTGTTGAGTAGCTCCACTTGACACTTTTTTTATTCCTTTGGATCTGACATTCCTTCCTAGAACCATCTTCTGCTCATTCATTCTTGCACCTAAGAGATTGAGAACAAAAAGGGTGCAAACAACTATAACTTTACCTAGTGAGTTAATCACACAATTCATGCACCATTAGAAAGGCCTCTGAGTGTCTAAACGCATCATGGGGTCCAATGCTTAAGTGAAAAAGTTTTGACCACCAAAAAATTTCATTTAGTGCATCAAAATGACTCCAAGAAGTTTCAGAAAAAAATTCTCCAAACTAGGACTCACCAATAAATATGGCCCTACAAGTTGATTCCTCCATCTTAACCACTCTGAAAATATTGAAATAGGTGACAAATAATATAATCAATCCAATTAGATCAATGACCCTACTAAAATTTCCTCTACAATAAAAAAATAACTCCTAGTCCATGGAATAACTAACTAAAAGCTTGTGGTTAGCCCACATCAAACTTGAGAAGTCAAATTCAATAGCATTTTTGTTGAAATAAATGGATGCAAGAGTGAGCCTTTGTAAATTTATGTACATGTTCTATGCTTGATGAAACTTTAATTTTACTCCCAATATCAAATAGCAATAACATAAACAATAAAGTAAAATGTTGATAGTACATACCAATAGATTGACAAAAGACAAGCCAGAAATATATAAGTGTGTTGGTGTACTACAACGGTCAACAGGATGCTTCAACCAAAAAAGTCTCAATATGGTTAGCCAACCAAAAATGTCACACAACCCTCTAAGACAACCAAACGATCAGCTAAAAAGGCAACCTAAAAGTGAACGTTGTCAGTCAATGGTCAGTGCAAATAGTAGCAGTAGCTAGGTCATCGCAGAAAAGTCAAAGTCGATGTCTAGCCTCGGGAATAGTGCCAAAAAATGCAGATTTGGAAAATCAAACTTTTGCAAGAGTTTCAGATCTGTTTAACCTTGCGTTGACCAAAGTTAATTCTGGTCAAAGTTTGCTGCAAAAACCCTAGACCCAAATAAGAAATGTGCTGCTACCGGGATTTTCCCACGTGTGGAGAGAAGAGACTCCAAGGTCAAATGAGGATGAGATGAGTGAAAATGTCCTCCAATGTTGACCAATTTATATCCATCAGTGAGGGTGTGAGACAAAATTGCCACGGCACAAAACCTTAAGGCCGACCTGCACATATCTTGAATAAATTAGAAATAAATGTTTTTCTCATCGGATCAAGATGATATTTAGATCTATCTTGCACCTCTCCGAAAGAGGAATCCAATAAAAATATTTCTATCTTCATCTGAGCATCATAACATGGAGTTTGGACCTAGTTGTCCAAAATTAACACTCCCTCTCAACTAGGGAGGACTTCATCCACCTTTGTAATCCAAGCATTGTGCGTCATCCCACCGTAACTTGCTTTGTTAGCTTCTTTATTTTAGAACATAAGTCGGTCAGTCACAAAGACATCATTCTCGGCTTGAAGATTCAACCCAGAGGTCTGAAACCTCTATATGACTCACAAAGAGTGTCATACCAACCCGAAGTTGGTTTACCTGACCCGAAGTCAGTTGGAGGTCTAAAACATCACTATACTTGATCCCAGATCAAGTGGTTGGACCGTACCATCCTAGATAAAGAGTATGACAATCTCTAATGCGTCCATCAGTCTTTGGTACTAGTCTCTAAATTTTCCCACCTCACTGGCCAAATGAGAGGTACTTCCAGTGAGCCCTAAAATCAATGGGTAAGATACATACGGAGCATAGATAATGAGAGGTGAACCAACTCAATCATCACAATGGTGGAGAAAAAGCACACAAACAAGGATTGGTAAGCCTAGCCCTATGGTTTCTTATAGCTCTTAGAAGCTATCCCCAAAGCCCCCCAAAGCTCCCAGAGTTCATCGTCCAACAGGACCCTCAGCATAGGGTCGTTCCATGATACCAAGATTCTCATGGAAGGTTAGGAACTTGACCTTCCCTAGGGGCTTTGTGAGAATATCTATGAAATTATCATCAGTTCCTATATGACCGAGCCTTATGGCGGCTCGCTATATCATATCCTGCATAAAATGGTACCTAATATTAATATTCTTGGATCGATCATGGAACACAACATTCTCAGACAACTGAATCCCACTCTGGCTATCACAAAGTATCACGGCGGTGTCTAGCACATGCCCGAACAACTCATTGAAGAGCATTCAAAACCAAACTTCTTCACAATAGGCCATACTCGCTACAATGTATCCGGCCTCCGTGGTGCTCAAAGCAACCGACTTCTGCTTCCTGCTCATCCTTGATATCGAAGCAAAACCAAGTGTGAAGCAACATATTTATTCTCTCTTATGATTCACCATACTTCCAGCCCAATTAGCATTAGTATATCCATGAAGTTTCATGCTCCTGGCAGTGTATCTTAGCCCATGGCTTATCATGCCCCGAAGATATCTCAACATATTCTTGGCACCAACCCAGTGAATGTGATGAGACTCAAGCATATGTTGACTCAAAGTGTTCACTGCAAAACATACCTCTGGACAGGTGTTCACTAAGAACATTAGGGCCCCTACGAGTTGACAAAACTCAGTAGGATTAGCTAGCATGGGCCCAGTAGCACTACCACTCAACTTCTTAAATTTGAGCTCCATTGGAGTCGACATGGACTTGCAGTGCACCATACCAAATCTTTCCAGAAGCTTCACAATGTATTTTCCTTGAGAAAGGAAAATCTCGGTAGGTTTCTACCTAACCTCCAGGCCTAGGAAGTAATGCATCAGTCCTAGGTCATTAATCTTGAACTCAATAGTGAGTTCCCTCTTGCATCGATGAATGAGAGGGTCAGCACCTTCCAGGAGTAGGTCGCCCACATATAGCACCAGAATGAGAGGCTTTTCTCTATCAACCTTGAAGTAAAGGTTTGGATCAGCATTATTAGGAGTGAAACCCAGATTCATAATGTAGTTATATATCCTCTCTTACCAAGCTCTAGGTGCTTGCTTCAGCCCATAGAGGGATTTCTTCAACCTGCAGACATGGGCGTCCCGATCTTGGAATTCAAACCCCAGAGGTTGCTCCACATACAACTCTTCCTTTATCGCACCATGCAGAAATGAAGTCTTCACATACATCTGATGAAGACTCCATCATTGCGTAGTAGCAAGGGCTATGATAGATAGGATGGTGGTATATTAGGTCATAGGTGCAAATATATCATCATAGTCTATTCCTTACTTTTGAGAGAAGCCAAGGGCAACAAATCTTGCCTTGAACTTTTCAGCACTTCCATCAGATCCATGCTTCATCTTGTAGAGCCATTTAAAGGTGAAAAATGCTTTGTCCTCTAGTCTTGGAACCACATCCCATACATCATTATTCATTATGGAATCATAATCTTCATTAATAGCATCCTTCCATACTTTATGCTTTATGGCTTCCTCAAAAGATCTAGGCTTAGATTATACAATAATACTCATGGTTGCTAGATACCCTTGGTATCTATCTGGCTTCTTGTTTTCGCGGAATGTCCCCCTTGGGGCCATATGTCCATTGACATCCTCGAGAGTTTCCCTGAGCCATGATGGTCTCTTCCCTATTGAAGGAGGTGGATCAATCGGGTCCACTGGTCCTTCAACATTGGGCATCATCTCATCCTTCGGTTCTTCTTGATTTCCAGACCTCACCTCATGATCTTCCTCAGATCTCGGAAGGTTGACTACTTTCCTCAGGGAAGCATCTTCGTCAAAGGTAACATTGTGACATATCTCCACTTCCCTTTGACTAGGCACATAGGCTCTATAGGACTTCAAAGTTTCCCTATAGCCCACAAACATTCCCTTATTCCAAGAAGCATCCAACTTTCTCCTCTTCTCTTTCGGCACATGAAAATAAACTAAACATTCAAAAAATCTAAAATGTGAGACATCAGGTTTCTTAAGAGAGAAAACCTCTTCGGGAGTTTTGGAGTCCAAAGCAGAATGCAGGCATCAGTTTTATATGTACATAGGAGTGTTTGTAGCTTCTTCCCATAGAAACTTCGGCAGACCTTGGTCACATAGCATGGCACAAGAAGCTTCCACAATGGTCCTATTATTTCATTCAGAAATTTCATTTTTCTTAGGAGTATAGACATTTGTGGTCTCCCTCCTAATGACAGCTTCTATGCAAAATTTCTTGAACTCATTCATCTCATATTCAGTGCCATTATCGGTCCTTAATAGCTTGATCTTCTTCCCTATCAGATTTTCCACCAAGGCTTTGAAGGTACAAAACCACATGAAATCCTCATCCTTCTTCTTCAGGTTTTGTGAGAAAAGTCATCTATGAATTTCATATAATAATAAAATCCTCCCAAGAATGTCACAGGAAGCATCCCAGATAGATCATAATTTATCAATTGCAAGACATTAGATGTCTTTGTGACAGTTGAGGGGAAAGGTCCCCTTGTATGCTTTCCTTCAGCACAACCCTGAAATACACCTTTATGGTTATTTGAGAACTTGGGCATCCTCGTCACCACCTTCCTTTCTTTGGGAAGGGCTTTGTAGTTAAGGTGTCCAAACCTCTGGTGCCATAGTTCAGTCTGTCAGATAGTATCACATGTCATCACTCCCAGTCGACTTCCTCCAACGTGGTAGAGTGTATCAACTCTTAACCCAGTCGTGATAGCTTCCTTGAAACTCTTCTTCCAGATGCGCAACTTCCCATCAATTAATGCGACATTGAAACCTTTGTCTTCCATGGACGATATAGACACAAGGTTCTTCTTCAAAACAGGTACATAGAGTACATCTTGCAAGTGGAGGACTTGATCTTGAGACATGTGGAGGGTCAGAGTCCCTATCCCTTTCATCAGATATGTGGCATTATCTCCAAGGATAATTTCCATATTAGTATCCTTATCAACCATATCATAAAGTTCTTCCTTGAACCGATTGATGTGCCTTGAGGCACCACTATCTATTAACCAAACATACATAGTGTCAGGTGGATATGCAGCAGAGAGGGTAGATACAACAATGAATTCATTTCTTTTATCAACAACATTTGATTCCTCATACATATAATTTCTCAACCTTTTGAAAGGTTTACCATTTCCGCTGGAGGGAGCCTTCCTCTTTCCCTTCAATCTGATGTTGTTTTAATTTTCGTTCCTCTAGTTGTTGTTGTTGTCATCATCATCAGGAGAATCCTTCTTGAAAGGGAATTCTCTCACATAGTGACCTGGCTTGTGACAAGTGTAGAACTTGCCTTTCTTTCCTTGTGCCCCTGCCCTTCCTTTGTTCCTTGAACCATCAAAGTTCTTCTTTCTAGAATGAGCAGTGAAGGCAACATTTCCTTCATTTTCATATTCCTTCATCCTTGTCTCTTCTTGTACACATCTCAATAGTACTTCATCAAAGTCAGGTATGACATTTTTTTTTAGAATGGTGGTGTTGAACACATGCCATTAAAATGAGAGACCTCCAAGTGCAGTGAGAACCATCTCTTGATCAACTATTGTCTCCCCAATAGCCAATAGATTATTCCTGATCTCAGTCAGCTTCAAAAATTATGATTGAATAGACTCATCCCTGACTTTATTCAAATTCTTCAATTGATTCTTGAAGAATAGGACTTGATTCACGTTGTTGGCCTTGAAAATGATGACCAAATTATCATACATCTCCTTGGATGTAACCGGCTCAGATATGTAGGCAAATAGACTGTTATGAATTGAGTCCTTGATCTCAACTTCGCTTTGATTTCCCCCTTCTTATACTTTTTTTTGGCAGCAACAGTTGCGGTGGATGGAGGCTCTTGAATTTTACCCTACACATAGTCCATGACATTTTGGTCTTCCAAGTTAAGATCCAATGTCATCTTCCAAGCATGGAAGTAATCCTTCCCAGTGAATTTGTCATCAGCCTTAAAGCCATTTTAGTTTGAGGAACCCATCCTCTTCTTCGGTGATTGCTACAAATTAGGGCTTTGTCTTCACCTCAGCTCTTAAACCATGTAAATTTATGTAGATGATCTATGCTTGATGGAAGTTTACTTTTAATCCCAATATCAAACATCAATGATATAAACAATAAAGTAAAATGTTGATAGAACATACCAGTAGATCGATAGAAGACAAGCCAGAAATATATAAGTGCGTTGGTGCGCTACAACGGTCAACAGGATGCTTCAACTAGCAAAGTCTCAATATGGTCAACCAACCAGCAATGTCACACAACCCCCTAGGAGAACCAAATGGTCAATTCAAAAATCAACCCAAAAGTCAATGTTGTCAGTCAATGGTCAATGAAAATAGCAGCAGCTAGGTCAATGCAAAAAATTCAAAGTTGACGTCTAGCCTTGGGAATAGTGCCAAAAAAATGCAGATTTTGAAAATCGAACTTTTGGGAGAGTTTTAGGTCTATTTTACCTTACGTTGACCAAAGTCAAGACTGGTCAAAGTTTGCTACAGAAACCCTAGACCAAAATCGGAAATGTACTGCTACTAGAATTTTCCCACGTGTGCAGAGAAGAGCCTCCAAGGTCATTGAAGTAATCAGATGAGGAGAGAGAAATGTCTGAGGATGAGATGAATGAAAATTTCCTCCAACTTTGACCAATTTATATCCATCAGTGAGGGTGTTTGACACAACTTCCGGGGCACAAAACCTTAAGGTCGACCTACACATATCTTGAATAAATTCAAAATAAATGTTTTTCTCATCTGATCAAGATTATCTTTAGATCGATCTTGAACCTCTCTGAAAGAGGAATCCAATAAAAATATTGGTATGTTCATCTGAGCATCACAACGTTGATTTTTGACCTAGTTCTCCAAACTTAATAGCCCTAAGGATTAGGTGAAGCGCTCATCATCATTTACCTATTAAGTAGGAAAATTGCAAAGTAGACAGACAACTTAATATTGTATGGCCTCCACTAAATTTAAAATAAGGCTCCTCAAACTACCACTGAACATGCAACTTAATGTGATATAATCCTTCACCCAAAATATAGGTAGGCTCCTCAAACTACCATAATACCAACTCTGCAATACAGAAACAATGTAACACGTGTTACCTGCATATGCAAAACTCATCCTAATGAGGGAATCTACTGCAAAAATTAGAGGGAAAGAGTGATAGTGGCAGCTACATCCACTTACACCTAACAAATTTGCATCTTATAATTGTTTCTAGGACATAAAAACCTTTCTATCTTCCAACTAATTGAAACATCAAGGGTGTCTTCTAGACTTAAACATAATGCAGGTATAGGGATTGTCGTCACCATCCATGCTGCTAAAATTGCGAGCTAAACATTTCAAACTCCAAAGATACCAATCAATAGAATTTCTATAACTTATAGATATTATCATGAGAAACATCATGATATTACAGTAAATACCGGTGACAACAATAACAATGAAATTTTCATAGTACAATTCTAAAACTACGAACTTAGGTGAAAATAACATAAAACAGAGTCTATCTAGATGAGGCAACTATCCTATGCCATGAAAAAGGTTAAAACCATGACCTTGGGTATATTTATGATGGGATGCAATTAGACAAGAAGCTCATTGAACTACAGAAAACCATCATAAACCGAAATGGAAAAACACAAAATTTTGAGTTGGAAATGAGACAATTACAATGAAAAAGATCAAGAATCCTTAGAAGGTCAAAGGTAAATTTATTTGTTCTCAAACAAAACATATTTACTCTTATTGATATGGTTATTTAGATATTTATCGGTGTTCTTGTCAAAATTCAGACATACAAAACATCAATCTAGTTGCCAAATGACTCACTTACATCTAGCAGTGAATGGCAATAGTTTTGCCTATATGAAATGCATTATTCTAAGGTTATGTATTATTGGACCATAGTCTCATTTTTCTAGACTTTAAAGTTAATGTTAGCATCTAATATTTCTTCAAAAAAAAATTTCTAGACCTCAGTTGTTCGCAAGACAAACATGAAATGTTTGAATCAAAGACCAACATTTAACAAGAAATTGTAATGTTCCCAATTTTTATGGAACATCAATTTTTGCCATTCTCACTTATGAGGAGAATAAAATGGGCAAAGAGACTCATTCATAAATAAAATATCAATAAAATCCCTCATGAAATGAAATAGAAGCATCATTAGAGCTAGTCTTGCACACTCATGTGTAAAAATGGATAATTGCAAGGAGGCTATGTCATGTTGACCAACTCAAACTATGCAATAGATGGAGGTGTGAATTGCTTGGGAAGCCAACGCAATTGCTTTAGGAGGAAGAAACCTGAATTTGTGGGGTCCATGGCCAAGGAGCTTTCATTGGCATAAAATAAGGAAGAAACAACCATTTTTTTCATTCACGGATATTTCGAATTGCTCGCTCTCTTTAGTTTCTTAACTGAGATAGCTGTGTTGTTTAGCACAAGGGAACTCCTGTTTAGGATTCCCTCCCTATTGAGAAGCCTTATGAAGGTTTTTTCTTTAGCTCCTCCACATTCTGGTTCAAGGAAAAATAATTTCCTTTCAGTACAGCGTTTTCAGTAGTGCAGGAAACATTGTGTTGCTGGGTTGCAGTGGAGATTTCCATAGTATCACTTGCGGAGCTCTGATTTTATAGGAGAGAGATTCTTTGCATCCTAGAGGCCACTAGAGGATATTTTAGATCCATTTTCTATATATTTGCATCAGGCCTAGCTCCTCTCATCATTCACAACACAATTCCTTCCTTGGACTGCGTTATTTCTTAGCAGAATTGCAGTGGGGTTTGCACCACTAGTTTGGAGGGAGAGATCTTCAGGGATTGGATCAGCCTCTCTCTAGAAAGATCCATTGGAGGATATATATTTAGGATATGTAGCATTTTCAGCCATATCCATCCATCTTCTGAGTTTCAGTGCTATTCCATTTTAGAGCCAGCAACTCCGACATTTTTCCCTTTTGTATACTTTAGCCAATCCTCCCAAGGATTGATGTATTATTAGTTTCAGGGGTTGAGATCTTGCTCCCCCATATTTATTTGAGATTTATACTTCCATATTCATGTATTGAAATTATATATGCAGCAGTACCATCTATTGACTGTGTAGTTTTAGTCACAAGCATCCTTGTGTAGCAGTATTGTGATATGCTTCCATATGCATGCCATTGAGGGGTTATTTGCTCATCTTGAGTGAGTGATTATTCAAGTATTTGTATATTTATTTGCTTCTATATATATTCAGTGACTATTTATAGTTTCATGCACATTGGTTGTCTCATATAACGCTGCTATACTAGTACATGTTCATTTGTTGATGCAGCCCTCTTCATTGGGCATTTTCTGAGGAGAAACAGGAAAAGGAGACTTGTCATCAGCTCCTAGAGACATTTTTTTTTATCCCACTCTTGGATTTCAGCTCTAGGTAGATATATTCAAAGGATCCCATACCTGGGATCAAATCATGCTGCCTCCATTCCTGGGAAATGTTTTTTCTAGGCTTGGGTTGCTAGTCATTCCTACTAGGAAATTTCACATATCTATAGACAAAGTCTACAAAGGGAAAGAAAGATTTTGGATCTCACCACTCTTTATAAGGTGACATATTTGGTAAATTCCCCCGTAGTCCATATCTGGCATAGACTTGTGATATTTCTGAAAAGGGAATATTATAGTGGTATCAGAGCATGATCTCTGGCTCAGCCTGTGAGATCAAGCTATCAGAAGAAGAAAGAAGAAGATGATAATGCAAAATATGAGCTTGATCTCATCTATTTTCAGAACAAAGGAGAGCCTTCCCGAGGAGGAGAAGAAAATAGAAGAAGAAGAAGGTCCATGCACTTCCTATTCTCAGAAAGAAAGCAAGCATGAGAGATGCTTGGATCATCTGGTTCTAAATCAATACCTGGATGAGTATAAAGCCCATTATACAGCATTCAGGGGAGCTAAAAAATTCCCACAGTTTATTCAGTTGGAGGAGAGAATATACTATGGAAAAAGAGAAATCAGAGGCAATAGGTTCGTATTGTCTACATTTGATGGGGACACTTCAGCTAGAGCTTGGGTGAGAAAGCTAGAAGCCTTTTTCTTGCTACATCCAGTGGCGGAGGAAGAAGCAGTGGAGATTGCAGCGTTTCACATGGAGGGTGAAGGCTTTTTTTTGTGGTTAAAACCCTTGGTTCATTCGAGGGTAAACTCTTTTGAAGACTTTGCTCAAAGGTTGATTCAAACCTTTGATGGAGAGAGGACAAAGGAAGAGCAGCATTTTTCAGTGTTGGAGGAGGTAGCTATGGCATTAGAGGATGCAACTACTACAGCGACACAAGAATATCCCAAGATACATCAAGGTATGAGTGAAGTTCCACTTTTCATTTCAGCAAAAAACTTAAAGAATTGTGGAAATTCATCTTTAAAGGTACCAGGATATACATATTTTGCTATTCCAAAGCACCATGATTGCACTGCGCTGTGCAAAGGGTTTAAGGAAGAGATAAACCGTCATCCTTAGGCACTTTTGATGAGTCTCATTCATCCCTTGAGGTCGGGATGTGAACCATTGGAGGATGAAATAAACCATGGCACCTTCATGATAAATCATTGAAGAAACCTTGAACCAACGGATGAAACAACCGCTACACTATTGGAGGAATTAGCAGCACTGTTAGACATGGGTGGAGAAGAGATATTACCTCCATCAAAATTGGGTCCTAATTGATACAACATAGCCATGGGTGAGAGATATTTTCTAAGAGGTCTCCAAGGAGCTACATTTCAAACTTCCATGATATGCAAAGGGGAAGATATGGCTTGGGAGAATGGTAGTCCTCATGGGAGAAGTACCAAAGGAGGAAGAAGGAGAATACATCCACAAGGAGATGAGTGGGTGTGGATGAGAAGCAAGGGGATGATTTTCCACTTTCAAATATATGATACCGGGAAGCAAGAGGCCTGGCTGCGTTTGCTCCTCTTGAAGGGGTTTTTCCATCACTTGGAGTACCATTTTTCTAGGAAGATGGGGGTAGGGAAGAGGTGGCAGAATGTTTACATCATTGAGCAGCAGAGAGTAGGGATGCATGGAGCTGATGTAGCATATATATCAGTCATGGTACCTTCACCACATGGGTTACATGATGTGAGCATGAGAAGCCAACAATCACTTGGGTTTCTTGGGATGTATTGGAGAGAGCACATGCATATTTGCTCTCATATGATGTATGGTGTTGTAGGAGTAGAGGAGGGAACTCTCATAGTGCAAAGGGATTACTCCTTGGCTTGGACTGATCAGGAGGAATTTCCATCTTGGGTAAAGCTTCACATTTACAAAAACATCACCTGAGGTTTTCTTGACAAATAGCATGTCAAGAGACAGAGATTGGCATGGATAGGAGCCTTTTTGCATGAGCTCATAGCACTGTCACTTGGGAGAAGAGTCATATACAAATATTCCTCTCTCATTTTACTTCCAGCCTATGGTAATATATTTGTGTTTACATTTACTTATTGGCACCCTCTTATCATTATTTTGCAGTGCATGACTCCTCAAAGAGGCATATTTTCCATGTTGCTCCACAAGAAAAGTTGGGCCAACCCATATGATGGAGACAGCCATATTTCACACAACCTTGGGAAAATGTTTTTCCATTATACACATGATTAGCTAATTCATATGATTAGCATTGTACTTCAAAACATTTTGCCTTGTACATTTCTTAAGCAACAGTTTGCAAAACTGCGTTATGCACTCTTGGGAGACTGTTGGTACTTTCCAACACCATATGAAACCAACAATACTTCCTCTATTTTGATGAGGAGCATGTTTCCATTTTCTAATATTTTCCATGTTATTATTGGGAGCATGATTGGTGAAATGACACATGAGTTTAATGTGTCTTTGAGGGGAGGAGATTCCCACAGTTTTTTCATGGCATGTTCTAAGGGGAACATGAGGAGAGACATGGCCACCACGGCCACCTATTTTCCTTCTTTTGAGGTGGGCCATGATTTTGATGATGAGATTCATCCATTGTATGTATATGGACATGTATTTGATTTTGTATTGCTGGTTCACACATCTATTTACTATTCAGTAGTAGAGGTAATATTTTCCATACAATGCTTGCCATGTTATTTTCTGCAGCTACAGTGGATGAGATTGCGTTGTAGCCCTATGAGACATAGTTTGTACCTTGATGCACATGCTATAACCTATATAAAACATTTCATTGGGGTATTCTATGTAGATCATGTCCTACTCATAATGGATGAAATGTATTGGGCCAGCTGGATGATCATTGATGGGGGAGATATCCTTGGAGGATTTCTCTTCATGTTGCCACTTAGAGGAAATACATTCGCAGCTCTTGATCATCACACACTCCATACTAATCATAAGTGGAGGGGAGGATAGCATGGGGTAGGCTATAAAGCTTGCCATATGCAGATTTTCAGCCCACCTTCTTTTTTGAAGCTCAAGGTGGAGAGAGTTTTCTATGAGTTTCCATGCTTGGAGGCATTTCATGTTGTATGGATGATTGTTTGGGGATGGGAGATTAATATGGGGATGATGAGTCCCACTTTATATCAGATCTCATGCCTCAAGGAGGCCCTTAGACAGCCCATTGTTTCCTTCATGGATATTTGTTTCTACATGACAGCTATTTGGGGATGCTCACCAAAGGCTATATTGCATATGTTGGAGGGACATATTGGACACTTGATTGATGATATAGCATCTTTTTCTTGGAGGAGTTTATCATGCATGGATTTTATAGGGAAGTTAAGGGGAAATAAATCAGTCTATCCTTGTACTTGCTTGAGGACAAGAAATCTTTGAGAGGGGAGGACTGTAACGTTCCCAATTTTTATGGAACATTAATTTTTTCCATTCTCACATAGGAGGAGAATAAAATGGGCAAAGAGACCCATTCATAAATAAAATTTCAATAAAATCCCTCATTAAATGATAAAGAAGCATCATTAGAGCTAGTCTTGCATACCCATGTGTGAACAGGGATAATTGCAAGGACGTTAGGTCATGTTGACCAAGTCAAAATACGCAATAGATGGAGGCGTGGCTTGCTTTGGAAGCCAACACAATTTCTTGAGGAGGAAGAAACCCTAATGTGTGGGGTCCATGGCCAAGGATCCTTCATTGGCATAAAATAAGTAAGAAACAACCATTTTTCTCATTCTTGGATATTTCGAATTGCTTGCTCTCTTCAATTGCTTAACTGAGATAGATGTGTTGTTTAGCGCAAGGGAACTCCTATTTAGGATTCCCTCCTTCTCGATAAGCCTCTTGAATGTTTTTTCTTCAGCTCCTTCACGTTCTGGTTCAAGGCCAAATCATTTCCTTTCAGTACAACATTTTCAGCAGTGCAGGAAACATTGTGTTGCTGGGTTGCAGTGGATATTTCCATAGCATCACTTCTGGAGCTCTGATTTTAGAGGAGAGAGCTTATTTGCATCTGGGAGGCCACTAGAGGAGTTTTTAGATCCATTTTCTATATATTTTCATTAGGCCAAACTCCTCTCATCATTCACAGTGCAGTTCCTTCCTTTGACTGCGTTATTTCTGAGTAGAACTGTAGTGGGGTTTGCACCACTAGTTTGGAGGGGGAGATCTTCAGGGATTGGATCAGCGTCTCTCTTGAAATATCCATTGGAGGAGATCTATTCAGGATATGCAACATTTTCAACCATCTCCATCCATTTTCTTAGTTGTAGTGCTATTCCAGCTTAGAGGCAACAACTCCGACATTTTTTCCTTTTCGTATACTTCAGCCAATCCTCCCAAGGATTGATGTATTATTAGTTTAAGGGGTTGATATCTTGATCCCCCATATTTCTTTGAGCTTTATAATTCCATATCCATGTATTGAAATTATATATGTAGCAGTGCCATCTATTGACTGTGCAATTTTAGTCACAATAATCCTTGTGTAGCAGTATTGTGATATGCTTCCATATGCATGCCATTGAGGGGTTCTTTGCTCAGCTTGAGTGAGTGATTCTTCAAGTATTTTTATATTTAGTTTCTGCTATATATATTCAGTTACTATTTATAGTTTCATTCACATTAGCTCTCTCATATAACGCCGCTATACTAGTACATGTTCATTTGTTGATATATCCCTCTTCATTGGGAATTTTCTGAAGAGAAACAAGCAAAGGAGACTTGTCCTAAGCTCCTAGAGACATTTTTTTTTAGCCCACTCAAGGATTTCAGCTCTATATAGATATATTCAAAGGATCCCAGACCTGGGATCAAATCCTGCTGCCACTGGGCTTGAGTTGCTAGTCATTCCTACTAGGAAATTTCACATATCTATAGACATAGTTTTCAAAGGGCTAGAAAGCTTCCGGATCTCACCTTATTTAGAAGGTGACATATCCTGTAAATTCCCCCGTAATCCATATAGGGCATAGACTTGTGATATTTATAAAAAGGGAGTATTATAGAAATAAATTGGTGTCGAATACGAAGTGTATTAACAAGAAGAGGGCTTACAATGGTATCTATAATGCAAAAAGAAGGCCTAACAACAAAGAGAAGGATGGCATGAAGATATAAAATACATATATATCTCTCTCAACTCTTTCCAAATAGCATATACACTTCATGTAGAGGGAAAATTTTCAAAATACCACATTCTCACATCCATATATCATACTTGAATTATAAACCATATCAATTATTCCTATCATATGCTACTCTTATAAGTTATAACATAGAACACTAATTAAGTGACCCCAATAAGAACCTCATACATCGCAAGAAAAAAATTCCAGACAGCCAAAGTAAGACATCAAGAATTGAATGCACCCATGGAGACAAATGGCATTTAATTTCCTACCCATAAGAAACACACAAACATATCTGACCAATAATCTGCACAAAGCATCCTAAATCATGCTAATACTAAATAGAGAAACATTATTGAAATCTCCTTATTTGTGTATTCTATGCCAAATTGTAACATTTATCATGTAATATTGCTAGTTGTATCCAAAGGCTTTATCTTTTCTGATTTTTACTGAAGAAACAAAATAATAAAAGAATAATAGCTCTTGATTTTTTTCTACATGTATCCCCATCAAAATCATTCTTTGCACGAAAATTAACATCCTCCACTTTGGAAATCTTAGTGGAGGAATAAAAATATCTCTTTCATACCACACAGGAAAAGGTGCATATTGAGCAATGATACACCAACTGAACAGCATTTAGAAGATCAGTTGACATGCATCATTTCCTATTGATACAATGACAACAAACATATTATCAAATGAGGCGTTGCAGTCCAAAGTGCTTAGCTCCCTCTCTCTAGTTATCTATGCATAGTTGGTTGTGGCATAGGGTAAGAAACCATAACAAAATAAGGAGCATGTCCCTGAGGAAGCATTATAGGAGTGCCAACAGTAGAAAACATAGGCCCAACAATGGGCTGGTGAACAGTAGCTCCATATACACTAGGAAGCCCTCGCCGAGAAGCATGATTAGCAGATTTCCCTGCAGATCCTGAAGATTGATTTCCTTGAATATTTATAGGTCCCTGTGGTCATGATACATCACTCCCATTCACACTAGTAATATCATGAATGCTTGATCATGTTATTTTCCTGTTCATCGAATTCAAATGAATAAAATACTTTTGTGCATGACTAGCCACCTGTGTGGGAGTTTCAGAAAAAAAAAATTATGTGAGATGCTCCTGCATTTACCTTTGCCAAATTTTTCTAGACCAAGCAAGAACATTCTGCATTAGCAAAGATACACATATTATCATTAAAATCAACCAAGGTAGAGTATTTCATGTCCCAATTTTTCCCAAACATTCCTCCATCTTGAACAAATTGAATTTAAGTAAGTTCTCGTCTGTCAAGATTTTTGAGAAACTTCACTAGTCCAATACCATCAGGGACATCAATGAAAGAAAAAAATGGATTACAGCATTGACAATTGTCCGACTACTCTGTACTATACGCCTAGTAGTAGGGGAATAGGGGGTTATGATCCCAGTTTTAGGTGTGGTTAAGACACATGGTTTTGCACGGTTTTATTTTACTTATCATTCTCTATTAAGTGAGATTGAAGATGTCAACTCTAAATCATTCATTAAAATCAATAACAACCAACTCTTGAGCCCTCAATGCTTGCTTTTCAAATGGAGATGTGTGAAATATTCAAGGACATGAGGCTTATTTTCCACTGGTTGTTATATTAAGTTTCAGGGGAAAATATAAGGTTTCTTAGCACAATAGTCAGAACTAGAAGCCTTTTGCAATAACAGAGGGAACATTACTTGGTTTCAATCTCCAAAAGGCCACACAAATGAGATCATGAGCAACTGGAGTTCTTCTTCGAGATGAGCATTTTTTGAAGATGTGGATGAGATTATGGAAAACCACCGGTGCTGACCGTGCTAAAGAAAATAGTGTGAGTTTGTCGCAGGAGAACCTTTGTGGAATTTTAAAGTTTCTTTGGTTAGTTTTTTATTATGAATGCACCCACATTACTGGAACGTTACTGGATTCGACCTCTGGTGGTGGACATGAAGCAGAAGAAGCGGGCAGAGGAGGTTATTGATAAGAAGATACAGGATTCAAAATCCCAGAAAACCATAGATAAAGTTTCATTGTTGGCTGTGCAATGCACCCACCCAAGATTTGTGTTGAGACCTTCAATCTTAGAGGCACTGCTCGCCCTTGAAGATATAGATGTCCCTTCGTTGGTGAGCAAGGAAATCAAATTAGACTAGAGACTGCGTAAGGGAGTGGTTGTGGGGGAGCAGAGGGGAGGGGGGTGGTGGAGGGAAGGGGAGGAGGTGGTGGAGGTAGGCGGCACGAGGGAGAGCAAGGTCCACTGGGAGGTCGTGGGTATTCGGATGACGGCTGGACGAGAACTCGGGGTAGTCAGACAGTGGGGACCAAAGTTGTCCCATCGCCTGGAAAACCTTCCATTTCATCGAATGGAAGACAACTCCTTTTACTTACAGGTGGTGAAGAACAATTGAAAATTTCTATTTTGGATAATTTTTCTCCTTCTAAAAGACCAAAAAAAGAAAGCATTGAAGGAGAAATTGATTTGAGCAAAAAAAAGGGACAACTCACCAATTGTATCACCTTTTGGAGATTTCAGGCAAGATCCTTGTCTAGAATTTTCTATCAAAACTTTTATAGGAGAAATTATTGTTGTAGATGATGATTTGGCTCTTCAAGATATCCTTTAGAATTATTTTTCAACTCAAGTAAAGGCAAATGAAAATATGTGTAGTATTTTAAATCTTTCTGATCCGTCAAGTTTTGTCACTCTTGCAGATGCCTCTAGCAGCAATAAGCATCCTAAGCGTCCTATTTGAACTGAAGAAAAATCCTCATCATCCATGGTGGAGTTTAATAGAAGTAACGTGAATCAACACACTTTATCTGTTTCATATGGTTTTCCTAGGAACTCTCAATAATATTGGATATATGAGGAAAGTGAAGAATTTTATGAGGAAAGATGTTAAAGACTTGCTTGAACCACTTGGGAGAAAACTATGTAAGCAGGTCTTGCATTTTGTGAATGAAAGTAGGCACAAACAGTTAAACATATATATATATATATATATATATATCACAGATTGAGAGAATATATTAAATCAAATGGACTAAATCCTTTAACAAAATTAAATGATAAAAATGAACACAACTGAATGAGATAAAAAATACTAAAGCTGTAGATTGATTATTAGGGTGACTCCACCAAATTTCATAGACTCATTGCAACATGATAATATGCAATGATAATCATGAAAGGATATTACAATTCACTTTTTCATCAAATTTTATTCTTGATCGTGTCAACTTAATAGTGTTTTTTTTGTGGCATCTACCTATCCAGCATTAAATGGATGAAATTAAATTTGTATGCCAAGTTCGTTATGGTCCCACGATTCTTATTGAGTCAATATTAAACACATTAATTTTTCTATATTGTTCCGGTTGAGATGGTAGTTCTTGATTGGTATTTTACAAATTCCAAGATTGTAGAACATAGTCGTTATTGGTAGTCTTATGAGGTAGCATGTTTTAGGATTTACATTTCTAGAACAATGTCCAGACAATGTAGTTGTAGAAGTGATGCTATAAACTATTTATTAGCTATGAAATTGTAGAATATTTGAAGTAGTATTTTTAAATTTTTTTTGTAGTGGAATTTATAAATTTTCTTAAATTATTAATTTGGGTTTTCCTTCTCTAAAGCAGGTCTGTTGATTTTTTCAAATCAAGATGTTAGAATTGCTATTATTTGGTGTAATGAAAAATATGTGAGCAAGGCTATTCATGCGAATGCCCAAATGGTATGCTCCTTTATCTAAAAATGGCCCCTTTCCCATTTATAGCTCTTTTCGAATTTCTACAGGCATTTTTTCCTTGTATGTATGCCTTGATCTGGGTATTTAGTCTTCTTATTTGCAAATTCAAGGAGTTAAGTTTCATGTGATTATCAATTTATCTATGCCCCGATACAGAACCAAGTAATGGAAATAACATATTCGGCATAGATGTATTCTCCTTTGGTAGTTTGTATCACATACATTCTTTCATTCGATGTTTGAATGTAAGTACATATCTGGAATTCAACATATAACCGAAGTTCGGTTGGCCTTAATCTTTTTGTTATTCCAGCGGAAATCAAAAATTATAATGTCATGGCTATTACGCAGCACATTTGTTAACACTTAGATTCATTGCTTACATTAAAACTCACAGAAGAACCTCTATCATTTTAATGGATTGGTATAATAAAAAATATTAAATGAAAATTCAGGAATTAGAACTTCACTATGAATAAGAGAAAACTCCATGATCCAGGAATTGAGAGCATTTCTGCTATAGCATTCTTCTCTCTATAAGTGTAGTTGACAAATATTTGTATGCCATGATTCTAAATAGAGATTTCTGATTTAAATCCTCCCATTAAACTAATCTACTAAGAATTTGGAATTTCCAACCAGTTTGAATGTCTTTACCTATTTCCAATTCACATTTCCATTAATTCAACAACAAAATTTCTTGCTTCACTTATTCCAAGTTTGCACTTGATCATCACATCCTCAGATAAGAAATAGATACTCCTTTCTCTACACCTTCCCCTTTGGTTGACTCTATCAAAACAACCCAACACCCATAGGTCAGAAATTTCCAACTCCTTAACATCCCTTTGAGAAACAAGCAAAGGGCATGCCTGTGTCATTTTACTTGTCCCAAAATTTTCGAATTGATTGTTGAGATCTGAAACAGGATGGCTATTACTCACCATATGTTGGCTATGACTATTATATGGTATTTATAGCATTTAATACTAGTGGAAAATTATTACCACATCCATTCCAATTTTGTGCGATATGTTGCCCAGCTAAATGAGAAATGGCATTGTCTGTGTATAATTGTTGCACTGGTGTCTAACCATTAGTGATGTTCTGATTTAGATATCAACAACCTACATAGACACAAATTTAATATGACCTAGGGATTTCAATGAGTTATAGGAAAAAAAAAATTATTTGATAATAATATTATATGAAAATGTGTCTATGACAACACGACAATGACTTTGTTACTTGGTCTGTGATGTTCCAATTCTACACTACGCAAATTTTTCCTTCTTAAAAAAACATTCTTTGACAATTTTTTACAGACAGTTAGAGTGCAATAATTTCATTAAACACTTGGCACACATAGTAAGGGAAATGCTACAACAAGAGGAAATAAGAGGAAATCATTAATTTTATTGCTTAATTTAGAGAGCTACTACAATATAGGAAGAGCAAGGAAATCGTAGGTTCACTTGGTGACATCTTTTGACCGATCTTGGCCCACTAGTATAAACTGGTATAAACTCAGAAAGAAGGTACAAAATGTTAGCCTCCTTCAGAAATTCAAAACCCTTTAATCATGCTACTTAGTACATATAATTTGGCCTCGAATTTATACAGGAAACATATATATTTTCTTAGCTTCATAATATGATGATTGATCTCCAATATGTCCTCTTGAAAATATTGATATATCGTGCCAAATCTAAGAAAAATCACCCCTGAAATATCAACCCTCCCTCAGGAATATATTGTCAACATATTAATGATGAACTCCATCAGGAGTATGACCTTCATCTCAGGTGCTCTCAGGCTATGTACATATAATTCTATAACTAAAATTCCCTACAAACTTAGGTAGAGTAGGCTTGTGGATTTCAATGTTTGCAAGTGGTGACCTAAGCCCTAAATTCCATTAAATGTTCTTCTTAAAGAGAAATGCTCCAGTTATCTCCCCCTTTGACCCACAACCTGAATTGTGACCTTAGATGTTTCTTCCGTTGATCTAGATAACATGCTTCTAGCCAAAATTTTATAGAAATTAGTTAGTATAGGATGACCATCAAATTGTATACATGACAATATTACTCTTTTCTTCCACTTGACTAAATGGAAGTGCATGCAACTCTTGAGATTCCAAGTACTGAAGAGAATTCAATTTGTTAATCTGTTCAAGATACAAAGAACACCATTATTCAACCTTTTGGTCACTGCTACTTAAATGGAAAGGTTTCATAATTTTCAAGAGCAGGAGTTAGTATGGTGGGGGTTCATAGAAAAGTGCATGGGAATTGTAGTACAAAATTATGTACTAGAGATGGCATCAGGATCAGGAATGGCTGCTAAGGCAACGAGGTTTTGTCCTGAGAGAAACATGGTGAGGAAAATGTCTAAATGATCATGAAATTTTTATCCAGCCAACATTGAAGATGTAACTGTTTGGATCATTGTTGTGTGTAGGTGGTGCCAAATAATGATCTAGTTGTCTTGTTTGTGGTTGCACAATTTCTCATACAAAAATATATCATGAATATGCAAATTTTAAATCAGAGTACATTTTTATTTAAGCATTTGAATTGTTTCTTCAACAATAAATAAATACAAGGACTTTACCGACCCATGAAGGCTTCCACAAGTGCTAAGTATTCAAAATTTAATGTCCAACAAAGATCACCAAGGAAAGGTTGATCCTCTCATCATGCCACAGAAAAACAACATTGAAAACACCTTTTATTAAGCTTGGAATTCAAACAAAGAATAGATATTGGACAGATATGATGATAACAATTCAGATAAAAGATAAATATAGGTTTTATACCTCCTTGACATACCTTGGATAGATGGTATAGATGTCGAACCAATATGATAGACTTAGAACAAGATCACAGATTTGGGTCTATGCTAGAGACATTGAGCAACTGTTAGAGGAGTTCAGTCTAGTATTCACTAATCTTTGATATATATACCACAAACCTAGATCAACCCACAACACTTTAGCCTAGTCAACACTGAACTTAGATCAAGCTATAGATGAACTCAGATATGTTCCACAAACTTCTCTCAAGCCACAGAAGAACTTAGATATGTTGTCACAAGATCAAAAGCCATAGAATAACTCGTATATGTTGTCACAAGGTCACAAGCCATAGAAGAAACATGTTGTCACAAGGTCTTAGGTGCTCCAAAGAATAAATCCACTTAAGCTCGGAGTTTAGGTCTAAAAAATCAAGAGCAAGATACCTACACATGTGCTTGTCGATGATGGACCAACCAAAGGTTCATGCATACACCATGTATATCATATCACATGGTCCTGAACTCCAGAGATTAAATTTCCTCCTCCAAGTGTCTAGTGCTCCTTCTAGGTAGGTACTTTTCCTAGCCAAGAAAATGTGTTGTCTGCTTAACTGGTTTTCCCATTTTGGGTTTCCATGGTAAATATTGTGTAAATTGTGAATATGCCACTATTTTATTTCTATTTTTCTTAAAAAAATTCTTTCTCTGCTCCTCTTTCATAGGTTTACAAGTCACTCGAAAAAAAACAAGAAATACAACCTGCAGAAGATCCTGCCAAATATATGAGAAGAATTGGTATTTTCTATTTGATTTTTATAATGGCATGAACCAAACATGTATTCATTGGAATCATGCATCAATCTCACCAAAAAATAAAAAAATATTATACTTGGCACTTACTTTCCAGTCAACATTGACGCTAACTAGTATCAAGTTCTTGCAAGTGAAATTTATTGCTAATGAGTTAGACTCACAGGAAGCAAGTTTGGCTCACACACAAGTTAAAAAAACTCATTTTATGATACGTGAAAAGTTTGAGACGAGTCCAAATTAAACAAGTGAGCTTCATAATTATGGTCGGAAATAAACTTGCTATTATGGTCTGTATTGGTGTATGCATTCTCAAGGCATGGAAAAAATTACTTCAATGAAACTAAATAACCAGGTAGAAGCCGACATCTAATCCAGCTTACTCTAATCAGCTTCTGAGCCATGAAAGTACGTAATTTTGTTTGTTCCATAGAATACTATGATCCAGCTTACTATAATCCAGATTTTTGAGCCATGCAAAGCAGATAATTTTCTTTGTTCCATAATCTTTTCCTTAGGCATACACTAGGTGTAGACTTTGTTCCATAATATTTTCCTTAGGCATACACTAGGTGTAGACTTTGAGATTCCTAGATACAAGGGGAAAAAGTGGGTGTTAATATTACAATTAAAGTGTTGGATTACCAATGTGATAAAAAAAATTAAAAAGAAATTATATGTACATAAAACAACAAATAAAATCTTATTTAGAGATCAATTGAAAAAAAAATATTAATTATTTGAGAAGAATCAATGTCAAGACATTAGAGGAACATCTAGACTATCAAATGTATGAAATTTGTACCATCGTTGTAAGAAATCAACTAGTATGAATTCAATGGGGAGAAGTAAACCCTCCATTCATAATATATCAGCAATCATGTCGCATTCTTTGTATATGTGGAGGAAATCCAATTGGTCAAAACCACATGAAATTTATTCAAAAAGATGGGAAATAGCCATTAGATTAATATTTATCATTGGAACTTCATCCTTCATATTCCTTATCTCTAAAGATAAATCGCCCATCATGGGCAACAATTGAATGTTCCTACAACTAGAAAATTTCAAGAGATAAAACAGAGATAAAAATTCAATGATTTATTGAATTCATGTTCGATTATGTACATATGTAGTTAATTATCTTTTATTTGGTTTGTTTATTTATTTATTTATATTTTTTTAACACCTAATCTATTAGGGTTGTTGTGGAGGAACATGAACCATCACTTTGACTCAACCCCAAGGGACCTTGGAAGGATAATCCAAATGTCACATGTACTTGTCTTTATATCTATATATGGTTAATATTATGAAATATCATGTTTATCCTAAATATCTCTTGCATTCTCATTAGCCCAATATTGGTATTAGAGCCATGACTTTGTAGTAGTGGTCATTGCCTACGAATTTTTAGCAATGGCCATTGTCTTGAGCATCGTATAGAGCCTATCAGATATGCCTTGTTAGATGTAGAATTCCATGTTGATCATTCTCCATTGCATCACCTCTTTGTGGTAACATTTGTTTGCAGTTCTAACATTCCCTTAACTCTATTTGCAACCATTTATCTATTTGTGTGTAGTTTTGAATTACCTATCTCTATGGTATCCAAGCCTATGCACTCTACAACATGTGTCAACTTTGTCATTCTATAATGAGCAGATTTTCTCCTTGTCTGGCTAAAATGATATTACTCCTCCAACACTTAAATTGTAACCTTAACACCCAATTTTTTTCCTTTGTATCTAGGAATCTCAAATTCTACACCTAGTGTATGCCTAAGGAAAATATTATGGAACAAAGTCTACACTAATGTACCTTTTTTGTGAGTTATATGGAACAAAGAAAATGACCTGCTTTGCATGGCTCAGAAGCTAATTAGAGTAAACTGGATCAAAATTTGCTTTGTTCCATAGAATTCACAAAGAAATTAAATTAATCCTCCTCACCTTCTAGTACAAAAATATATTATTTTAATTATGTAAATAAGATTACTAACAAGGAGAAAAAGTGGACACTTCATAGTGTAATGCCCTTCCAAATGGGCTTTAAAATGTACAAGTTTTAGCAAGCTCAACAAGAGAGGTTAATAAATGACCCTATTAGTTGGTTTCAACCTCTAAGGGGGTGACAGGTCCATGGTACATCCATCAATGGTAGGTGTCGTGTGAAATGATGATGGAATAGAGTGGGGGCAAAGGGAATGCTCCAAGCCACATGCCATGGAACTAGGGTAGCTATGATGAAGGAAGCCCACACATTAGGTATATGGATGTAATATGCATATTTATACAAACAATTTTAAGTCTAGTTTAGAAATTAAAAGACATTACTAAGCTCTCTATGAAATATATGAAGTGTGATAGATAGTTGAAATTTTGAGACTCGTAGAGAAAAAAAAAACAAAATAGTTTCTTATTGTCTTTTTATGGTGGTTGTAAGGTGGCATCAGTGCCTCCCAAAGAAAATGGGTATATGGGATTAGAAAAGACTCTTGAGAGGACAAAGTAAATGAGACAATGATAGTGGTAACACTCCAACTTGTAGTTTTACTCAAACCTTTTCCTTTTGTCCTATACCTCAGAAATTCATCAAATTGGAGATCACAAGTGGAGAAAATCTCTAGAATTATGGGTTTTTGTAATATTCCAAATTAGCAGTCGTTTAATTGGAATATTAATTTTGATTTATTTTAGAATTTCATAATTTTGGGCAAAAATTAAGCCAAATAAAATTGTTTCCTAAAGTCCCTAAGGGAAAATTTTGTCTCTAGTGGTGGGGTCGAATTGGCCTTAGGTGGAAGCGTAAAAGAGGCACGAAAAGGACAACATGGGATTGCCTACAGGAAGGTAGTACATGATTGGTCAAGGAGAGGAATCACAGGCCAAGGTGGGACCGAAGCCATATGCTGGATGTCAATGCATAAAAGGAATAAGGGAATGCTCATTTGGCATTCCTTCATTCATATTATTACTGTTGGTCATTTTGACTAAAGCACGCTTGAGCCAGATAGCCATGTCTATAGTGTTGTTTAGCATGCAAGATATTCAAGCGGAGATCTCAAAATCTACCTCACGGGACTTCGAGTGCTCGCTTAGGAGACGAGTTCTACATGTTGGTGGGGGGAATTACACAGAAGTAGCAACAAGAAGAGCGTAGCCCCTTCAGGACTACATAAAGGTATCGTAGGCTGCAAAGTGATTGCGTAATTCAATTCGGTGTGGATGTCTAGAGTGTGGAAAGCAGCAGAATTTTAGCAGGAGATTTGGAGGGGAGATTAGCCACCTTCTACCAGGGATTTTGGTAGCTCTCAAGAGGAATTTTCTAGCAGATTCTTCCAAGGGTTTGATTTACCCAGCAACGTAGTGAGCCAAACCCAAGAGGACCATATTCTGAAGTCAAGATTTGGGCGAGCCCTTTCTAGGTTTTTCTAGGTTTATTGAGGAGAAACTAAGATTAATTCAACAGAATCTTCTGGGTAGGTTTTGAGGCTTCAAATAGACATCCTAATGTAGCCAGCAACTAGAGGAGTGAGAGGAAATTGGGTCGAAATTCTGGGGTCAACATCTGGCCAATTCATTCGTGGGTTTTTGTGGGTTTGGTGGGTAGAGTCCAGGGTTAAAAGCCTAGAATTTTCTAAGTAGAGGAAGCAACCCAAAAAGAAGTCCAAAGTCAGCCAAAAAAACATTTATGGGCTAGGAAGCATAGATACTGAGCCACAAAACAACACTTTTAGCCAAAATGTTTGCTTGGGTTTGAACTATTCTTCAAACCTGCCTTGAGTAGGCCCAGGTGCACACTTTCCAACACCTCAATTGTACTATTTCCTATTAAATTAATAAATTTTCTCAGTAGTGATTTTGGCTCCAGTTTGAGCATTGTAATGGTGTTTTCATTTTTTCTCTTCTATTTTCACTTTTATTATTATTAATTCCCATTTGGGATATTACAGTAGTACGAGAACATAATCTTGGCTCAGCTTGTGGGAAACCCTCATTCTATGACAAGACCAGAATAAAAAACTAAGAAATCATGGGATACCAATAAAGGTTAAACTCATATGCCATGGATGTCACCTTGAATGAGGTGATTAGGGTGCAAGAAATGATGGTTAATGTGGGGAAGAAACTGATTCATGCAACAATTGAGAATCAAGACCATTCTCAATTGTACAAAAAATCCGCTATGCCTAGAATGGTGGATAATACATAAATATGGAAAGACATTATTGCAACTGATGTGGAGTTATTGACAGAAAATTGGTGAGCATACCAATCATTGGGACATGAAATTCAAGCGTCCCTCTCTTTTTGGGAGTTCCGTGAACTGAGAGACATGCACAAATTAGGGGGAGTTCCGTGGAATTATGCAGGGATGGTGAATTGAATTAAGGAGGAAGATGAAAGAGTAGTTGAAGGGGCCATTGTTGGCAAGGAGAAAATTTAGCGTATACTCTCTTATGAGACACCAACCATTGTTGAGGTATCCATTAATGGGGTATCTGGGGTTTTGACTGAGTTCTCTAATGATAGAAACACATCACAGGTTGATGGGGTGTTGGGAGATAGCTCCACCATTTTTTAGGAGTCGATAGGTAGAGAGGCCTCCAGGTCTATGATAGAATTTTTGGATGACAATAACATGAAACTGACTAGTGAGCATGTCTTATGTGTTGGAGTGTCTACGGAGGAGGGTGTGCAAAAATTCTTTGGGCTACCCCTTGATGAGGGACTACGAGATACAGAGGTGTTGGATGTTGGTCGCACATAACAGTGTCATCAACTTCAGGTTATCCTTCTATCTTTGACAGGGAATGCCACATTAGTATGAGAGGTTATTTTGTTGTAGAACGAGGAACTGGAGGGCATGAGAGTAGTTATTACCAATTCAACAGCCAATTTGGCTCAAATTGGGGAACGTTTGGATTCCCTAATGGTATAGCTAGAGGGCACATTGGAGTTTGATAGCAGCCCCCTTCAAGCATACATAGATAGGGCTAGCAAAAATTTTGGGTCACCTCTTCCCATTGGAGAGAGAGAGAAGGAGCCACCTAGTCAGATTTCATATGTTGACCTAGATAGCGGGATGAGACGATCGGAGTTGCACAGGGTGCAACATCAACATGTTGAGGTTGGATGGCGAGAGATTTTGAGTTGGTACCTGGTGAAGTGGGTTATGGAGATGGTGGTGGACCTGAGTGTACTTCAGTAAGAGTTTCCAGGTGCCAATAATACAAGAACCCCAGACTAGAATTGGGAACCAGGTGGGACTACCTATCGTTTCCCAGGCAGGCCCATTGACTATGTCTTGGAGGGTACAGTTGGCCTAGTAGTTGAGCATGCACAATCACTAGGGGAGTTTTGGTTAGCTCCAGTGGCCAACCAATTTATGGGAAGACTCCTTCGGTTGTCTTGGTACAACATTCGTATGCAATGTCACAGGGTGATCAACATACTTTAGTAGGAGCTTGTCCGAGGAGGTGGCATTGGTAAGCCACTAGAAAATGCCTTGTATGGAGCCAAGGATTCTTCACCTTTGCGTGGGGCACATAAGTCACAGTGGAGCAGAGCAGTGGTCTAACATGTAGAGACACAAATCTAGGCCATCACATCCAAGGATGTGTGGGAGCATCTAGCATTGAGCAGTGGACTACTGGTGGGCATGGGTGCATGGTGGTGTATTGTAGTGTGTGGGACTACTTTGTGGAGTAGTAGTGTCTTACATCACATTGAATACACACCAAGACTGACTGCTGCCTTGACACAGACAAGGCACGGGATGGTACATGGTGGTACAATAGTAACAAGGGGTATCTAGTGGTGTACAAGGGTATGCCATAGTGTGCAATGGCATGTCAAGGAGTACATGGATGATCGATGCTATGCGGGGGTGTATGGTGTTGCACAATGGGGTCTTATAGTATTTCCTCCAAGAAGATTCATGCAGAGAGACATCAGACATACCTTTGGGGGTGGTTCACCTAGGATCGACGAGGAGACAGATGAGTAATGCTTGAAAGTATTCGTGGCAACTCACATGCCTGACCCTCTTATACATCCCTCACAGGAAAAATTGATTTTTTTGTTGTCCTTTGGCACTCTGGGCATGAGCAGCGGGGTATGCGAGGCTCACCCAAGATATTTGGATGACAATCAACATAATAGGGGAGAGATATTCTCACTAGTGGCATTGGGTTGGTGTACTAGTTAACAACCATAGTTTGGGGGATGAGATGGTCATCTACAGGGGTGGCATATCAGTCATCACTGAGCCTGCACCTTGCAAGTGGGTCATGAGGGAGACATGCGTCACTCTTTTCTCAGGGCATGTCGAGACCATGCATGAGTAGAGGATACTGGGTACAGCCGAGGTAGCATCCCAGTATGTGTCTGGGCTCCTGAAAATGTATCGGCACATTATTGAGAGGGTGGATGGTAGATCGATTGGAGATGGTTGGTAGGAACAAGAGGGATCCACATACCTTGAGTCGATTGCTAGTATCATATATCCATCTATTGGTTGCACTCAAGGGGTGGCTATTTGTCACATGTGGCTTCCATCAATTTTCAGTACTACACAATGGAAGGCACAGGGTAGGTTAGCATGCATCAGATTTTCCCATGATATATGGACACTCTATATTGGTCACATGGAGGGACTAGAGATGAGGCACGAAAGGATTCCTACAATTATCAGAGCTATGGTGCAGCAGGTCTGACTATGGGAGGCAAAGATTCAGCTGATTGATAGACCATTCTGTCTCATGATGGTCGGAGTCAGGACAGAGAGTGATCTAGCTCATTATTGGGTTGGCACTTAAAGGTCTCCTTCGGATGGCGAGGTAAAATTTATCTGTTGTTGCATAGGATCAGATTTAGATGTGGAGGGGTAGATATTGGCATCAAGGTGATACCTAGGGAGGATGAAATTCGCTCTCACTGACCTTCCACCCCTAGGCCTCAAGAGAGGAGGATACAATCTACATACGGTGGGGAGTATTCCATAATCAGAGTAGCACAGCATCAGCATGGTGGCACCACTATGAGTTTGGCAGGGGGCATGATCATCACCGCTCTTTACTGCTCAATACCCCTTAGGGATGAGCTTGCTACCATAGGGGGAGATCATGCAGATCTTCCATTGGTCTTTAGTAATTCCCCGATGGTGTGGGGAACCTCAATAACTTGGCAGGTGGGCCAATAACATGATATACAAAGAAGCTCACCTGAGCAAGACATTATCTCTCTAGGGATTAGGTGGTATCTTTGAGGTTCTACTCTTGGATTGCAAGGGGTGAACTACTTGGTAGGGAAACATCATGAGGAGTGGGGCATAGTACCATATCATTTAATTCCCTACTCAATGATGGTGTGTAAAGGGATTTTGTTACGTATACCTGGCAGGATGGTGAGTGGAGCAGGGGGATATTTATGTTGGATAGGATGGCTTGGGATCCTAGTATTGAGGGATCTCTTCATATCATGGTGATGTAGAGATCAAGGATGATCCAGTGGCACATATGGGACCTTTGAAAACTTTGTTGTGATCGTGGGGGAGTGTCAGCTGGAGAGGATGCTTGTTCAAGAATTTCTTTAGGACAAATAATTTTTGGCGGGGAGGACTGCAATATTCCAAATTAGTAGTCAACTAATTGGAATATTAATTTTGATTTATTTTTGAATTTCCTAAAGTTGGGAAAAAATAAAGTGGGTAGGGGATCCACAAATAATAATTAAGCCAAATAAATTCTTTTCTTAAATTCGCTAAGGGAAAATTTTTGCTCTAGTGGTGGGGTTGAATTGGCCTTAGGTGGCAGTGTAGAAGAGGCACGAAAAGGATAGTGTGGGATTGGCTAAAGGAAGGCAGCACGTGATTATTCAAGGAGAGGAAGCACAGGCCAAGGTAGGACCCAAGGCATATGGTGGGCCTCAATGGATAAAAGGAAAAATGGAAGGCTCATTTGGAACATTCATTGATCTTCTTACTCTTGGTCATTTTGACTAAAGCATGTTATTTAACACACGAGATCTTCAAGCAGAGATCTCAAAATCTACCTCAGGGGACTTCAAGTTCCCACTCAGGAGAGGAGTTCTTCATTTTTCTGGGGGGAATTACACAACTGTAGCAACAGGAAGAGCATATCCCCTTCAAGAATGTGAAAAGGTAGAGTAGGATACATAGTGATTGCGTAGTTTAGTTCAGTGTGGGTGTCGGGAGTGTGGAGAGCAGCAGAGTTTCAGTAGGAGATATGGAGGGGAGATTATCCATCTCACACCAGGGATTTTGGTAGTGCTCCAAAGGAATTTTCCAACAGATTCATCCACAGGTTCGATTTACCCAGCAGTGCAGTGAGCCAAGCCCAAGAGGGCCAGATTTTGAAGTCAAGCTTTGTGTGAACCCTTTCTAGGTTTTTCTGGGTTTATTGAGGAGAAGCCAAGATTAATTTGGCATAATTTTTTGGGTAGGTTTGAGGCTTCAAATATATATCCTAATTCCACCAGCAACTAGAGGATCAAGAGGAAATTGGGCCAAAATTCTATGGTCAACATCTGGCCAATTCCTTGGGGTTTTTTGTGGGTTTGGTGAGTAGAGTCTGGGGTTAAAAACCTATAATTTTTGGAGGAGAGGAAGCGGCCCAACAAACAGTATGAAGTCAAACAACAACAACATTTCTGGGCTAGCAGCGCAAAAACTTAGCCACACAACAACACTTTCAGCCAGAGTTTTTGCTTGGGTTTGAGTTGTTCTTCAAGCCTTCCTTGAGTAGGCCCATGTGCAAACATTTCAGCACCTGAATTGAACTCTTTCTCAATATATTAATAAAATGGCTCAGTAGTGATTTTGGATCCAGTTTCAGAATTTTAATGGTGTTTGCATTTTTTCTTGTCTCTTTGCACTTTTATTACTATTAATCACCATTTGGGATATTACATTTTTTTTTTGATCATGGACAATTTACTCATGCACTCAACCAAATGTAAAGAGACACACAGTCATGTAAAATAATCAATGGAAAATACCAATAAAGAGAAATTATATTAGCTGATTTACCATCCCATAATCACCATCAAATCCAATGGAAAAACCCAAAGGCAATGACAAATAGATATGAGAAAGTTTACCATTCTTCTACAGTGTATTCACAATTATGATGTGAAATGATAAGCAGTTACCTGAATAGGTTCATCAAAATTTAATGATCTCAAACAAGTATGATGGAAAACAATGAAAAACTATAAACATGAACCTCATCATAAATACAAGTGATAAGGTTGTGGTAATGGAACAAATCTAGTTTTCAGGGACAAAGGAAGTTTGAGACCATGTCCTGACAAAAAGAAATAGGGGATGCACTCAAGGAGATTTTAATCAAGAAAGCATGAAAATGGTTATGCTAACCTACACGTCAACTTTATTGGTGGTCAGATGAGAAAGTGTCATGATAGGCATGGAATTTTCCAATTATATTCCATCTATTTTCTTTCTATTTTTGGTCCTTAAGATCTTTCCATGAATATCATAATGTGGGAGGTTTCTCGATTTAGAGAATTCACATTGTTTTCTTTAATTGAAGATTTAATTGGTTGTAAACTGACTGTTGAAAGCATATTCATACATGCACCTGGTTGAAATTTCATTGAAGATTATGTTATGGAAGAAACTGCATGATATGCCTTGAAAGAAGCTACAAGAGAAGTGAACAACAAGGAAAATTGACTGAAAAAATCCCCAAATTAGTAATGAGTTGACTTATTCTTATTAGTGAGGTTGAAAGGCAGGATTTTGCAACAATATTCCATCTAAATAGCAGAACATAATATGCTTGGCAAGCATGAAGGCCTTGTCAAGCTAAGCATGTTTTCTTTCCTCTTCCACAAGCAGCTAAGGTGAATTAATCTTCATGCTTTAGGACTTTGTATAGGCAAATTTGAGGGGATGTAGAAGGGTTGAACAATATTATTTAAGAAGTTTTATAACAACATAAGTCATCATTCTCTCACCTACCAATTCCAACAATCCACTCCACTAGTGCATGCTACTAGGATTATTGCAGCCTGTCATTTCTTTCACATTGCAATGTTGTTATTGGAAATATTCTTGTGTTTGGGATAGAAACTATGTTATATTTCTTTTTCTCTACAATATTGTTGTTGCCTATTTGGTTTTTTATGATAGAAAGAAATCTACCACGTGTAAGATTTCCTTCACCTTGGCAATGTTATTGGAAATGTTCTTGTGTTTGGGCTATAAGTTGTGCTAGATTTATTTCGCTCTACAATATTATTGTTGTCAATTTGGTGGTTTATTATATAGTGAAATCTAGCACGTGTTAGATTTCCTTCACCTTGGCAATGTGCTTGTGTTTTTGTTAGAAGGAAATATAGCATGCGATAGGTTTATTTTGGCATGAAATTTTGTTGTTGGTAGTATGCTTGTATTTGTGCTACATATAAATCTACCATGCATTAAATTTCTTTTGCCTTGCGATGTTGTTATTGCAAATGTGCTTGTGTTTGTGATAGAAGTTGTTCTAGATGTATTTTTCCATGCAATGTTGTTGTTGGAAATATGCTTTTGTTTATGCTGGAAGCTAATCTAACATGCTAGATTTCTTTCACCATACAATTTTGTTGTGTGCTTGTGTTTGTGTTATGCGTAAATCTAGCATGTGTTATATTTCCTTCACCTTGGAAATGTTATTAGAAATGTGTTTGTGTTTGGGCTAGAAGTTGTCCTAGATTTCTTTTGCTTTACAATATTGTTGTTGTAAATTTGGTTGTTTATTATAGAAGGAAATATAGCACGTGCTATATTTCCTTCACCTTGGAAATGTGCTTTTGCTTGTGTTAGAAGGAAATATAACATGCACTAGGTTTCTTTTGGCATGAAATGTTGTTGTTGGTAGTATGCTTTTATTTGTGCTACATGTAAAGCTAACATGGATTATGTTGGAGTCCCGTGATTTGAAAGATTGGTAAACCAAATGATAGGGTAACATGAAACCATTCCTTGGAGCCCTAGGACCTAGCCTTCCTGGACGTAGATAGGGATCTCTCTATTTTTTTACAAAGATATGAACTTGTTTTCTTTATAGGGTTGATTTTAGGCTAGTTATTAAGTGTGAGGTTTTGTTGTTTTTTTTGGTTGAGTATAATGATCAAGAAGCATAAGTAGAATGAAAAAATCTCTAAGTCATTGGGAAATGGATTCTAATGGAAGTCATGATAAGTTCATCCATGGATCGGGGAGAATCATAGGGAAAATCTAACTTGGTCAGTGGATCTTCAAGTTTTTAGGGGTAATGAGATGGAAATCAATTGTAAGAATGAAAACTAGGGTAAAAGGAAATCAAGAATCCTTTATCATATGTACTTCTAAAAAAAGGGACTTAAATATTATAAACATAGAGAGGAAATCAATAGACTGGGAAAACCATAGATTCTTTGATTCAACTAAAGCAGATGATAATTCAAGACAAACTTTTCCAATGAAATATAGAAGGCGAGAAACTCATTTAACTTCTAGTGATTTCACCTTCAAGAACAAAAAACATTTAAGACACACATATAATTGTAATAAGAGAAGAGGGAACACCTAAACATCCTTGATTATAGCTATGAAGATATTTAAAAAAATTATTTAAGCAAGTACAAAGGGTATGATCGAAACAAAACCTCTTTGGAAAACTTTAAAGAATGGTACTTTAGAGAGAGACTTCAAAAACAATGTTTTAGTGGCAACAAGTAAGTAGGGCTAGCCATAAATCATGCTTGATACCAACTGTATTCAAATATTTATGAAATAAACAAGCTTAGGGGGTCTAGCGATAAATTAAGAATTATCTAAAATGTCATCGCAGAAGAAAACATTAAGGCAATGATGTTGTGTAACCAGCTCCAAAAATAGAAGAAAAGAGATATCAACGCCTTAGAAGTAAGCCACTTCGAGGGGGAAACCTCCAATACATTACATAAATGAACAATTCTTGGATGATACAAATGACAAAACCTCCTTTCTATATATAGGAGTCCATGGGGCCACAATGTAATCCTAGCCGACCTAAAAATAATAATGTAAGGGCACAATAATAACAATATGGGGGTTACACGGGTACAAAAATAATGATAAGGGGGGTTAGAATAACATAATAAGGGACTACACTATTAATATAGGGGCTTAACATGCCCCTCTCCTTCAAACAAGTGTTGTCCTCAACACTTGATTATTTCTTGATGCTTCTGTATAAAATTCTCATCCTCCCATGTGGAATATTCTACAGGAAAGTACTTCCACTTGCTGAGATAATTTGAAATTGATTGTACTTGTTGAGTTCTTGTTTCTTTGACTGCTTCATAACTTCTTTCGATGTGATGTTGATCTTCTGGTTGTTTCATTTGATTTTGCACCAAAGTTAGGTTATCCTTTGAAAGTTGGAGAACTTGTTGTTGATGCTCATTGTGATATTCCACTACTTTACCATCCATAATATATTTTATTTGATCCTTCAAACCATTCAAATTAGCATCCATTTTTTTCTTTTAAACCATCTATGTCATCTTCGGTTGCTCTTCGTAAGATCGAAATTTGTTGCACTTGGTACTGTAATTTTGATATCTCATATTGCGATTCTTCCTCCTCATGCATCATAGTATAGCTTTCTGAGGGCTTAATGGGTATGGAATTATTTTTTGGAGGCATAATAGAACCCATTACTGACAAAAATTCTTCAATGTGCCCTTGGAATCAATTCAACTTGATTCTTCAAACAAGACTTATGCAATTCGGAAAAAACAATACACACCTTTTTCTTTCTTTTGAGGAGCTCGATATTGAAATTGGATTATCTCTGTGATTGCAGCTCTTCAATATTTGAAATTCAGCACTGAATTAGCCCTCTGAATTCTCTTTTGAATGCCATAGGTTTGACCTGATTTGGATTCTCCAAGACAAATTTATGTCCAATCTCCCACAATGACCTAATTATGGACTAGTTTAGTAGAGCGAAATTGTATGACTTTCCAGGTGTCACTGTTCCATCCTTCACCTCTGAAATTGATATCCAAGAAACTAAAGTCTGTGTACTTGCAGCTAATTTTTATGGATCTCTAATCCGATGCTCAGAGAGAGAGTTATTGAACTTTTCCCCCGATCACCTATTTTTGATGAAATTCAGGAGCCTAAAAAAGAACTACCTTCCACAGATCATATCTCCAAAAATATTGCGAACCAAGCTCTGAAAGTTTTTGACGTGTTTCCTCTAGATTTTGGCTTCGTACCCTAAAAGTTTCAGATTCTGAACCTTCGTAGAAAAATTTTATAGTGCAAATGCCACGATGACCTGTTTAGGAGCTTGAAAAAAGACCTAGCTTCCACAGACCATATCTCTAAAAATGTTGCGAACCAAGATCTGAAATTCTTAGAAGATCTTCCTTAGTTTTTGAGCTTCGTACCCTAAAAATTTAAGCTTCTGAAACTTCCTAGAAAAAAAATTATAGCGAAAATGTCACGGTGACCTGTTTGGAGCAGCAAAACCCTAAAATCCAAAGCTCTGATACCAAATGTTGTGTAACCAGCTCCAAAAATAGAAGAAAAGAGATATCAACGCCTTATAAATAAGCCACTTCGAGGGGGAAACCTCCAATAAATTACATAAATGAACAATTCTTGGATGATACAAATGACAAAACCTCCTTTCTATATATAGGAGTCCATGGGGCCACAATGTAATCCTAGCCGACCTAACAATAATAATGTGAGGGCACAATAATAACAATATGGGGGTTACATGGGTACAACAATAATGATAAGGGGGGTTATACTAACATAATAAGGGACTACACTATTAATATAGGGGCTTAACAAATGAAGAATAAATAGAACTAAGGTGTTTTCAGAAGACATTTCTTAGCCTAAAATTTTTATTGTACTGCAACATAGAAAGGTGGAAACATAATGAAACAGGAAATAAAAATAATAGATTAGGAGTAGTTAACCAAAAACGAAGGTCGGGGATGTAGTGATCTAGCCTCCTCCATCAACAAACAAATTAGGGCATCCACAAGTTCGAAGACATCAATTTCTTTTCAACTTCCAAGAGACTATGTATTAGTTCAAAGAGTCATCAAATGCCAACAAGATAATGAGTTCAGATGCAATATTTATGCTGAAAATGAGGAGGTGAAGCTAAGCTAGGGTCTGAGTGTAATTTATTATAGAGTTAATGAATTCCTAACCTTGAAGACCATGCAAGGCTGAAGGCAGGAATATCTGTAGATACTCCTCTAAATAATCACTTCTATCTTAACTCCTAAGGAAAAACGGGTGAAATGTTTGACTTTAAGGCCTTTTCATAACTTTTACAATAATTGTCTTGTAGATATAAATATATTTGACTTAGCTAAATAACTGCTTCATGCTTTATTGAAGGAAACAAAGCACTTAGGTGGCACAAATATCTTTTGAAAGGACTAATTGCCACAGGCTGAGTCACTCGAATCTATTTTGGGTAAATATGCCTTTTGCTTTATCTTTAATATTTTTAATTAGGCCTTAAACTCTATCTTTTATGCTTTGAATGTCTATTTTTATCATATTTCTTAAATCTGTTTGATCTTTGTTCTATTTATTTAATCCTTTGATTTATTTATTTTGATCCTTTTGCCTTTATCTTTTTTGTCTTTCCACTGTCTTCCTTTCTTTATTTGACTTTATGCTTTTCGGGCTTATCCTTTGTTTTTATCCTTTGATTAGGATTAGCCCTCTAATATTTCTTATTCCTTTCACTGTTTCTCTTAATTTTTGTGTTTTCTGTGTGTAGGGAAGGTTGTCTTCGTGGCTGGAAGGTTCCTTTGATCATTCGATGATCATGTTTCATCGACTCCATTCATTGACACAAACCCCCTGGAAATTATCAACCTTTCGTGAGGTCTTAGATCATCATCTGGGCCTCAAGTTGATTTAATTTGGCCCAATGAAGTGGAGTTTAATTACCTCCACCATTGAAACTTTCGTAAAACACAAATAGTTAGTTAAAAACCTACGATGAGGGTTTTACTGCTTTTTTTGAGGTTTTGGATTGTCGGAAGGCATTTTACAAAGGAGGAGAGGATGCAAGGGGGAAGGTTCCAGAGGTGTAACTAGGAGAAATTCAAACCAAGGCAAGAGGGTTTGAACTTTGGCGCAGAGAGGAAAAGCGGTTTTGAAAACCATAAGTGGTTTATCTCGCGGAGAATAGGCGGTAAATGGTTTTCAGCCGAACAGATGGGATATACCCTAGGGTTTAACACGTGGTAGGGTGAAACCGCCTATTTCACACGAGTTGTGAAATTATAACCTCGTCACAACTTTATTTTCGATATGCATCTTGGGTCATTGGATCTCAAGTTTGGAGATCAATGGTGCGGAATGGCTTAGGGGAGTGGCGAGCAAGTGAGGAGGTGGGGTTCAGGTTTTAAGTGACATGGCGGAGTGTTTGTCATGTAGCAGAGGTTTATAATATATGTGGGGAAATTTTGGGGAAGTAATAACCGTAGGATCAGCAGAATGGATCTATGATCAACAGCGGGGATGATTCAGTCAGGGGGGCGGTTGTAATGAAAATGCGGCGGCCTCCCTTTAATTTTTTAAAGGTTTGAAGGGCCTTTATATAAGGTTTTGGGGGTGTATAAAAGTAAAATGGTGGAGAATAAGTTCCACAGGGAAAAGGGCTTAAGGATATGCGGAAGGTCGGGATTTCATGGGTAAAGGGGTTGGGGCTTAGAAGAGAGGGGCTTAAGGCCTATTATATCAAAAAGGGGTGGGTTTAGATATAAAATAGGGTTTTTAATATAATTAAAAGGACCCAATAGGTTTTAAACCTTGATTTAAACAATGTAAAAGGAAGCTTTTACATTGTTTTAATATGTCAGAGGAAAAATGATAAATGAAGGGGTTTTTATGAGGGTTTTGAGGAAAGGATAAAATGGGTTTTTTCAGAGGAGAAGGCCATGAATGAGAGTGAGGGTAAGGTAGTGGAATGAGGAAAATTAGACATAATGATGAAGTCATTTTTTGTAGCATTAGGATGAAATTTAGAAGGAAAAGAGGGTGGAAATTATGTGAAAAATTTTGACTTAGGATAATGAAGGTAGTGAGATTTCTAAAACTCACAAAATTTCTCAAATTTTGTTTTTATAAATCTGGGATCATAATTTAGTCGTTTTTTGATATCAGCAAAAATTACTGATGAGTAACAGTGTCTCCACTTGGGGAGGGTAGCTCCCTTTCAGAGGTGTCCAGAACTTTCAGTTTATCAAATCTCTGAGTTTTTGTAGACCAGTGTCTTTTCTATTGGGTAGATTTTCCCTCCTTTTCACTTGTTGATATTTCTTTTGAGGTGACAATCTTAATAATTTGCAGCATGTGATTCTTTCAAAAAAATTTCTACCTACCCAAACTACTTGTCCTAACATTTTTTCTTCTTTGAGTGCATTTGAACTGGCATACTCTTGACATTTTATTTTGAAAACAGAAATAAACTATCTACGTCTACACTTATTTATTCCAAGAGTTTAGATTAAACTAGTGAACTCTTTTACTGTCTACCTAGGCTATTTGACTGCGAAGATTAAGTTTTTGGAAGTCTTGATTCTCTAAACTATTGACATAAAATTTAAAGCATGGTTCAAATCAGGATTAGGCAGTCTGAATTACCATGGTTGTGGCATTGGAACAAGCTGCACACAAACATTATTTTGCATAATAGTAAAATAGAAAGATAAGGAATTTATCATTTGAAAATGCATCCTCATTTTTCTCTTTGGTTTTGTTTTGAGTATGTGGAACCAGTATCTTTCATTTCCTAATCTATCTTTCTTGATAATTCAAGTTTGAATAGCTTTTATAATCATTGTTTTCACTAACTTATCAACATAGATTTAAAGCATGTTCAGCCATGATTAGGCTAGAAGACTGTACAAGATATTCTTTTTGAATCAGTAGTGGCATTCAGGCTTACACACTTTCAGAAGTAGTGTTTTTTGGGTATGGGGTTGTACCTCTTTTTTAATATGTCCTCTTTTTCTTTTCTTTCATTGTTTTTATGTTTTTGTTTTCAAGATTTTCTCATGAAATGTTTATGTACAATGAATGAAAACTTTGAGGCTAGGAGTCTTGACAGAAATAGTGTTTGAACATCCTACCATTGAAAAGACCTCAAAATAACTCTTCTCCATTCATCCCTTGTAAAAAGAAAGCATTATGACCCCTAATTGAGTGAATGATATAAGACCCTTTCCACAAATTCTCAAATTTTCCATGCTTACCTTTGTCTTCCATTCTAGAATCCCATTTTAAAACTGTCTCCAACTTGGAAATTATTAGATTTGGTCCTTTTGTCAAATATATTCTTGATGATTTCTTATATTTCTTGTGTTCTTTTATAAACCTCCTCTCTTGACTGCTGTAAATGAATAGTTTGATTCAGCCTTCTCTACATGTCATTTTCCTCTGATTGCACCTCTTGGAGAAGTTTCATGACTGGAACTCCGAAGGATGTTGGGAAAACTACATCCATGCCATATACCAATTGATAGGGAGACATATTGATTAATTTCTTGGTGGTTAGTCTATCACCCCATAAATAATGAAATAGCTTACTATGCCATGATTTTTTATTTTGTTGCAGCAGTCTTTTGATAATGTTGATCAAGCTTTTATTAAAGGATTCAACAAGTCCATTTCCCTAAGGGTAGGAAGCTATGGAGTGCCCCAATGTGATATGATATTTATAACAGATATCAACTGTTCTTTTGGATTTGAAGGCAACAATGTTATCTTTAATGACCTTTCTAGGACAACCAAATCTAGATAATATGTTTGTCTCAAGGAACTTGATAATGACTGAGTAAGCAACATTTCTAGAAGGGATAGCCTCTATCCACTTGGTAAAATAATCTGTAGCTGTAAGGATCCACTTATTTTAGGCAGATGAGGTTGGGTGAATTTCTCCCATAAAATCTAAGCCCCATTATTGAAAGGGGGCCTCAATACTGATTGGTTGCAAAGGTAAAGGTAGGGGTTTTCTCTTGCCATCAAAAAATTGGCACTTATGGCAAGTCATGACTAGATTTTGGGTATCAAGAAAAAAGGTGGGCCAGTAATAACCAGCTCTAAGAATATTATTTGTTATTGTTTTCCAGTAAAGGTGTCATCCACACTCTCCCTCATGCAACTCATGCATGATATTTATTGCATCGTTCTCAAGCAAACATTTAAGAAATATGCCAACAACATTTTTCCAATATAACACTCCATTTAAAATGCAGTAATTTAAAGCTTTTTTTTTCAAGAATCTGGCTTTAGTTTTTGATAAAAATGGAAGGGTATTGAGATAAAGAAGCACATATATGATATCATCATAACAAAGTGAATTCAGAAATATTTCTTCGATGTATGGAGAAGTGAATTCTTCCTGTTCTTCTAAAACATCAACCATATTCATATCTAATGCTTGGAAATTTGATTCTGCCATGAGTTTTTCTAATCCTCGTCCTTTAATCAGTTTGATAGTCTTGATTTCTAAATCATACTCTAAGATAATAGAAATCCATTTTCCCATTTTTCCATTAGGGTTTTGATTTAGAATTTCCTTTACAACTGTATGTGGGACAAAAGTAATGATATGAGAGTGTAAAATATAGACTCGAAAATATTTCAATGCTTTTATCAAGGCTAAGGCTTGTTTCTCCATGATGTTATATTTGAGAGGAGCATCTATTAATTCTTTACTGAAGAAGGATATTATTTGTTCCTGGCCCATGTTATTATTTTGCAACAATACTGAAGCAATGGTGTGCTTAGATGCAAACAAAAAAATGTAGAAATCCTTGGTGGAATCAGGACTGATGAGAACTAGTGTTTGAGTGAGAGCTTTTTTCACTACTTCAAATGACTGTTTGCATTCTAAGGTCCATTTAAATCCTTCTTCCCTTTTTAGCATGTTTGTGATATTCCTCAAAAGCTCAACAAGGTTAGGGATGAACCTTCTTAAAAAGATGATCTTCCTAATGAAAAAATGCAATTCTTTGAGGTTTCTAGGATGGTTGATTTTCAATATGACTTCAATCCTTTTGGGATCCACTTTGATTCCTTCCTCAGAGATTATGTGGCCTAGGAGTTTTCCTTCGCAGAGACCAAAGAGTGTTTTTTTTGGATTCAAAGATAAGCAATTTTTGCTACATTTCTCAAAAATATTTTTGAAACGGACTAAGTGCTCTTTGTCAGTTTTGGAAAAAATAGTGATGTCATCATCAAGGTAAATGATTACAAAATAGCCTATGTCTTCTAAAAAAGCTATGCCCATGTCCCTTTGGAATGTGGCCCATGCATTCATCAAACCAAATGGAATTTTAACATATATGAATGTACCCCAAGTTGTGGTGAAAGTAATTTTGTGTTCATCATTTGGGAGTATTGGCACTTGGTTGTAGCCTGAAAAACCATCCAAGAGTGATATTCTTTTAGATCCAACCACCTTTTGGAGTATGTGATCCATCTTAGGAAAGGGATAATTATCTTTCAGGGAGGCTTTGTTCAGGTTTCTAAAGTCAATGCAAAGCCAAATTTCCCTGGTCTTCTTCCTGACAGATACAAGGTTGGAAACCCACTTTGAGTATCTAAGGGGAACTATGATCCCATCATCATATATCTTTTTGATCTCTTTTTCAATTAAAGGTAATAAAACAATGTTTATCCTCCTTAGTTTTTGTTTGAAAGATTCTTGATTTTCCTTAAGAGGAATTTTGTGTTGAATAATGCTGGTATCATATTATTTCAGATCTTTGTATCCCCATGCAGACACATCTCAAAATTCTTTGAAAATTTCAATATATTCCTATTTCATGTGAGTATTAAGAGTGCTAGATAACTTGATCATTTTGGGTTCATTCATGCTGCCTATGTTATGTTCTTCTACATTAGTTTTTGTAGGCTCCATATTTGGTTTTTTAGCTACATCATTGAAGTCAAAAAGCTCCTCTAATGGTGTAAGTCACCTTGGTATTGAATCATTTTTTCATTGTAAAACTTCAAGGTCCTTTTGATATAGTTTTTCAAGTAATTCTTCCTTATAAAGATGTTCAAATTGGTTTATATCAGCAGTAGAGGACAACTCTATTTTAGGGACTTGTTTTTCATCAAAACAATCTTGTTTATGCCTTGAGCTAGGAGTTGGTATAGAAAAATAATTTTTAGACTACAAAAAATCATCAATGTGTTTATCTCCTTCAAAAAATTGCCAATAGTTTTCATTGTCAGGGACTGTAGGCCTATTTTTTACTTTGACAGTGAATATTTCATTTACATGGGGTACTTGAAAATTGTTAGCAGCAAAGGAAAGCTAATTTGCAAGGTTATTTTGAGCTCTAGGGATGAAAGTGAGTTCATATTTTTCAAAAGTCTTCAGGATATCTAGGGAAGTATTCCTATATTCTCTTAATCTTGGGTTTTCGTTGAATACTCCCCTTTTATTTTCCTAATAATGAGCTCTGAATCTCCTTGGACTGATACTTTCTTGGCTCTTAAATCTTTGAGTAAATGTAGGCCAAGGAGGAGAGCTTTATATTCTGCAATGTTATTAGTGCATTGGAAATCAAGTTTGTAAGAATGTCCTTTGTTTGTATTATGTATCCATACACTAGATCCGGAACCAACTTTTCCATAAGAGCCATCAAAGCTCATGTTCCAAAGTGTTTCTATTACATATTCATCCTCACTTTGTTGTTTAAGGTTACTAAAGTTTGAGCTACTGGGTTCTTCATTTGAGGACATTTGAATGTTCTGATAAGCTCAATTATTTTTCATTTTAATTTTATTTTTTGTTGATTTCATATTCATTGTACAAGATAAATGAATAAAGTTCTGAATGGATGGAATAAACAGGGGTGTTTTTTGGCCTATCCATGTTGCTTACCATATATTTCATATGAGATTCCCTGTATAACCTTCTTGTTTGGTTAAAGACTGGAATGGTATCATAAGACATGTCCATTTGGAGGCTCCCTTGAAGTTTGGCTCCCCATGATCTGGATAGAAGCATGCCATACTTTGGGGGAATGTCAGCAACAAATATGTCTATTACTAGACCCTTAGCAGGGATTTGTGCTAGATTGACACATAAATCCTTGATCAGACCTAAACACTTGGCTCTACTTGAATAGAAGGAATGCATGTCTTTGCAAGGTTTAGTAATTTCTAGGCCTAATCTCTACATCACCACCTTTGGCATAAGGTTGTGAGAAGCACCAGAGTCTACCATAACATTGTGTAAGATCTTATCATGTATATTTAAGTTGGCATAGAATGGAGGGATAGTTCCTTCTTGGTATTTTCATTCTACTTCAGGACCAAACAACAATTTTGGTTTATCATCTGTCAAGTTTAAAATATCATTATAATTTCCTATATTCAAAGCTTTCAAAACTTTATTTTTATATACATCCTGGGTTACTAGTTCAGTTAAGGGTATGCTAATTTTTGTCTTGGCAATTTCTCCCTCAAGGCTGAAAGGGACTAGTGTTTTTGACATATTTATATATTATTTGTCAAATAGAGTATTTCCATTAATTCTGATTTGTTGAGTTTTATTAGGACTATGATTTTGGATAGATTTATCAGGGCCACTAGTAGAAGTACTAGGGCAGCTTGGGTCAATACTTGGTTGAGTGGTTTTGTCCTTGTTTAAGTCATTTTTCTTAGCCATAGTGTTGGTAGTGTTTGTTGTATTTTTAGGAATATTTTATGAGGTATTCCTAACAACAATTTATGTGTTATTGTTCTTGGAGGCCCCTTGGTTCTTTTTGCTCCTAAGCTCATATTGTCTGTGGACCTCCATTATAGAATTTTCAAACCCCAATTGATAATATTCAGAATCTTCATGTTTGTTTTCAGTTTGTTATGAGGAGAAGAATCCTTGTTCTTCTTCAGTGATAAAATCATCACCCTCACTATCATATCCTATCAGATCTATATGATTTTCTTCCGACATTTCTGTCTCCCTTTATTCTTCTTCATTTACATAGTTTTCTTGGAAATGAGGCCTAATTTGTTGGTCATTATTTCTTTGTCTATTTGAATAGGATCTCTTCTAAAATTTGGATTTCTATTTCTATTTTGGGGATTTACTTGGTTCTCCCTAGGAGTTACTCTATCAGTTAAGTTTATCGTTTCCATCATTCTTTCCATTACCCTCACTAATCTATCAATTTTGGCATCAGATGATGAGGTTGATGCCATTGTTTCATCTTTGTATGTAACTGTTTTTCCTGATTTCAACCTAGCTCTTTTCTCAATCAGATTTATTTCAACACTTATAGCTCCCCTCTGCATATCTTCTAAATTCAACGGGTCTCTTTCTCTTAGTTGATAGGCCATGCCTGGCTCAAATCCCTCTAGAAATTTTGCTAAGGCTAAGACTAGTGGAGGTTTCATGTTTGGGGGAAGTGCATTGTAAACATTATTGAATCTAGTGCAATAATCTTAGACACCTTCCCCAACATTTCTTTTAAGGTTGCTACATTCTGAAATAATTTGGAGATGTTTCTTTTTATTTTCTCATTTGTTTATGAATGTTTGGTATAAATAAGAGAGATCATTTATGATATTAGGAGTTAAGCTTTTAAACCATTTTTTGGCTCCTCCTCCTAGAATTTGGGCAAAGATTCTCATCTCAATGGTCTCTTCCTCTATTTCCATGTAATCAAGGGCATCATCCATTCTATTGACATGTTGTTGGGTAGTAGTAGATTCAACTCCAGTGATTTGGGGAATTCTGGATTAATAATCATTTGGTAAAGGATCCAAAGGTTGTGGTAATAGTAATGGAGCATACCATGTTTCCATGATAGGAGTGAATGGAAGATTTGCAAGAGGTGTGTTTGTGGAAGGGAAAGTGGGATGAAATGGAGTGTTTTGAGCAATGGAATTATGGATGGGCATGGTGTAAGGACTTAGACTAACAAACTGATTATGAGAAGATTTGTTATGGAAGGAGCTAAAGTGAGGGAGAAGCTGAAAATTAGGAGGAGTGGAAGGAGATGCTTCTATGCTAAAACTCTGTTGAAAATATTTAGGCTCAAGGTGAGATTGGTCAATATCACTATGTGACTTGGTTCTAAATAGGTTCTTTGAATGGTACAAGTCAAAGTAAGGATCTTTCAAGGTTGTAAGGTTTTCAAGAACAGATCTTGTTCTTTGGATAGTCCTATTAGTAGTTGAATTTCCAGCTTTAGAATTTTACCACAAAGTATTTTCTGGTTTATCAAATATAGTAGAAGAGTTATGTTCTATATGAGATATGGTATTGATTGTATGTGAATCAAGATTTCACACTAAAAATTTTGGGGAGGCTGAAAGTTTTTTAGGAATGTTTTTAGAAGGATGACCTCTCACAGTGTTTAGTAAACTTCTAAAATATGGGACTAGGCTTCTAAACTTCTTAAGGCTGATTTGACATAGTCCTAAGAGATTCCAAAGAGAACTAGTGAAGTAATAGGCCTATTGGAGGCTAGTGGAGTCACCAGGTGGAAACTTGTAGTTGTTTTGAAGGTAAATGAGTATGGTCCACCACCAATAATTAAAAAAAAAAAAAATATTATGGACATTTTTTAGGGTTTTCTGAGTTTTTATGTAGTCCTAAGGTTTTTAAGAGTGTATTATACCTGAATCATCATTTAGCTAAGATGGTGAAACAAAAAAAGTCTACTCTATGGCTATCAGTTGAGTTTTCTATGATTTGATAATGGTTTCTGGAATTCTAAGAAGTACTTATGTTGTCAGTAACTCAAAAGGTCCCACCGTGATCGCCAGAATGTTGGTATGGTGATGAGGTGGAAATGAATCAATGGGTACAGAATGTTTTAGCTTGTGACTTACTCAGAAATTCCCACTGTGATCGCCAAAATGTTGGAGCCCCGTGATTTGGCAGATTGGTAAACGAAATGACAAGGTAACATGAAAACAGTCTTTGAAGCCCTAGGACCTAGCCTTCCTGGACTCAAAGAGCGATCTCTCTATTTGTTTACAAAGATATGAACTTGTTTTCTTTATAGGGTTGATTTTAGGATAGTTATTAAGTGTGAGGTTTTATTGTTTGTTTTGGTTGGGTATAATGATCAAGAAGCATAAGTAGAATGAGGAAATATCTAAGTCATTGGGAAATGGAATTTCACGGAAGTCATGATAAGTTCATCCATGGATCGGGGAGCATCATAGGAAAAGTCTAACTTGGTCAATGGATCTTCAAGTTTTTAGCGGTAATGAGATGGACATCAATTGTAAGAATGAAAATTAGGGTAAAGGGAAATTAGGAATCCTTTATCATATCTACTTCCCAAAAAAGGGACTTAAATATCATAAACATAGAGAGGTAATCAATAGATGGGGAAAACCATAAATTCTTCGATTCAGCTAAAGCAGATGTTAATTCAAGACAAAATTTTCCAATGAAATATAGAAGGCGAAAAACTCATTTAACATCTACTGATTTCACCTTCAAGGACAAAAAACATTTAATACACACATATAACTGTAATAAGAGAAGAGGGAACTCATAAAAATCCTTGATTATAGTTATGAAGATATCTAAAACAATTAGTTAAGAAGGTACAAAGGGTATGATCGAAACAAAACCTCTTTTGCATACCTTAAAGAATGGTACTTTAGAGAGAGACTTCAAAAACAATGTTTTAGTGGTAGCAAGTAAGCAGAGCTAGCCATAAATCATGCTTGATACCAACTGTATTCAACTATTTATGAAATAAACAAGATTAGGGGGTGTAGAGAGAAATTAAGAATTCTCTAAAATGTCCTAGTAGAAGAAAACATTAAGGCAATGAAGAATAAATAGAACTAAGGTGCTTTCATAAGACATTTATTAGCCTAAAACTTTTATTCTACTGCAACATAGAAAGGTCAAAACATAATGAAACATCAAATAACAATAACATATTAGAAGCACTTCACCAAAAACTAAGCTCAAGGATCTAGTGATCTAGCCTCCTCCATCAACAAACAAATCAGGGCATCCACAAGTTCCAAGACATCAATTTCTTTTCAACTTCCAAGAGACTATGTATTATTTGAAAGAGTCATCAAATGCCAACAAGATAATGATTTTAGATCCAATATTTATGCTAAAAATGAGGAGGTGAAGCTAAGATATGGTTTGAGTGTCATTTATTACAGATTTAATGAATTCCTAACCTTGAAGACCATGCAAGGCTCAAGGCAGGAATATCTGTAGATATTCCTCTGAATAATAACTTCTATCTTAACTCCTACAGAAAAATAGGTGAAATGTTTGACTTTAAGGCCTATTCATAACTTTGAAAATAATTGTCTGGCATATATAAATATGTCTGACTTAGATCAATAACTACTTCATGCTTTATTGAAGGAAACAAAGAACTTAGGTGGTACAAATATCTTTTGAAAGGAGTAACTTCCACAAGATGAGTCATTTGAATCTGTTTTGGGTAAATCTACCTTTTTTTTTATCTTTAATATTTGTCATTAGGCCTTAAACTCTGTCTTTTATGCCTCGACTATATCTTTTAATCATATTTCTTAAATATGTTTGATCTTTGTTCTATTTATTTAATCGTTTGATTTTTTTCTTTTTATCCTTTTGCCATTATATTTTTTGTCTTTCCATTGTCTTCCTTTCTTTATTTGACTTTATGATTTTCGAGCTAATACTTTGTTTTTATCCTTTGATTAGGATTATCCCTATAATATTTCTACTTTCTTCCTTTCATTGTTTCTATGATTGTTTTTGTTTTATGTGTGCAGGGGAGGTTGTGTTCGTGGCTGGAGGGTTCCTTTGATCAGTCAATGATCATGTTTCATCGATTCCATTCATTGACTCAAGCCTTTTGGCCATTATTGACCCTTCGTGAGGTCTTGGACCATCATATGAGCCTGAAGTTCATTTAATTTGGCCCTGTGAAGTGGATTTTAATTACCTCTGCCATTAAAACCTACAAAAAACACAAATAGTTAGTTAAAAACCTGCAGGGAGGGTGTTACTACTTTTTTCGAGGTTTTGGACTGTTAGAAGGAATTTTGCAAAGGAGGAGAGGGTGCAAGGGGGAAGGTTCCAGAGGTCGAACTGGGAGAAATTAAAATGGAAGCGGGAGGGTTTTAACTTTGGCCCGGAGAGTAAAAGCGGTTTTGAAAACCATAAGTGGTTTATCGCATGAAGAATAGGCAGTAAGTGGTTTTGGGCCAAACGGATGTGATATACCCTAGGGTTCAGCACGTGGCAGGGTGAAACCGCCTATTTCGTGGGGGTTAAGAAATGCTAACCATGCCGCAACTTTATTTGCGATATGCATCTTTGGTTGTTGGATCTCGGGTTTGGAGATCAACGGTGCCGAATGGCTTAGTCGAGTGGCGAGCAGGTGAGGAGGTGGGGTGTGGGTTTTAGGTGACGTGTCGGAGTATTTTTCATGTAGTGCGGGGTTATAATATATGCAAGGAAATGTTGGGGAAGCGATAATCATAGGATTGGGGGAATGGATCTCCGATCAACAATGGGGATGATTCAGTCAGGGGTGCTGGTGTAATGAAAAGGCGAAGGCCTGCTTTTCACTTTTTAAAGGTTTGAAGGGCCTTTATATAAGTTTTTGGGGGTGTATAATAATAAAAGGGCAGAGAAGAAGTTCCATGGGGAAAAGGGCTTAGGGATAAGCGGAAGGTCGGGGTTTCATGGGTAAAGGGGCTGGGGCTTAGAGGAGAGGGGCTTAAGGCCTATTATATCAAAAAGGGGCAGTTTTAGATATATAATAGGGTTTTTAATACGATTAAAAGGACCTGATAGGTTTTAAACCTTGCTTTAAACAATTTAAAGGAATATTTTACATTATTTTAATATGTTAGAGGAAAAATGATAAATGAAGGGGTTTTTATGAGGGTTTTGAGGAAAGGAGAAAATGGGTTTTTTAGAGGAAAAGGCCATGAATGAGAGTGAGGGTAAGGCAGTGGAATGAGGCAAACAAGCCCAATGACGAAGTCATTTTTTGTAGAAGTCGGATAAACTTTAGAAGACAAAGAGGGGGGAAATTTAGCGAAACATTTTGACTTAGGATAATAAAGGTAGTGATATTTCTAAAACTCATAATATTTCTAAAATTTTGTCTTTAGAAATATAGGATCATAATTTAGTCATCTTTTGATATCAGCAAAAACTACTGATGATTAACAGATTAAATTTCTTTTACCTTGCGATCTTGTTATTGGAAATGTGCTTGTGTTTGTGATATAAGTTTTTCTAGATATATTTTTGCATGCAATGTTGTTGTTGGAAATATGCTTTTGTTTATGTTGGAAGAAAATCTCACACGCTAGATTTCTTTCACCCTACAATGTTGTTGTGTGTAAGTGTTTGAGCTATGCGTAAATCTAGCACAAGTTAGATTTCTTTTGATCTGCAATATTGTTGTTGTCTATTTGGTTGTTTATGATAGATTGAAATCTAGCATGCGTTATATTTCCTTCACCTTGGCAATGTTATTGGAAATGTTCTTGTTTGGGCTAGAAGTTGTGCTATATTTCTTTTGCTTTACAATATTGTTGTTGTTAATTTGGTTGTTTATTATAGAAGGAAATCTAGCATGTGTTAAATTTCCTTCACCTTGGAAATGTGCTTGTGTTTGTTTTAGAAGGAAATATAGCATGCACTAGGTTTATTTTGGCATGAAATTTTGTTGTTGGTATTATGCTTCTATTTGTGCTACATGTAAAGCTAACATGCATTAAATTTATTTTACCTTACGATGTTGTTATTGTAAATGTGCTTGTGTTTGTGATAGAAGTTTTTCTAGATATCTTTTTCCATGCAATGTTGTTGTTGGCAACATGCTTCAATTTTGTTTTGAAAGAAATCTAGCATGCACTAGATTTCTTTTTCATTGAAATATGGTTGTTGACAATATGCTTTTTCTTGTGCTAGAAGTAAATATACCATGTGCTAGATTTCTTTTATCTAGAAATGTTGTAATGTGTTTGTGTTTGTGCTAGAAGAAAATCTAGCATACAGTGTATTTCTTTCACCGTTCTATGAGTTTATTTTTTTTTTTAAATTGGTCTACTTATATTATTAATACAAAAATTACAGCGAGGTCTTAGCCTTCGAAAATCTTGCCCATTGAAGTGGCATTCTGTCAAATATACCTCTTAAGACTGACCAGAAGTTATCAAACATTGGACCAAGAACCTCGTTAAGAGACTGAATATTCTGGCAAAGTCGCCCATGCAGGGGAAACCGGCTATGAGAATTAGTGACATAAACATAAACGCTGAAGCACAAAAAATAAAATTCAGACAAACAGTTAACAGTCAAAAACCAGAAGGTGCTTTCCAGAAACCTGTTATTCGGGTGGTTTTTCTTCAATGATACGGCAACCATAGTCTTGAGTTTCATCATCCTGCATCTGGAAGTCTTCATGGACCTTGGAATCGCCTGCCTTGACTTTGCATTGGCTCCCCGGAGTACCTGTGCCATGGATCTCACTACCACCAATATCCTCATGCTTCAGATTGGGGATTGGAGAGGAAGACAGAAGATTGTTGAGGGCTTTCTCCATAAGCTCGCCCTCCACCTGAAGATTCTACTGCTCGGAGTTAGCCTGAATGTCAAGGGTGAAATTTGCTACCATGGTGACCCTGCAGTTTGCGCAAGGAAAGCAGAGTTGCACATTGTGAGAGTGAGTAGGGGGGGGGGACAAGGAAGGCGTGGTGTGGGTGAAACCCCTGGCCGAAAGAGAATGCACAGAACTATGACCCCAACCACTCCGAGTATCAGGATAGCGCCCAGCGAAAAACTCAGAAGAGTTAGAGGTCGAGCCAGAATTGGAAGAGGAAGGCAAGCGGGCTAGCTTTCCACGACTTGCCCCTCATTTGGATCTCATGCGATGGAGAATTCGCGGCATATTGAAAATGGTAAGCTAAGCACAATGAGAATCTTCAGGGCCGGGGTTGGAAGCACGGGGAACAAAAGACGGTGAAGGCGAATGAGGAGCCAAATCACAAGCTGAATGCCAAATTGACCGGGAGTTGCAAAGGGGGCTGCAAGTGTAATGGAGACCAGGCGCAAGCTCAAGGAAACCAACTAGAGAACACCTCTTCCCTACGCCAGACCAAGACCATGGAGCAGTGATTTCCTTGGAGCAATTAGCCTGCAGAGGAGGAACAGAAATACACCGAGAGTATGGCTTCATATTTGAAATGCTATGAATCTAGTTGAAGAGGACGCTCAGCATTAAAACAAAATTTAAGTTGATCGCTGATGCGTAAATGCATTGAGGACCTGTGTGCTGGGTGGCGGTGGCACCAATCCACACGCAGACCCGCCAAATATCCTCACGCTCCGGCATACAGAACTCATTAAACGCTCGCATCCGAGGGACGAAGGTCTTGTTGCACCAGAAGTGTGCATTCTTGAATGAGCTGATCATGAGCTGAGCTATGTAATGGTCCATAGAAAAAAGGTACTTGCTGAGTGATGCCATGGTTATCCAGACAATCCGCGACTTTGTTGGTTGAACGCCGTATGTGCTTGAAGGTGATGATACGAGGAACTCTGAGCCAAGCTTCAATTTGTTCTAAGCTGCTGAAGAGACGCCATATCGAGGCAATCTTTGCTGCAGGGGTGCCTGATTGGATTCGTATTGCAGCTTCAATAAGGATTTGGGAATCCCCTTCAATCTCCAGAGGGAAGAGGTCTTCTTGTTCTGCTATGCAAAGGCCATGCCATAGACCTTCGAGCTCTGCCGCGTTATTGGAGTCCCTGCTAAGAGAGCCAGAGTAGATGTGCTTAACAGAGCTACACTCATCTCGAAAAATACCTCCAAAACCAGCCGGGCCAGGATTGCCCTTGGCTGCGCCATCGAAGTTTAACTTGAAAGAGCGGGGAGCGGGCAAAGACCAAGATTGAGGAGAATCTTTATGAATGGAGTGTGTGGCCTGGGTAGGATCAGAAGGAGAAAGTTTCAAATTCCAGCTTTCCCAAATGCGTTGTCCCAGGGGTGAGGAAGGCATGTCTGTCTCCTGCCAATACTTGAGGGCCAGAGTTTCTTGGAGGCTCTGCTAAATTTGCAACCAGAGGGTGTCGAGAGGAGTGCTTTGGTTTTTAAATATTATTTTATTGCGCTCCTTCCATATGATCCAATAGATGAAACCTGGAACGAGAGCCCAGAGAGAATTTAGAAAATGACTTCCATAGGGCTGCATAGGCCAATTCCGGATGGTGTTGACCGTATCTCCTATACTTCTGCTAGATCTTCTGTTACAGATTTCAGTGCGCTACCAAATTTGAGATGCCAGAGGGCAAGTGTCCAAAAGATGTGGAATTGTTTCAATGTGATTGTTGCAATTGGGACATCTTGAGGGCCCAGTGAAGCCTCGTTTTAGTAAATTGTCCCAAGTGAGGATACGATGTTTACTAAGGAGCCATATGAAGGTTGAAATTTTAGGCCAGATACCAGGTTGCAAAACATGGTTCCATAAAGTATCTTTCGGGGACTGCCTGGGGCAAAAAACAAGCTTGAAAGCTTCTTTGGTGGTGAAATAACCTTTGGGGGAATATCCCCATCGCAGTTTATCCCTCTGATCGGAGACTTTTATTCTTCTAAGTCTCAGTTCTTGATCAATATTCTCAAAATTTTCTCCTTGCCAATCTTCCTGCCATGTACCTACTGAAGTCCATTGTTGAATTCCTTGAAAGGGCTGTGGCTGCCAAAAACAATGTACTTGGGCCTGAGCAGTTAACTGAAGAGAAGCCTTCCAGTTTGGTTTGTCAAAGAGAGTGGCCAACTTAGGGAGTTGCTGCCAGGAGTCATCCCAGAGTCTTGCCGTGGTACCAGAGTGAATTTCCCAAAAGCTATGCTCTTGGATAAAGGCACAGTGCTTCCTAGCAGCATTCCAAATTGAGGACCCTGGGGCAGTAGAGGTGATGCGAATGAGATCTTCCTGGGGACAACCCGGTGTATTTTTTGAGTGCCAAATACGGGCCCAGGGTGTATTGGGATTAGAAAGACAATTCCACCATATACGCGCCCCCATAGTGAGATTTCTTTGAGCAGGGTCTCGCAAGCCTAACCCTCCGTCTGATTTTGGAAGGAATACTTCAAACCATTTTACTAGAGCCCATTTTCTGTTAAGAATCGAGGAGCCCAAAATAAAATTCCTTTGAAGATTGCGGATTTGTTTGAGAACCCATTTAGGAGCAGCCAGAATAGAGAAAAGGTATAAAGGCATGGCTTGTAGAACAGATTTGATGAGGATGAGCCTGCTGGCAATTTTGAGTGAGCGATAGGTCCAAGAAGAAAGTCTTGCTTCCATTTTTTCAAGCAGAACTCTCCAGGAGGAGTGTTTAAGGGCTGAGTAAAAGAGAGGAGCTCCAAGGTACTTCGAGGGAAGCGAACCAATCGAAAAGCCCAGGATTCTAGCAATGTTGCGTTGGGTAGTGGTGGGAGTATGGAAGAAGAAAAGCTGGGATTTGGAAGCATTGACTGTAGTGCTCGAGGCTGCAGAAAAGAGATCCAGCAGGGACTTAAGGGAAGAGGCCTCTTGAACAGAAGGGTGACCAAAAAGCATATTATCATCCACGAACTCTTGATGAGAAATAGGAGGGAAATAATGAAGGGAGATGCCTTTGACAGAATTGGAGGAGATCGCATGATGTATAAGGCGACTAAGACCTTCAGCCACGAGAACAAAAATAAAAGGGGACAGGGGGTCCCCCTGACGAATTCCTCGAGAGGAGCGGAAAGGAACTGAAGGAGAGTCTTTGAGAAGGATGGAAAAGGTAGGTGAAGTAATAATATTCATGATCCAACGAGTCCAGGTTGCACTAAAACCAAAGGCCAAGAGAATTTGTTTGATGTAATTCCAACTCAGTTTATCAAAAGCTTTCGAAATATCTAGCTTGAGTATCATACCTAGTTTTTTTATAAGCTTCAGAGAATGTATCACCTCATGCGATAGAATGATGCCATCCAAGATCTAACGCCCTTCCACATACCATGTCTGCTCCAGCGAGATAAGAAGAGGGAGAAGGGGTTTAAGCCTATTGGCTATGATTTTGGATATGAGTATGTAAATCACATTGCAGAGCGCAATGGGCCGATATTTCTCCGGAGTGCTGGAGTCTTCTTATTTAGGAATGAGAGCTAGAAAGGCTGAGTTTAGAGAGGGAAGAAGCCAGTGCATTTCTCGTGATTCTTCAACAAGCTCCCATACCTCTGTTTTCATTAACTCCCAGAAAGCATGAAAAAAATTGGCTATGAACCCATCTGGCCCCGACGCCTTTCCATCTTTGAATTTCACCATGGCTTCCTCTACCTCTTGGGGTGTGACTGGCCTGAGAAGCATGCTGTTGTGTTCGGCGGTAATTGTTTTAGGAATGTGCTGCACGACAGAGTGGATGGCTTAAGTCCTGTCTCCTGGGGGTTCACTTAAGATGTCCTGAAAGTACTGTGTGAATTCTTGATCAATCTCTTCATGAACTTCGAGTCTTTCTCCATGCTTATTGTTGACAAAAGCAATATTTTTGTACATTCTTCGTTGAATGGTGGACTTATGGAAGAATTTGGTGTTTTTTCCACCATCTTTAAGCCATCTAATCCTGGATTTTCTCCTCCACAAGGTTTCTTCTTGTTGTCTTTTTTTTCGATTTTGATGAGAAGTTATTGCTCCTGTTGAGCGTAAGATTTTGATCTACCTTTCGAGATGATGTGTTGTTGTAGGTCACCCATTTGCTGCTCGAGTTCCTTTTGATGGGAAAATATATTACCAAACTGTGAGCGGTTCCAGAATTTAAGGGCAGTCTTGAGATACTTGAGCTTTTCCTGAAATTGATACATCTTGGCACCGGCTGGCGGGGAGAAGGAATGGAAAAATTTTGTTCCCATTTCTTTGAAATTTTGATGAGTGAACCAGAAAGATTCAAAACGGAATGGTCGATTGCATCGAGAACCAGGACGTGACCACTGCAGCAAAATGGGCCAATGATCAGATCCTGCATGAGGTAAGAGGAAGGATTGAAAATCCCCGCCCAGATGGATTGCATTATCGGACATTAAGAATCGATCTAGCCGCAAGGCAATATGCTGAGACCCCTTTCTTTTATTGGTCCAAGTGTGTATGCCATTGGAAGTTTGAAGGTCCATGAGTTGATTGCTGCTGATGAAGTCTTTGAATCCAGTACTTACCTCTTCCAGCCTGGTCCTGCCCCTCGATTTTTCCTCCAATGCAGTGATCAGGTTGAAGTCACCCCCACAGATCCATAGGGGGAATCTTCTCACTGTGTTGAGCTCGGAGAGTGTGTTAATTAGGTCCATTTTTGTTTGTTGGTCTTGAGGAAAATACACATTGGTGAGGTGGCAATGTGTGTTGGTCCCCACTAGATGAAAAGTAGTTTGTATAAAGTAATGAGATGCATGAAATTCATAGAGAGAAAGAACCTGAGGATTCCATATAATGGCGAGCCCTCCAGAAGTGCCAGACGCATCCACAGAGACTAAACAAGAGCCAAGCCAAAACTTATTCAAGAGCTTTTCTAGAGCAGTGCTGCTACATTTGGTCTCCTGCAAAAAGATAATGGAGGGCTTGTCTTGCTGAATCATGTTTTTTAACATTTGATGTTTTGCAGGGTTGTTGAGCCCCCTTACATTCCATGAAATAAGTTTCATGAGGAACCATGGGGGCGAGTCTTGTAGAACTTGGTCAACTTGGGGAACCGCCCGGATTCCACAAGTAATTCCCCGATAATGATTGTCCGTTGCAGATCTGTTTTACGCCCCCATTTCTTGGATTCTTTCATGATTTTATTTCCATCCCAAAGACTCCCAACTTGTATTCCTAGAGAAGTACTTTGTTGTGCTCTGGATAGGACTACTTCCAGACTATCAATCTGTCGAGGGGGTATGGTGTTGAACTCACGTTGATGACATGCCGCCTCCAAACTGAGAATATCTAGATCTCCCAGATCTATACTCTCGGGCTCTTCTTCCATATGAGATGGAATATTCAGATCTGTTGTGTCCTTGCTTGGCTGTGTGATGTGAACTATATCATTGTCGAGATCCATAAGGACATTTTTGAGGGCTGACTCTTTCTCATTGTGTTCAACCGATGTGGAGGCAACCGTAATGTTACTCTCAAGGTTAGGGACTGAGGAGGTGGGGAGCAGAGATTTGGGAGGGTGAAGAGAATCAGAGGAGGGAGCTTGAGGAGGGAGGTCCTCTGAATCAGTTCGATTGGCCAAGACTTCAAAGCTGTTTCTCAGATCTGATTTTTTTGGAGCCTTGGAAGAAGAGGGTGGTTTCTTTGAATGCCATTTTCGATTGGAGACCTTAGTAAAACCTTCTGCATCTTTGCTATGCTGAGGGGAGGTGCCTTTTTGCTGCTGATTCAAAGGGAAATCACGGTAGAGGTGACCATTTTCGTGAAACTTCCTGCATCGGAAAGGAACATGCTTGTAGTCAAGGGTCTGAATACACTCGAAATCATCATAATATAGACTTATTGAGTCCGTGAGAGCCTTTTCCAAGTGCATATAAACGCAGATCCAGGCATAGGAGGTGTAACGTCGGAGTTTAGTTTCCTCTGCAACCTTGATGAACACCCCCAAGCCGTTTCCTATGTCCCTTAGAGTCTCTTCATCCCATTATTCTTGTGGCAATGAGTACATACGGATCCAGACTGGTGCCCAGTTAAAGTCCTCTTTGTCTAGGTTAAATCTTTCTTTCCAATCCCGAAGGTAAAGACCTGGAGAGTTGAAGAAGTATGGTCCTCCCTCAAATATGCGAGTTCTATCCTCCAAACAGTTGAAAATCGCAGTGAAGAAACCTTTGGGGCCTAGCTGCAGGGTTACCTATCCTTTGGGCCTCCATTTGGAGAGAATCCAACCTTGCAAGGATTTTTTGGTTGGCCGGAGACCGATAAAATTTCCAATGAGGGCATGATCCCTCATAAGCTGAATGTGCCCATTGATTCGATGGCTGGGAAGCTCTATCTTGATTCGTTCTTCAGTCTTTGGGATGCAGGTAGCAGAGGTCACTTTTTCCTGTTGTGTCGTGGAGGCATTCACTTCTATCTTCTTGGCTTGAGTGTCTGCAGAGCCTTGAACGTCATCTCCTGAGGTGATTGCAGTGGAACCAGGGACAGAATCCACCTGTGGAGCCAAGCAAGAACTGTCAATATTGTCTCTAGCGACAGGGGTGTCAGAAGGAAGTTTATTGAAGGGGGGGGGGGAGCAGAGCCCTCCCCTTCGGAGGCAGTATTCATGACGGATTAATCAGCAGAGCGACTTGAGGGTTACAAGCAACGGAACATCGATCGCTGTAGCGAAAACCTCAGAGAGAGCGCGTGCAGAGAAGGAACCCTAGCGGAGCGCGTAGAGCCATGTTATCTTTCAAACAGGGAAACCTTCTATGAGTTTATTGACAATGTGGTTGTATATGCATTAGAAGTAAATCTAGTGCACACTAGATTTCTTTTGCATTACAATGTTGTTGGAAATTCAATTTTTTGTGGTAGAAGGAAATGTAGTATGTGCCATATTTCCTTCACCACAATGATGTTATTGAAAATGTGATTAAAGGAAATATAGCATGTGCTAGATTTCTTTTCCCTAGAATTTTGTTGGTAATATGGTTTTGTTCATGCTATCACAAAAACTTGCATGCGCTAGATTCTTAACCCCTACAATGTTGTGTGTTTGTGTTTGTGCTAGAAGGAAATCTAGCACACACCAGATTTCTTCTTTCTTACATAAGGTTTTTTTCGAAAATATGCTTGTTTGTGCTAGAAGAAAATCTAATATGTGGTATGTTTCTTTCACCCTACCATATTGTAATGTGTGTGTGTTTGCGAGAGAAGGAAATCTAGCATGTGTTAGATTTCATTCACCTTGGAATGTTGTAATGTCCCTTTTTCAGAAACATTGCCAATTGACAAGGAAATCTATTCCAGAGATGGACTGAAGGGGCATTTACTAGATTTGTCACCTTCAAAAGGAAGGATGAACTCCAGAGGCTTCCTGGTCCGCTATCAAACTCGGTCTATAGAGTGATTGTCAAAGGACAATATCCCCAAGAGGGAATACAACAAGATTGGGAATATCTCAAGATAACCCAAAAATGCAGCTACAACAATATAAAGACATAACTGGAAATAATAGTGAATAAAAATTTTCCACAATGTATGAAAAATCTTGAGCCATATTACTATGAATAATAGCAGCAAAAATATACAATTAATATCAGAAGGATAAGGCAAGAACTCTTCCATGAATATACATGCCATAATACCAAATGCTGCTCCATAGAAGGATGCCCATGAATAGGGACTGCACAGTCATATGAGGGAGACTTCTACAAAGAGTGTAAAACATCATAGTATTTACATATGCATGCCTCATACATCATTGGGAGAGAATATCTAAGCTCCCAATCACTACCTCAAGTCAATAGTAGAAGGATTGGTTGGAATCTACAAAACTGCAAAATGCCGGAGTTGCTGGGTAGCTGCAGCAACTCAATACATAGACTGGAATGGAGAAGGCTGAATGGTTGAAGCTGATGGAGAGCCCTTCTCCTATGGAAATTTGAAGTGCAAGTCTGATCCCCACACCAAAGATCTCACCCTCTGAAATTTCTGCAAAACCGTCACTCCAAATGTGCTCCAGCTAGAACTCAGTCTATGAGAGTATCTACACTGTCACTGATGGAAATGGTTGGATTCCTACCAATGATAGTGGATTATGCTCAGAAACCATCCTCATTAACCTCCCAGAAGTAGAGAACTTCTCTCCTCTGAAATATCAGCTAGAAATGGTGTTGTGGGGAAACCTTCAGCAACACCCAGCTACACTGCACAATAATCTACTACAGACACTGCGCTGCTGAAGATAGCTGATGCTATGGCCTGAATGCCAAAATATTGAGGATGAGTGCAATCCTTCATGAGATAATCAAGAATGAGAGGAAATCCTAAACGGGACTCCCTCATGCCCGAGGGTACTACAACTCTGCTAAATAGCAAGAGGCAGTAATTTTTCTCTCTAGAAAAATAATCAAATGATCTAAGATAATCTCAATGGGTTACTTTGCTCCTATTTTAAACACTACGAAGTCTCCTCCTTCCTTCCTCTAGAAGTTTCCTCCTCCATGGAATATTTCCACACTAAAACTACGTTGTCCCACCTACTGCTTGCCAACTCATGCCAACGGATTTTGACTTAGTCAATTAGGCCTTGTTCATTTTCATTTTAACCTCTTTCACACATGAGGGTGTGAAATACAGCTCCATGATGATCGCTTTTCACATTGTAAGGGATTTTATTCCTGTTTATTATATAAATGGCTCACGTTACCCATTTTTATTTAAAAAAATAAAAATATGCAACTATAATGTTCCATTTTAGCTTGAGGCTAAAATTGGGGACATTATAGTCCTCCCCTCCCACATGTTGCTTGTCCTCAAGCAACTGCATAGAGAGAAAAAAAATTCCTCCTCCTTCTTCTCTTGTGGCCCCTTCATCAATGGTCCCACCACTGCTCAAATATGGTGCAATAAATCTGCCCTACAATGCTCTCTCCCAAATATGCAAACTAAAAATGATGCTCCTCATGGAAATATAGAAGGTGTAGTGGAATCCTTCCTGCTGGAATGTGGCCTTCTTATGGTAGGAGTGATGATATGCATGGTATAGTGCTGCTCCCAATGATGGTCCTCTCATCCATGCTATCATCCAATGAAAATCTCAACCCTCAGTTTCTGCAATGTGTTGGGGCTGAATGGAGAGTGTGCTTGTGCTTCTCACAATGGTCCTCTATCCATATGCTGCTCATATGGGGCTGCCTTGTATTTGGGCTGGAAAAGTGTGGCCTACAAGAATGGCGCAAGCTACCCCATCAAGAAAATTAGCCATGGGTTGCCTCCTCAAATCCTCCAAGTGGTTCCTCCCACAAGAAGAGACAAGCAGTAATGTGGAAATCATGGTTTGCCCATGGTATCTCCTGCAACATAAATCATATATAATGGGGAGAATCATGCTCCTAATGGGCTGTACATACAAGGCTCTCAAAATAATTCTCCTCAATAGATATACAACATCAGAAATACATAAGGAGAAATATGCAATAGAAACAAGTTATCAAATGACAACTGGAGAGTGGTTCCAAATTCCACTCATGGAACCTGCGCAGTGCCTCCTTGGCCTGCCTCAAAATCAAAATAACAAGTGCTGAACTAGCCACTTGTTTGCTACCACAACATCTCCTCATAAGGTGAAACATGAAATCACAAGTTGGTGCCAATGGTACACACCAAGAAGTATGTGGCTTCCCCCACAACCATCAAAAAAATATTCAAAATCAAGGCTAATGGTGGCTGCAAGTACATCATAACAAATGCGAGAAGGAATGATCCTCCTTGATCAATATTTTTCTCATATAAATTAAATTGGTACACAACGTGAAATTATACCTTCTCTACCATGTACTTGAGACCTTGAGCTGAAATGGATCATCATGAATGCTCTCCCTCTTCTCCAATGAGTAAGGGAATGGTTTTGCCAACCTCTTTGAAATAAACCAGGCTATGCGTCTGTCCATATGCTGATGAAGATCATAATGAATGCCCTCCAAAGTGAACTCCTCTAGCAAGGAAAATTATGCATCCAAGTGCATGGCTAGGAATTTCTCATGTGCTGCATGCTAAAATTTCTCCTTGAGACTAGAAAATCTAGTCAAGAAGAGTTTTCCATAATGATAGATGATCATGTCATCCACTAGGTATCTACCATCTCCATCAAAGCTATCCATAAATCATGCATGCATCTAGATCCTAGGGAATACTCAACCAAAGTTGAGTCCTTCATCCTGGATCAATCTTCCACCCAGACAGTGTTGCTGCCTGCTACCTTGACATCCCCTCATGTCAAATTCATCCTCCAAGTTGTTGGCATGCCCATCATACAGCTTCTCATGCTCATAAGAAATGAAGATCTCTGAAAATAAGCCTCTCATGAGAGACTACCACCTCCAAGGAATCTCCCAATCTTGGGCAATGTAAGCATGAGTTGTCTCCATCTACTCCAACGCATGAAAGAGTCCTTCGTCAAAGGAAGTATCATCTCTCTCACAAAATCTATGGAGCAGTCATCCTGCATCATGAAGATGCAATCCTCCATCTCTGTAGAAACTATATCAGCGCAGTATAAATGATGAGAGTGGGTGCTACTGAAAATGAGAGAGTGTCTCCATCCTCCTTGAGTCTATCCCAAACTCTCTGCATTGTGCTAAACTCTCCCAAGGTTTCCACATTTCTGAAATCAAGGTGTGAAGCCCCAAATGTGGAGCATCCAACCTCCTCTACTGATCTGATGGTTTCCTCGGTGCGATGTCTCCATGCAGTGAGACACCATCATCAAGAGATGACTAAATGTATGAATGGAGAAAACCATCCATGCTTGCATTGTGAAATCCAATCATCATCTTAGGTGCATCAACCTCATAAAATAGACAGGGTTTCTGCTCCTCATCCCATGATGCTGATCATCCACCCTATCTCTTCCTTCTATCTCCATAGCTCTGCACCCTATCATCAATGGCACAAATGTATCATGAGTTTTTCCTTGATCTATTCATGGGAGATCCTGGGGAATTTCTTGAAAAGACACAAGAATCCCTCTATGTGGAGCAAGAGCTCCTCTTACCTTTGCATAAGGCCCTGGATCAACTCTAACTATCCCAGCGTAGTTTCCCTCCTCCTCATCAACATGTAGGGGAAACCTCTCCAAAATTTGATCTCCTTTTGAAAAAGAGATCTCTATGCTCTATTGTGAAACAATATGAGATGGATACCTTGCCTCGAACAAGGTGTGATGCAAGATGTCAACCTTCTCATCAAGGTTCTGAAGTGGATATGAGTTTATGTTTCCTTTCCTTGCATGTAGAATCTTGGTTTGTTTCTCTGCATGTGTTTCATATTTTCTCCCCCCAAATCCTTCCATCATTGTTCCAATGAATCTGAAATAGGAAGAAGTATTTGCATCCTTGAAAAAATATGACTCAAATATCCACCATGCATAGGTCTTACCTTTCAAGTGCAGCACTGCAAATCTGATAGCATCTCCTTGGAAACTTTTTGCTGCTGCAACATGGTATTCAAATCCTCTACCCATGCTTTGGATGATCATGTAGGTGAACCTCTAAAATTAGATAGAACAAATATATATTGCTGCTGGCTTTCCTTCACCTTATAATTTCAAAATTCCATGAAAGTGAGATGATCTCTAAATGCCGGAGTTTGAGACTCAAATTCCTTCTGAAAATCTCCAAGAGTTTTCATCTTGATCACCTCTCCTTCTTTTCCCCATCTTTTCCATGACAAAGCTGCATGAGTCACTGCACTGTGCATGAAGGGATGTGACTGCATGCTCACATTGCTCATCAGAAATCCTATAGTTTGTTTCTGCTTCAAACCCTTGTGGAGATTCTTCAAATCTCTCCCCTTCTATTTTTCTTGTGGCTCCCATGAAAGCCCTAGATAGATTCAGGGAGAAGCTTTGCTAGCTCATCTCTTTTTTCTTTCCTATTCTCCACAAAGTGGATTCTTCCTCATCTTCTTAGATGGCATCTTGGCAAAGTTCCACAGGCTGAGCCATGACTATGCTTTGATACCACTGTAATGTCCCTTTTTCAGAAACATTGTCAATTGATAAGGAAATCTATTCCAGAAATGGACTGAAGGGGCATTTACTGGATTTTTCACCTTCACAAGGAGGGATGAACTCTCGAGGCTTCTTGGCCGGCTATCAGACTCTATATATAGAGTGATTTTCAAAGGAAAATATCCCCAAGAGGCAATACAACAAGATTGGGAATCTCTCAAGATAACCCAAAAATGCATCTACAGCAATATAAAGACATAACTGGAAATAGCAGTGAATAAAAATTTTCCAAAATGTATGAAAACCATTGATCCATTTTATTATGAATAATAGAAGTGAAAAGATACAATTAATATCAAAATTATAAGGCAAGAAGTCTTCCATGAATATACATGCCATAATACCAAATGCTGCTCCATAGAAGGATGCCTATGAATAGGGACTGCGCAGTCATATGAGGGAGACTACTTAAAAGGGTGTAAAAAATTATAGGATATGCATATGAATGGCTCATACATCATTGGGATAGAAGATCTAAGCTCCCAATCACTACCTCAAGTCAATCCTAGAAGGATTGGCTGGAATATGCAAAACTACAAAATGCCGGAGTTGCTGGGTAGCTGCAGCAACTCAATACATAGACTGGAATGGAGAAGTCTGAATGGCTGAAGTTGATTGAGAGCCCTTATCCTCTGGAAATTTTAAGTTCAAGGCTGATCCCCACACCAAATATCTCACCCTATGAAATGTCTGCAAAACCCTCACTACAAATGTGCTCCAGCTAGAACATAGTCTATGAGAGTATTTGTGCTGGTACTGATGGAAATGGTTGGCCTCCTACCAATGATAGTGGATTATGCCCGGAAACCATCCTCACTAACCTCCCGGAAGTAGAGAACTTCCCTTCTCTAAAATATCAACTAGAAATGGTGTTGTGGGGAAACCTACAGCAACACCTAGCTACACTACACAATAATCTGCTACGGACACTATGCTGATGAAGATGGCTGATGCTATGGCCTGAATTTTGGAATATGGAGGATGAGTGCAATCCTTCATGAGCTACTAAATAAGGAGAGGAAATCCTAAATAGTACTCCCTCGTGCCCGACGGCATTGCATCTCTACTGAACAACAAGAGGCAGTAATTTGTTTCTCTAGACAAATAATCAAATGATCTAAGATAATCTCAATGGGCTGCTTTTCTCCTCTTTTAAACACTACGAGGTCTCCTCCTTCTTTCCTCTAGAATTTTCCTCCTCCATGGAATGTTCCTCCACTAAAAATGCACTGTCCCACCTAGTTCTTGCCAACTCATGCCAACACGGTTTGAATTGGTCAATTAAGCCTTGTCCATTTGCATTTTAACATCTTTCACACATGAGGGTGTGAAATCCAGCTCCATGATGATCCATTTTCACATTGTAATGGATTTTATTCCTTTTTATTATATAAATGGGTCACTTTAGACATTATTATTTAACAAAATAAAAATATGAAACTATAATGTTCCATTTTAGCTTGAGGCTAAAATTGGAGACATTACAAATGTTGTTATTGGTGACATGTTTGTGTTTGAGATATAAGTACAAATAACATGTTAGATCTAATCAACCTTGTAATATTTTGATTCTAAATATGCTTATTAGGGAAAATTTTAAGGATGGACGTTTATCTTAAAGTTTAAAAACTTGGCGAATTCTAGTAGTCACCAATATGTAAATTATAAAATTTTTGATGTTATTTTTGTAAAAATATTTATTTTTCTAATCATTTTATATTAGTATATATAAATTTTTGGCGATTTTTAGCGTAAAATATTTTTATACTATAAAATTTGGGCGAATCAATTTAAAAAAAATGGAAATTGGTGGATCTTTTTTTTGGAAAAAGCATGGAAAATTAGCCCACCTGCGATTATTAGCCCCTAAAATTTTCCATGATGCTTATGTTTGTGATAGAAGAAAATCTAGCATGATATAGATTTATTTTACCCTACAATATTGATGTTGGCAATATGTTTGTGTATGGTGGGAGGAATTTAACCATGGCACACTAAATTTATTTTGCAATGCAATATTGGTGTTAGCAACATGCTTGTGTTTGTACTAGAATAAAATATAGTATGCAATAATTTTTTTCACAATGCAATATTGTTGTTGGCAACATGCTTGTATTTGTGCTAGAATGAAATATAACCTGCATTGGATAATATGATTGTTGGCAATGTGCTAGAAGTAAATCAAGCATAGGTTAGATATCTTCCACCCTGCAATGTTGTTCCCAGCAATGTGATTGTGTTTGTTCTATAAGAAACTCTAGAATGCGTAAGATTTCTTTTACTTTGAAATTTTTTTGTGAGTAACATGCTTCTATTTACACTAGAAGGAGATTTAGCATGTGGTGGCTTTCGTTCACCTTAGAATATTTTTGTTGGCAATGTGCTTGTGTTTGTGATAGAAGGAAATCTAGCATGTGCTAGATTTATTTGACCATGTAACGTTGCTTCTAGCAATATGCTTATGTTTGTAGTAGAAGGAATGATATCAATTGTTATCTTTGATTTGAGGTGCATTGTTGTTGTTCGAAATGGGATTCTACTTGTGATATAAGAAAAGCTAGCACACATTATATTTCCTTCATAATGCAATGTTGTTATTAGAAATATGTTTGTTGTTATGCTAGAAGGAAGGTTATATTGTGTTAAATTTCCTTCATCTTGCAATTTTATTGTTGAAAATGTGTTTGTTTTTGTAATGGAAGTAAATCTTACATCTATTAGGTTTTTTCCCAATGTAACATTATAGTTGGAAATGTGCTTGTATTTGCGTTAGAAGGAATTATAGAATGCACTAGATTTATTTGTTCTTGTTCCAAAAGGAAAACTATCAATATTTCACCCTCACCAAGGTTAGTGCTATGATATTGTTCTTGGTATTGCATTTGTGATTATGCAAGAAGGATACCTGGTGATTACTAGTTTTCTTCTAGACACCATTACACTTATGCAACCAATGCTCTAGGGGTGACATTTTCTTAGTAGTAACAATGCTTATAGTTATAGCTCTTGAGGTGCCCTTTTATTGAATTTGGAACAAGTTATGGAGATCAATGATAGTGCAAATGAATTGTATATAGATATATGTTGTTGTTGGCACTACATTTGAGCTTGAGTTGGAAGGAAATATAATGGTATAGCTTTCCTTTTGGCAAAAACACAATAATCCAGTCATAATTATTTGATCCATGGATAATAATGTTATCTTTGTATAATTTTGAAGTTTATGAATAAATGTATTATTGATGTATACTATATTTTTCTTCCAATGCACATGTATGCAACTTTAAAGTAACAAGAACAATTTTTTAGCATGTATTGTTTTTCTCTCTATTTTTTTGTATAGTTATGAACTTCCAAAAACAATTTCACTAATGTTTGGAAGCATAAGATAAGACTCTTCCTCATCAACATACAAATTTAGGAAAACTAAAATCTACACTTTTCAAGGACCTAAAGTTAACATCCCTTTGTATCCATCCGAAATAGTATGTCCTTAGATGTGTAAAGGTAGGGAGTGCTAACATTGGAACTAAAGATTTTTAAAATGCAATTTCTTTTCTTTTGAACTAAAGAAAAACTCTAGTTTGGATTTTGATTATCAATTTCAAACATCAAACATCCTCACTAAGTGAAAATATAATTTCTCCTTTTCATGGGGATTTTAGACATCTTATGTAGCATCAATCTTGGAATTTCTTAGATTTTCCAAAGGACCATTTTTTGGTTCTTCAACTTCTACAAATTTATTATGATTATTATTCATACACATGCATTAAGACTACAAGTGTCATTTCTGAAGCTAAATAGGAACTTGGTGGTTTGATGAGATGATATTTTTCATTAAAAAAATTTATTTGGATGAAACCTCTAGTTTGGATTTTGATTATAAAGTTCAAACATCAAACATCCTCACTAAGTGAAAATATAATTTCTCCTTTTCATGTGTCTTTTAGACATCTTATGTAGCATCAATCTTGGAATTTCTTAGATTTTCCAATGGACCATGTTTTGGTTCTTCAACTTCTAAAAATTTCTTATGATCATTATTCATACACATGCATTAAGACTACAAGTGTCATTTCTGAAGATAAATAAGAACTTTGTGGTTTGATATGAGCTGCTATTTTTCATTCTATGATACTATCTACATCTCTAATTGCATGGTCTTCATATATGTTTTTTGTAATTTGCATGTAAAGTACCTTTTGGTATTTGGCACTATATGGTGGGGAACAATGTTTCATTACATAAAATATGACTACCATACTATTTAAATTATGGCATCTATATTGCTTTTTTGAAAGTTCTGTGTTTTTGCGAAAATATAAAATCACACTTTGCAGGGTTCAACCTTTTAATTACAATGTATGATTCAATTTTTGTTACAGAATTGGTACAAGGTATAATGGAAAATATAATTTTGGCAAAAGGGGACTTTGTTGTTCTCTTTATTAATGATCAAATCATTGGGCTAGGAAGGGTCAAATCTACAGAGTCTAGAACGTATTATGCCAGAGAAAGGGTTAATTCATGTTATGTTGCAATTTTGATAATTGATGTCACTCAACCACATTTGATTGAGGATGTTGATGAAGGGTACATACATCCATAGAAGATCATGGATTTGAGGCACAACATAGATAAATCAAAATATTAAAGCATGTGTTCAAATATTATTAATAGTATAATACTTTTTTTGAGTAAATACTAACCTTATTTATATTCATTTATAGGTGCAAATGTTTCTTCTACTTTTTCTATTGGAGACCAGGTAGATATTCTACAACATGGAATGAAGGTGGGTGAGGGCTCCATATTCAATACAGAGCTTGGACATAAAGTGCATGAAAATATGGTAAAGAAAAGATGCATAGTATTTAAAATTGAGAAGTTGTTAAAACATGATGTTGCTCTACCACATCCAATAGGATTTGAGCATACACTAGGGGGTGCATTGGAATATTATGAGATTTGGCCAGAATCATATTTGCAACCTCACTATCATGATCATGCCATAAATATCCGCAAGATAGGGTTAGATTCATATGTACATCAAACATCCTCACTAAGTGAAAAATATAATTTCTCCTTTTCATGAGGCTTTTAGACATCTTGTGTACCATCAATCTTGGAGTTTATTAGATTTTCCAATGGACCATGTTTTGGTTCTTCAACTTCTACAAATTTCCTATGATCATCATTCATACACATGCACTAAGACCACAAGTGTCATTTTTGAAGTTAAATAGGAATTTGGTGGTTTGATATGAGTTGATATTTGTCCTTCTATGATACTCTACATCTCTAATTCCACGGTCTTCATATATGTTTTTTGTGTAATTTTCATGTAAATTACTTTTTGGTAGTAGGCACTAGAGGGTGGGGAATGACTACCATACTATTTAAATTATTGCATCTATATTACTTTTTTGAAAGTTGTGTGTTTTTGCAAAAATATAAAATCACAATTTACATGGTTCAACCTTTTAATTACAATTATGATTTAGTTGTTGTTACAGAATTGATAAAAGCTAGAATGGAAAATATAATTTTGGAAAAAGGGGATTTTGTTGATCTCTTTATTAATGATCAATTCATTGGGTTAGGAAAGGTTGAATCTACAGAGTCTAGAACTTAATATGCTAGAGAAAGTGTTAATGCATGTTATGCTGCAATTTTGATAATTGATGTCACTCAACCACATTTGATTGAGGATGTTGATAAAGGGGACATACATCTGTTACACCATTTTTTGGTCATCTAACCTATTTTTATTAGATGGACCCAAGTACACCATTTAATACTAATTTTACCCTAAGTATAATTTCATTCACTATGAAAATTAACTTAGTAAACCACCTTTATTAAGTTGTTTATGGTCTAAATAGGAAACCCCATGAGGTAATATTAAATAATTCTACATTTGTTTGATTATCCTCAAGGAATAATTGGTTAAACAACAATTTAATTAATATTCCTAGTTATATTTAACCCAAAACAGGGAAATTAATTAGATAAATCGTTATTTATCTTATCATTTCCTAAGAATAATTATTTAAACCTTATTTAAATAATATTATTTGTTGAATATGACTAAATCACCCTTAAATAAATAAATAAATCATTATTTATTTGATTATTACTCAACCACATCCTTAAAATGATAAATAAATCATTTATTTATTTATTATTTACAAATAAAGGGATTTGACCCAAGTCAAATTCCTTTTCCTTCCAAGAAATATAATAAAATATTCCATAAAAGTTGGATCTTGATTTGGTTAATAATATTTTAACTATGCACCGATATGTAGACTAACTCAATATCTCATTATAAATAGAAGAATTTTCCCATTCATTTAACACTTTTTGTTGCCTAAAGATCACTCTGGATCTATACTTTTGGTGTGACTATTTATCCACCATCATAGTCATATTTCGCTACCATTTTTGTCTGGGTTTTCTACACCATGAAGGGAGAGGAATTTTATATCTAAAAAGTTGAGGACTTACAAGAACCCATCCCATTGATGAGAACTGGGAACACCCTCCTGTGTTTTCCTCGCAGGTGCCTTTAATACAAAATTCATTCAACATATTCTTGTCTTGTCTATTGGATGCATGGAGTAAATCTTGTTTTTTCTACTGCTTAATGTCTTCTAATGCATAGATCTAGATTTTTGCAGCATTTATCTTGATCACCTAACTATATATCTAAGGATATTGGCAACCATATTTGTTTCTAGGGCTGTTTGTTATGCGCAACTAAAGTGGTATTTTTTCGTACGCTTGGAATTATGATTCATACTAACAACTAGCGACTCCACACGGGTTTACGATTACGACCGTAGCCATTTTTATAATCCTTGCATATCCAGCTACTTCAAACCCCAGGATTTCTCTTCAGCCCCTTTTTTTTGCTTTTCTTGATGTTGTTTTTAACCTATAAAACCCTAAAATGATAAAAAATATAACTTTCGTGTGTTTTCATACCTATTGCATAGGTGACAGACATCAGCTGTAGCTGAGACGACAATTTTTTTCTGAAATCTACTATCGAGAGTGATGGAAGTGTAGGTCACACTTTTTGGCCCAATAACTACGACCTAGAGGTTAAGGAAGCAGGAATCAGCCCAAAAAATGTGACCTCTATTAAAAATAGGTTAGAAACTGCGACCTAGATTTTTTGCAGGAATTTGCTGAAAGTTTTTTTGGTTTGTCTGAGCCTCTGTTCAAGGTTGTATGACCTCTGTCTCCACCCATTTTGGACTTGTGCTTGTTTTTTTTCTCTCAACTAAGTGGGAACCTGGCCCCTTAGGGCTTTATTACCCTCCATTTTTTCTAGAAGAGTTTTTTGCTGTTGCAGATTGTCTAAATTTCAGAGTCTTCAGCCTTTTTTCAGATCTGATACCTAACCTTCAGATATACTTTAGATCAACTTTTTATCCATCCAAATCACCTCATTTATCTTTTTTTGGGTTTTCCTATAGGGTTCACTCCGTTTCCCTCCAGGAGATAGCCTTTCACCAACTCTTTTGCAACAATTTTTTCCTCTGATTTGTTGTTGTTTTCTGCACCACTTTCGATAAGATTTTGACCTTTAGATCACTGTCCCTCCCAAATTTAGATCTATTGGCTATTTTTGTGTGTTTTGACTAGTTTTTTTCCCACCTATAGACTACTTTTTGAGAGGCCCGCCTCCTTCGGTTTATATTATTGCATTATTAACTGTTTATTTACTGTTATTTCAGTTCCATATACTATTATCTGCAAGTTTATTTTCAGTTACACAACACACTTTTTATTTTTCTCTACAAACGTATGGGTTTAAAAATTAAAATTTACACACTTTGCACACACACCCTAAGTGAAAAAGGTCTTGGTTAACACCACCAAGAAAATACCCTAAAACATTGAAATCAATTGATCCTGCACCTCTTTGCCCTTGTTTCGACATTGTAATCATTTGATCCTGCAGCTCCCTGCCCTTGTTGGTCTCTTTTTCCCTTTGTGTCGTCATCATTGCACCACCAAGGCATTTATCCTAGAGACTTCTTCGCCTTCATCCTCAATTTACAGTAAGAATACTTACTCCTCCACGTAGGATTCAAGTTAGTCCTCCACCAACTCTGCACACCGACTCTTCTTCTGGTCCTTTTGGTTCTCCTCTCGTTCTGCCTTTTGTTCTCCCCCTGACACCTTCACCATGTCTTGCAGGACCTAATTTTGGCAGTAACCCCAGCCCTCATGCTAGGAATATCATTAGTGGGACTACAACAGACACTACCCCGGTTGCACCCTCTCTCCCCTACATGGCTGGCCTCAGCCTCCTCGATTTTGACCAGTTGATAAACGACCCTATACACCATGATGATAGTTGGCCTGCTATGTTGACAAAGATCCCTTCCCACATCCCAAAGTTTGAAGGAATTTCTAGAGAATATCCTTCAAATCATGTTCGATTTTTCCACATGTGGTGTTCATCTAACTCCATTATCGATGACTCTGTCCATATTTGGTTGTTCCAATGAACGTTTATAGGTGAAGCTTCTAAGTGGTATGTTGATGAGGCCCCTTCCTCTCATACCAACTTTATGACTCTTGCCTAGAATTTTCTGTCTTATTTCCACCTTCCCCTTCATTATGACACTGGTACCGAACTCTTGAATTATTTCCGTTAATAGTCTGCGACCCACCTATCCAACCATATCCAGGAATGGCAAACAAGAAATAGCCTATGTCAATGCCCTACCTTCGAAGACGGTTTCTACATGGACTAGTTCCTTAGATCTCTTTTTCCGCCTATCGTGAAAGATGTTGCATCGCACTTTCCTCAAACCGAAGAAGCCACTCTCCAAATTGCATTAAAATATGACCTGATATACGCTCAGTCAAGTTATGTTTATACTGTTCTACCTGATCTTCCCAGACTCGGTGGTGCCAACGTACCAGGGGCATCTCACGCCCCCAAAAAAATCATTGGAGCTCTCTCTAATCCCTATGCTCAACCTCCCATGGGCTATGGTTTTCCTCAGGGGGGGCCATCACCTCCTGCACTATTTCCCCTCCCGGTAGCACGTATCCAAGATATGGAACGCCTCCTCTTTTTTCCCAACCTCTTATTTACCACACTGTTACCCAACCTCCTTATTATTTGTATCCAAAGCCTGGTGCTCCAACTCCTCCATCATTAGCACCTCCTCCTCCCTTGCCTTCTCAACCACCACAACAGAAACCACCCCCCCTCAGGGATAGGTATATGCACAGAAGGGCACGACTAATCCTCCTCCCTCAAAAAGGAAGAAGAAAGGCACTCAAAATCAAGCTACCCCTCGTAATCTTGGACCTAATCAAGGTAATTCTCCTAACACTACAAACTAGCAACATGGCACTCAGCCCAAGCAAGACAGACCTATTTCCACAAACAAGCCTTGTTCTTGTTGTGGGGTTTATGGTCATTATACACATGATTTTCCTCTTTTTCCATAGATGTGGTAGTTGTGGGAGTCTCAAGTAACTTTGAGAGGACAACAAGCCATCCCTTCCATTCCTCCCATTTGTGCACCTAGTGAACCGGCTGTACTTACTGATCCTTTCCCTCAACATGGATTTGTGGCTACCCAACCACCTGAAGGTCAGGTGGCCACTCAACCTCTTCCATATGGTACCTCCAATTACCAGATTCTCATGATGAACTCTGATCAACCTTTAACCATAGACATGAATCTTCAGAATCAGTCCCATCAGTACAAAAAGCCTCCCACTATGTTTGTCCCTGAGCTACTTCCTTAGGTATCTATGGAGCCTCTTTAGACACCTAATGGTCCCTTACAGATCCCTCAGCCTAAGGCACAGGTTCATACAAATATCCCTAAGGGACCACTACGCCAAAATGTTTCTTCTAGAAAAGCTGCCCATTTGTATAACATAGTAGATGATTTGGCACAATCCCTGGTAGCCATTGCAACACTGGAACTCCTCCAGTCGTGCCCTTCACAACGAAAAGCTCTATTATCTACCATGGGCATTGTAGATCTTTCTGATGATCAATTGATTGTCTTTGATGTTTATTGGTCAGAACATCCTCCTCTCCCTGCTTCCATCACCTTCCAAATCCTAGTCAAAATCCAGAATGCTAACGTTTCTCGGTGCATTATTGATGAGGGGGTGCTGAAGAGGTATATCCCCTCTGCAGACATAGGTGATCTCACTAGCCCAGATTGGGTCTAGCAAAAATCAATTCACGCAATGAATTTGGTTCCTAGTTACAAAACAACAAAGATCACGATAAGTAGCCTACCTCAAATCCCACATAGTTTTCATTGAAGAAAAGATGACGTTTCTCGTCCCTCACTTGACAGATTACGATACTTCTGTTCGACACATCCAAACACCTGTACAAATGCAAGGAAAGAACAACATACAATGTAAAATCTAAATCATGTAACCATATATCAGTCAGAGAGGATATAATTCATTGCATTACATAAAGAAATGAACACATGAATGGAACCAAAATCAGAGTCGCTTATATTATAAATGAAAAAAGGGAGATTACAACCAAATTCTCTAATGCTATGATCTTCCTTCGGCGGAGCTGACAGTGGAGCTTGTCTCAACAAAGCCTATCGGGAATCTGGACGAAGCTCTCTCTCTTCGGCTTGGCTCTCAAAGGTTGTCTAGCTATAGTTTCCTTCCTACAAGTTCAGATAGCTTGCTAATAGAGAAGGTAAGTTTTTATAGATGGAGGAAAGGAAGTTGCGATCACTATAATCATGGGATAGGCCCTATCTCTTAGGAAGGTTCCATGATAGGTGGAAAACCACTTCCTATACATGGAGATCCGGAGCCAAACCACTCAACTCCTTTTGATGATTCATTCAGGAGTTTGTTTAAATCAAACTTTTGCCATTTATTTAAAAAAAAAATTCCTTATTAAGCTTGGTATGAGTGAAACATAGGGATAGGGCACCAATTGGCACGCCCTCTAGTGTGGATTTCCCCCATTGGCGTGGGGGCTGAACTAACTAGTTGCACCAAGGCTAGAACATTTGTTTTTATGGTTTTTCAGAGGAAATTTTCTTCAGGGGAATGTTTTTGCTTATGAAATAGGATGCCATGAAAGTGGTTTCAGGTCATTTTAATATTCAAAGGTCATGGGAATATTCCTCCAATGCTCGGGACGAGGGATTGCAGGTATGGTGATAAAATGTTGTGTAAAAGATGCCCCCTAAAGCATGAGGTCCAAGAGAGAGAGTGAGGTGAAATTCTTTATGATAACATGCCCAACTGAAAACACTGTCATCGGCTGCGACGACAAATACAACTGATATCTCAAATACATGATATGTGGTATGGGCACAGCCATCGATAATAGAGTGTACAATAACCAGGATCCAAGGTATGGATGCAACCATCCAGTAAAGAAGGATCAACAAGTAGAATCAGGTATGGTTGTAGCCATCTAATAAAATGAGTCATGTAACTAATCATGATAATCTAAAAAGAATGCACAGCCTGGATTTCATCAGAAAAAATCTAGGGTCTTGCGCTCCATCTCGAGCCAAACAGAGTACAAGTCTGAGCATGTGAATAAGTGACCTGAATTCGAACATGCAAGAACATCGTCTGACTACCAGCCAATAATGAAAGCCGTTAATAGACATGAGAGGAACCACCAATAATGAGGATGGCCCTCAAGGTACTATAGGTACAATCCATGGAATGTGAACAGTGAGCTGGCGTCAAACACCCGCAGAATCATCTGATTGAAGGTCAATAATGAAAAACCTGCTACGAATCTGAAGAACCTTGCATTGAGGCATGCAAGCTCCACGGTACCTGAAGGGAGTCTCTAGATCAGCTTCCTGGATAATGAGCTAAAGTTGACAGGAAGTGACCTTGATCGAAGGTGGGCCATAGTGTTTCCCAAATCATCGACGTGAGGCAGAGGAACATGATGTTTGCGAATCAATATCAGTAGAGAATCAGAGGGAGGTTGAAAACTGCAGAGGCCAAATTCTCTTGAACATATCGGAGGCACGACACTAGATTTGGCAGTATTTGAAATCAAAGGATATAAGGTCATGATGACGAGGAAAAGAGCAGATGAGTGGTAAAAATAGGTAACCCAAACCCATAGAGGCAAGAAGAGAGTGAGATGAGATGTCCCCAAATCGACACGAATTCAGACAAGTGTCATGTTCAAGAGTGACATATTGCCGACACGACGACAATACTGGTTCCATTTTTTCCCCACCATTTCTGGTGCGTACCCCAATTATTTTTGAAAACAAGCTTGAAGGGGATAGCATATGCTTGCGATATAATTTTGCCCTTCAGACAAATCCAACCTAGTAAATTTAACGAGCCCTAGGAAGGAGGAACTCGAGTATCGTCATTACGACAGAGTCCAATGTCATCAGGTTTTAAAAAGTCTGACAAAGGAAGAACTTGACATATTTTCATGTTTAGAGAGTTTGAAAATACAGCAAAAAAGAAAATTCCAACATTCCCTTTTTCTAGATAGTCTCCCAGATCCGAAAAGGTAGAAAACTATATCCGAGAGAACCTCCTAGTCACGATAGGCTCTCATAAATAATCTATCCCAGCCCGAAAAAGGGGTAAACATATACTGGGTAGATGTCATTTCACAGCCAACTTAACGAGCTGAAAACGACAAGCGACTGAGCAATTTTTTCATTTTTAGAGAGTGAGAAAAGAGATGAAAGATTACTCCAGTAGTGAATTTTCGTGTTTTTATCAAGTCCAAAAAAGTATAAAATACAACTCGTCTCATCATCCTAGTCACATGAAAACCTATCGTTGCACAAAAAGCAAGCGTAAAACCCATTTTTCGACAAAAATATGATAAAATATCAAAAAAATAAGCTCCAAAACCTAATTTGATTTCGAAAAGTTATAAATATGACCAAATAGTAAAAGCATATTTACTTTTTACTTTTTACCTCTTGTGCAAAGTGATAGTGAGTAATTTCCCTACGATCTTGCAGTGACAATTGTGGACGATCCGGTGCATCATTCTAAATCCTTTCTTTTCCAGGTAAGAGCCACTTCCATTAGCTATGTTTTAATGCATATTTCATATCTTTCCATCGTCATTTGACATCCCTGAGGGGAGGATTTGCAAATTTAGGGCTTCCACAGTTGGCGGGGGTGTGAGGCATAGACCTGCACCAATCGAGCTTTTTTTGGAAAAGGGGTCATGCCAGTTGGCGCAACTGTCAGCAATACACTCATGCTAACCGCACAACCTCATTTTCCGCTCAAATTTCACAAAAATTGAACGAATCAATTGAATTTTTGAATGCCAAAGGATCTTATGATGTTCTTATGACCAATTTGATGCAGGTATAAAGCCACAATGGTGATTGAATGGAAAGAAAGGGAGCACAGTGAAGAGGAAAAATGGAAATGGGGAATTAGAAATCCATGAATGCTCTCCAGAATTGCAGATTAAAGAAATTATTCTTCACACCATGTCTCAGGGCACAACCTGAATTGTTACAATACTTGATAAGTATCTGGTATGAGAATGAAGATAATTTTAGGCTTCTAGATCAAGTGCTTGAACTTGAAGTGTCTGATGTCTACTTCATCACTAGATTCTCTTGCAGAGGTCTAGTTCTGATTATGGCAGGTACCAGGCATTTTGGTGAAAAGATGTCGATGGTTATGGAAAGAGTGTGCCAAAGGGAAAAAATAGGATTAGGTAGTGGCAAAGCTGACATTCACACTATTCCCGATCTAGCACTCAGAGTGGTGCTACATAATATTATGTGGGTTGTGGGGTCACAGGCGCCACATGAGGCTACCAAAATGTAGCTCCTCCTAGCATTAGAATGTATGAACCCGACAGTATTTGATTAGGCTACAACTGTAACCATGAATATCAAACGACAATTGACTAAATGTAAACAGGCCAAAATGAAGCAGTTTGGGTATAGTTCAATATTGGTATCCTTCATCCTAGAATGGCTACCTATCTTCCAGGGCCAAGGGGTGATAGTCGCAGATCCACCTTTGAGAGAGCCACAGATGGCTCGATGGGTAGCACTGATGCCCAGAGCAGGAGGGGGCCAACAAATTTCATGGTGGCTTGAGTTCTTCAGATGGCTCTGGCGATAGTTGATTATCGTAGAGAACTGGCCCTATGTTGGTATTGATTTCACAGGAGACCCAGACCTTCCACTCCTGAAAGGAGAGGACTTGGATGAGGAGCTGGGTAAGACTCTTTTTGATTTTATGAATTTTATGTTTTTTTTTTTGGTATACATGCATGTTATAACAATTCATCCTATATGTATGCAGATGTTGGCCCAGAGAGGCCCACCGGGATGTCGCTAATCGCACGGAGGACCCCTCTCACCTATGACCCTCAAGGTGAAGGGGGCGAGGTGAACGAGCTGGTTCAAAACTTAGAGAGAATCGCCTCTAGGATTCCTGATTATGATCACCTAGCTAATGTCCCTATGGCTTATCAGAGGCACACCGTAGGGGTGCCTAGTCGCCTTCATTACTTACTGAGGTGATTGGTGTGGGCAGTAACATGCTACCATGAGAACCATGCTAATTAGTCGCCTAGGATTTTCATATGCATATTTTTGAGAGAAATTTTCTCCGACAACTAAAATAGACAGTATATTTTTGATTTTTAGAGAGATGTGCACATGCTGTGTTGTAAATCTTATATATATATATATATATATATATATATATATATATATATATATATATATATATATATATATATATATATATATATATATATATATATATATATATATATATATATATATAGATATATATATATATATATATTTCTACATGGATCTTTTTCACATATGATGATGTTTTTTACAAGTTGCGTAAATGTCTATCTAATACCATGTTAGCTACTGCATTTGTTAATGCATTCATTTGTCTGGGTATATGCTAATATGTCATGTAATAAAAAAAAAATTATTGTAAACGAATGCATAGATATAGCCTTAAAATGGATGGGTTCCTAATTGAATAATGACCATTGAGCTGTAAAACTACAATATGTGAGTCTAGATATACAAGTAATGCACGAATACCAAGGTTAATGGCCTCATTCAATAACTCCAAAATGGCACTATATTCCGCGACATTATTTGTAGCAGGCCCTAGACAAACACCTTGTAAATTAAGTAACTCATCAGCAGGATTGTAGATTACCCAGGTTGCCAAAGACAAATTCCTGGTACTGTGGGAGGCACCATCTGTGAAACCGACATAAGGGGTAATAGACATCTACACAATCAGGAAGACCCAATCAGCAGAAATATGCTTACAAAGCACACCACACCACACATGCACAAAAATGAAGAAATAAACTATGTACACACACTACACAAGAATGATTCAAGCGCAATTCTTCTTTAGGTACAACCCATTTCTAGGCTGCGCCAAAGGAAGACCTTCATAATCGATCAGCTCATAGGCCCCATTTTTTAATACACATTTAACGATATAGGGCCCATGCTACATGGGCTAGAATTTTCCTGCACCAAGATTATAATGTGCTTGATCATACAAGAGGACGATGTCTCCTTCGATAAAAGAGCATGGAGAAACTGTTTGATCGAAATGAGCTTTAACCCATTTTTTCTGTTCCTCAATGACCAAAGCAACCAAGTGGCGAGTTTCGTCCAGTAGTTCCAAGTATAAGAGACGTTCTTCCTCAGGGGAATTGTTAGGTAGTAATTCCACAACCAACTTCAGTGAAGGGATCTCAAATTCAACCATAAGAGTAGCTTCCAGACCATACACCAACTAGAAAGGTGTGTATCCGATCGCACTCTTTACTGACGTTCGTTAGGCCCAGAGAGCTGAGAAAAATTAGAGATGCTAGTTGGATTTGTGTATACCAATTGTTCGTTGAAGCATTGTGACAAGCACCTTGTTCACGGCCTCAACCTATCCATTTGCTTGAGGGTAGTATGGCATCGAGGTGTCGTGACGCAAGTCCAACTTCGATGTCAGCTCTGCCATCATGTAGTCCCGAAAATGAGTGCCATGATCGGTGACGATGGCTTGAGGAATGCCAAAATGTGTGATCACATGCTTGAAAATGAACTGAGCAGCAGTATTACCATATGTGGCCAATGTAAGCATTGATTCGGCCCACTTGGTGAAGTAATCTACGACAATGATGATATAAGCATGCCCCACAGCCGAGTGAGGGTTACATGTCATAAAATTTATGTCCCATTTGGAAAAAGGTCCTACAATAATGATAGGGTGTAAAGGGAGGGGTGGTGCACACATCTTGCGTTGGAAGATCTGGCACGCATGAAACTTTCTAACTGCAACAATATAGTCTTTAAATATAGATGACCAGAAGTAACCCGCATGAAGAATCTTCTGGGCGGTATCATAACCAGACATGTGACCGCCACAGGCGCCACTGTGATAGTCGTTCAAAACTTTCTCAACCTCTTCCAAGGTCGAACATCGACGGAGCATAGAATTGACTCTGACATGATATAAGGTATCTCTAACAATGCGATGTGGATCTAATTGATGTTGAACGTGATGTCAAGCATCCTTCGTCAACTCGGACCGGAAGGTAGATCTCTGAAGGTACACGATGATGTCATCATACGATGGATATAGAGTGCTGATTAGAAAGAGAGTTTCATCTGGGATATGATTCTCGGATTGAGACGAAACAAAGTTGGTAGCGAGAGAGCAGATGAGATCAACAAAAATCAGTGACTTCTTCGATTTGGCAGTAGTGAACTCCAAATCAAACTCCTGAAGGATCAAAATCCATTTGGAGTACTTGCCCCCCAGCAATTTTCGAGACAAAATGTAAGTCATGTGGTTGCAGTCAGAAATCACGGTTACCGTGCGCAACAGGATGTAATGGCGAAATCTTTGAACAACCTAGACCACAGAAAGCACCAATTTCTCGACATGGGCATAACGCATTTCAGTGTCAAGGAGATTCTGAGACAGATAATAAACCATGTGTTCTTTTCTGTCATCATCATCTTGTACCAGAACCATGGCAATTGTGCTGAATGCGGTAGCCAAGTAGAGGGTAAAGTCACGATGATAGTTTGGAGGACGTATTAATGGAGCATTAAAAGGAAACATCTTAATTTTATCAAATAATTGCTGAGTAATCTCATCCCAATGGAAGGGAATGCCTGTTTTATAAGTCACATAAACCCTTTGGCCACTTCTCCATAGTTCGGGATAAAGCGACGTAAGAAATTCGCTTTCCCCTAAAGACTCTGAAGTTGATACAATGAGGATGGGGAGGGGAGATTAACAATAGCCTCGACCTTGAGAGGTTCCAGGAAAATTACGTCTTTATAGACAATGAATCCCAAAAGATTACCAGAGTCAACATATAAGACGCACTTCTGAGGATTAAGCCTGATGTTGTAACATCTACAATGGAGAAAAATCTCTTGGAGATGTTCGGGATGGTCTTCACGCCAGGCTGAATGAGCCGGCAGGTCATATAGATATCGCTGAACAATATTACGTATGTCGTGAAAGGCGTAGGACATGGCACACTGGAAGTTAGCCCCAACATTTTTGAAGCCGAATGGGAGCTTCTTATAGGCGAAAGTGCCCCACGGAAAGATGAAGGCGGTCTTATGTTGTTAGGATGGAAGGATATTAATTTGATTATAACCCAAAAATCTATCCATAAGGGAATATATCTCACTCCCTGCACAGTCATTGATGATCTGGTCTATAAAGGGAGTGGGATAGTTGTCCTTACGACAAGCCCGATTGATGTCTCGATAGTCAACACAGACCCGAATTGTGCCCTGCTTCTTCTCTACAGGGACAATATTGGAAACCCATTCTATTAGGGGGATTGGATATATGAAGCCTGCTTTAAGAAGTTTCTCAACTTTTTCTTTGATAGCAGCGGCTTTTTGAGGATGCACAGGGCGCAAACGTTGGCGCACAGGCTTCGCACCAGGATAGGTGGAAATTTCATGCACAATGATACTGGGATTGATCCCAAGCATATCTTCATAAGACCATGCAAAAACATCTTGAAATTCATGGAAAAGGCTAGTGTACACTTGAATCTCTTTGGGAGAAAAAGTGACTCCCATGTGAATGTTCTCGACAACCCTCAATTTAACAGAGATGTCGATAGGCATTGTTCGGGTAATATTACTCAGATTTCCTTCCAAAAATACTTCATGAGTCAATATTGGCATTTGGAGAGGCGGAGAGGGAACCTGAGATGCAAAGTGCTTGAGACAATTAGACGTTTCCCCAAGGCTAGGCATGAATGAGGAACGATGATGTCCATCGGTCCACGGAAGATCTTAAAGAGACATTGTCTCCATGATAGCTTCATTAGAAGGAAAAACTTCTCTCAAAGTATCAAGTGATTTTGCAGCTCCGATCAAAGGGGATTGAGAATAAACATCAAGAGCCATGCTCAAAGGAGAATTTTTAGTAGGAGGAGGATTTGATGTAGGAACAATCTCACAATAATTGATTTCAACTGGAGTTATAGGCATCGATTCTCCAAAAGAGGTAACCTGTTCAGGAGAAGGGATGATCCACAGGTCATTAGACCTAAAGATCATGTTGACTTGAACAGTTTTTGGTAGTGGAATGTGAAAAATACCCATGAGAATGGGATCCTTAAAAATACCAGGTCCTACACTGTTGGGGGGATTGGGAATTTGATCCACGTATGGCATGTTATTATCAGAGGAGGAGGTAAAGAAAAACAACTGATCAACAGTAATAATCTTACCCTCATGTGTAAACTTCAGAAGCCGAAAGAGGGTGGATGGAATGCATAGCATGGTGTGGGTCAAGCTGCGACTAAGTAGAAGATTGTATTATAGTTTAGCATCAACAACTTCCACTTCAACATTGACTGTTTTACCTTGCAATGTGATTGGTAGACTCACGAGAACACCCAAGGTTTTTGATTCCCTTCCATCGAATGCCTCAAGGGAATTAGGTGATGAACTGAGGGCTGGAGAGCCAATGGCTTTGCAGCAAGCAGATGACATAACGCAGGTAGAAGCACCTTCGTCCACAACGGCTCTATGAATATTGAGGTTGTTGATGCCGACTTGTATAACAAGGGCAATCTGGTGCGGAAGTCGAGGGATGAAATTCTCTAGATCGAAGGTGAGAAGGCTAAAATTGGAAGAATCAATTTTTCCGATTACAGATAACATAGCTTTCTGTTGAGATGGGAAACCTTGAAGCACTTTTAATGCAGAAATTTCAGAGGGCGCCTGTGCCAAATCCTCAACAATGTTGTAATGCTGAGCAGCACGGGTGTTTGGATTATAGGAATACTTTTAAAGAACACCTTTGGAAGGTGGCCGTACAACGGGTTCAGCGCTAGGATTCTCAATTTCTAAAGGACCAGAGGTAGGTGGGGGAGGCAGGCCATCAACGACTTCCTTCCCAGCTTCCTGGCATGATCTACCATAATCCTTCGATCGAGTGGCAATAGAAACAGGTGCAACACCATTCATCATGAAAACTTCAGACCCAAATGTTGTAGATGATGAAGGCTGCTTGACCATCTGGGTCTGCAAATATGGAAAAGGTTCCTCAAGAACTGCCAGAGTTCCCTTAGAGCCTTTAAGGATTTGACTAACCTCAGATCGTTGGGGGAAATATTTGGTGTAGTGGTCTTCATCGTAGATCAAGAAAGGGTACTTCGGTTTTCGTTGTGAGCCATCATCATCATGTGGTTTGGAGGATTCTCATTTTGGGGCATTAGATTTTCCTTGCCTTTGCCCTTCTTCTTCCCTTTGGAAGCCTGATCCGTAGGATTAGCCTGAACCACACTAACCTCCACGGTCTTAACAGAAACTGGAGTAGCGAGAGGAGTAGAATTATTGGAAGAATTCGATTTCTGCTTCCCATTAGAAGACTTACGAGAATTCTGAGAGACAGAACCAATAACACCGTCAACCGATGGGGTAGGTGGTGCTTTATAGGTCCCAAGCCATAGGGAATTAGTCAATATATCATATAACATGTTGGATTGAGAGTACACTAAATCAAGGTACTGGGCATGAGCAATGGCTTGTTCCTCAGTTACACATGCGCCCATAGCAATTTCCTGTGCAATATTGTTGATAAAGGAGGTAGTGAACCAGTGAGTTAGATGCTGATCAGGAATGTCAAACTTGATCAGACGGCGATGACGTCTCCACTCATGAATGTGATCTAAAATATGTGTGGTTGTCCTATTTCAGAGATGTCAGGAGATGCATCCTAGCTTCATAATGAACCGGTAACTATAAATGTGTCAGGAATGCCATAGCTAGAGTATTAAAGTCTTGAAAAATAACACAGGGTAGTTCTATGTACCATTTAGCAGCAGCGCCTGTGAGAGTGCACTAGAAAAGACATTTATGGATCGAGTCATATATCCAAGAGTTAGAAGAACACCAGAAATGGTAGGTCATGACATGTGCTTGGGGGTCTTCTGCAGATTAACCTTCAAATTTGGTACAATCACCAAGCACCTTCGACGAAGCCAGAGGCCAATATGGATTATGGAGAATTGGATCATTGGTCAATTTGGATACATTCGGTAGTTCCAACGTGGTGAGAAAAGGTAACTGAGGATTAAAAGGCATGCCAGGTCCCTGATAAGGACCTTTACCTGTACTCCAACCTGGTTGAGCATATCTCTGCCCCCATGGGTTTTGCATTGGAAGATTCTGATGAAAGGGGGTATAAGCCGTATAATTGGGTTGATACAGTTGTTGAAAACCAGGATACGGGGTTGATAACCAGGGTACTGACCCTGATTATATGTGGGCCTCATTTGAGTAGTGTATGGATTTGACTGTGGGGTATAGGTATAGCCTGGCTATTGAATCTAATGACCAGAACCTTGGGGCAGGTTGTAAACCAGTCGAGACTGACATTGAAGGTAACAACTACCTTGGGGTCGAACGAGCTACTGGTATGTGGGACCCTCCTAAGCCTGATAAGTCGGGCGCACGGGAAGGTTCGGTTCTGGCATAGAATAGATCGGATACTAAGTAGGGTTGACTGGTTGTGTAGGTTGTCCTGGTTGGAAAATTTGATCTGGCTATGCAGGTTGCCCTGGTTGAACAGGTTGCCCTGGCTTAACAGGTTGTCCTGGTTGAATAGGTTGACCCGGTTGATGAAGAACACTAGGTTGCCTCGGCTGAGTAGGTTGGCCTGATGGCGGGAGAGGGCCAGGTTGTGCCTGATAACCAGGTTGACCTATGACAGGACCATAAGATGGCCCTGGTTATGCAACATTTGGACCAATTCGAAAATGAGGTTGTTGAGGTTGCACCAATGGTTGAGAAGGATGGGTTTGCTCCCCAAGACCATACAATAGTCCAGGTTGATAACCCTATTTCCCTGTGGGTCCTTGAGGTTGGCCCGATTGGACCATAGGGTGAGGCTGTAGAGGTTGACCTTGAGGGTTGTAAGACTACCCTTGCAGACCGTACAACAATCCTTGCTAGCCTGAAGGTCGTCCCTGTAAAGGTTGTCCTTGCAGGTTGTATAGATAACCAGACTGGGTCGAAGGTTGTCCCTGGAAGGGTTGTCCTTGTTGATTAAAATGTTTCCCAGCTTAGGTAGATAAAAAACTGTTAATATATTGATAAGCCTTAGGAGCAAGAAAACGAAGGGGGTTTCCCTGCTCATCATATTGATATGGAAATACATAAATGAGGGCACCATCTAGTCCATAATGGGAAAAATAAGGATGGTTGAGATCTTAAGAGGACTGACCAACCTTTGAGTTCGACGGCTGTAAATACAATAGATAATCCTCAGGAGAAATATTCTCAGGAATAGAAAAAGATATGTAAATGTCTTCAGGAATTGACGAGGTCCTGGCTAACTAAGTAGTGATAATAGGCGTAGACATAGCCACGTAGACAGTAGGTATAATAGGTACTAATGTAACGAAAGGAGATGTCATGAGAGGTGTCGATGGTGACATCCCTAATGAGGGAATAGTTGGCCTCATGGACAGAGTCGATATTCCCATAGAGGAAACAGCTTCCATGACATGAATTAAATACCTATATCAAGCTAGGAGCGAAGGACTAGGTGAAGACATAATAGAAGGTTCGAGGATGTTTTCGGGAAAAAGCTAGTAATCTTCACTAGATGTAGGAATTTCCTCACTAGGAGAAGGACTGGGTGAGTCCATATCTGAACCTACTGCAAGATCTTCTAAAAGATGATGAGGATTACAAGGTAAATAGCAGCCAAGAAATGCAATCTCGATGTCAGAGGAGGGAAATGTTCCCCTACTCCGAATCCAAACCAAGTGTTGGACAAGGGCCAATTGAATTCAACTAGTCCTCCAAGTGGAAGTTCAGATATAACCGATCCCCCATCAGGAAACTCAGACACAACAGGCTGTTGATTCTTAGCATATGACTGAGAGACCTCTGATGAATTGTCTGTGTAAGCACTAACAGTACATGAAACTAAGGATTCTGCCACTATGACTATAACGAAAAGAGGAAGAGATCAAAACAAAGACACACAGGAAAAACCAAGGAAAAAAACAACAGGCTAAAAAATCAATCCCTAAATGGGCGTGTGATTATAGTTGATTAATTTTACCACATTGAAATTGGAAATTTTACCATTTCATGTTTTAAGTGTCTAGAAATGAGTAAAATATTACTCTATCTCTTTCAATTTGGAAACAAGCATGAAAGGACAAGCGCTTGATGATCTTTTCAAATTTAATGATTTAGTAAAGATCAAAATGACTGCTCTGGTAATCTAGGAAGATGGGTGTAACAAATATCCGTGAACTACCATATACACCTTGTTTAAAAAATGAAAGAGAAATCAACCAAGGACTTGACGTACGTCCAGGTAGTCTCCCCGAATGTTGTGTTTGTTGTATCACGGTTTAAAGGTGGTAGACTCAGCTTCCTATGGATAAAGGATAGCAACCTAATGGGGTCTCCCTTTATATACTTGACAGTATGGGGAGAACAACTCTGTACTAACATTGATTAGAGCCAGATGGCGAATGACAGCTACTAGGTTTAATGACACCGGAACACGTTACTATCCTAGACCTCTAGATATTCCGTTAATGTTTCAATGTTGCCTTACGTTAATTGAATAAAATTTAGAGTTGATCTTAAATTTATGTTTCAATTTCAGGCCCTATCGAATGTTGGATCTCAAAAATCCTCTAAATGCACACTACATGCCACAAAATATCACTTTTTTCAATGAAGAGCTATCTACGGGAGGGATGAGAGCTTTTCAAATAATAAAAAACTGAGCGCAAAAACATCCACTACTATCTCTAATGCAAGCTAATGAAACTAGAAAAATTCTCTCTTAGAGTTATATAATACTATTAACACGAAAGAGGTTTCAATTTTCACTAGACTAATCAAAATGAAAAGAATTTTTTTTTTTTTTTTCAATGTTTTAGAGAAAATGAACTAAATGAATGAAAAAAAACTAATGAAGAAATCAATTCGAGAAATGAAAGTGAGAGAGTTGAAACAAACAAGTTCACTCAATACAAATGCACACAATCAAGACCCAAACTGATGGAGAAATCCCTTAAATCGAAGAATAATCTCAAAAAGACTCACAAAAACCGTGTAATCTACGCTTGGAATGAGACAAAGTGAAACTTGAATGAAAGAGAGAACAATCACTCAACTGATGCAATGATACAATGGTAGCCAGCAAAATGGATGCAAAGAAATAAAAACGAAGTTCACCGGAAAAGCAAGAACCAAAAACTCCCATGGGAGGCTCAGTACACTGTAGCAACTAGAAGCCCTAGGGCTAAAATGCAAAACTGATAGTAAACCACAAAAAACAGGAGGATAAGCACCAAAAACAGTCAAAAAAGACTTCAAGGCACTAAAACAATCAGAAAAATTGCACCAGGACCAAAAATCAAGCTCAGAGAGCCCAGAAGCAAGCAAACCCTAACACCAAACATAGTTGGCACACTTGTTTGGCTGTAATCTGCACCAAAAAGGCGTTGTCGTGGGGTGTAACTAGCAACTAGCACTAGTTGGCATGACTGTCAAGAGTTAAACTACGCCAATCAAGTTTAATATGGGAAAAATATGAAAAAGGACAAACAGAGACTGGATCAGGTCTTCTGGGGGCTGAATAGGGGTTTGACACCAAAGGAAGAACCAGAAGAGCAAATAAATCACTCAAAAGCCAAAAAAAAACAAAAGAGGAAATATTAACTCCAACTGAGTCCCCAGTGGAGTCGCCAGTTTGTTGAAGAGGTAAAACCCCTCTATGGATAGAGGCGATCCCACTAGCCCAGATCAGGTCTAGAAACAATCAAGTCACACAATGAAGCTGGTCCCTAGTTACAAAAAGACAAAGATCACGATAAGTAGCCTACCTCAAATTCCATGCAATTGTCATTGAAGAAAAGATGACGTTTCCCATCCCTCGCTTGACATATCATGATCCTTTCGTTCGACACATCTGAACACCTGTACACGTGCAAGGAAACAACAACATACAACGTAAAATTTAAAGCATGTAACCATATATCAGTCAGAGAGGATATCATTCATTGCATTACATAAAGAAATGAACACATGAATGGAACCAAAATCAGAGTAGCTTATATTATAAATGACAAAAGGGAGATTACAACCAAATGCTCTGACACTATGATCTTCCTTCTGTGGAGCTGAAAATGGAGTGTGTCTCAACAAATTCTGTCGAGAATCTAGACGAAGCTCTCTCTCTTCAGCTTGGCTCTCAAAGGTTTCCCAACTATAGTTTCCTTCCTACAAGTTCAACTAGCTTGATAATGGATAAGGCAAGCTTTTATAGATGGAGGAAAGGAAGTTGCGATCCCTATAATGATGGGATAGGCCCTATCTCTTAGGAAGGTTCCATGATAGGTGGAAAACCACTTCCTATACATCGAGATCTAGAGCCAAACCACTGAACTCCTTTTAATAATTCATTCAGGAGTTTGCTGAAATCAAACTTCTGCCATTTATTTTTTTAAACATCCCTTATTAAGGTTGGTGCGAGTGAAACAAAGGGATAGGGTGCTAGTTGGCATGCCCTCTAGTGTGGATTTCCGCCATTGGCGCAGGGGATGAACTGGCTAGTCACGCCAAAGCCAAAAAATATACTTTTAGGGTTTTTCAGAGGAAATTTTGTTCAGGGGAATGTTTATCCTTATGCAAGAGGATGCCATGAAGGTGTTTTTAGGTCATTTTACTATTCACAGGTCATGGGAATAATCCTCCAATGCATGGGACGAGGGATTGCAGGGATGGTGAAAAAATGTTGTGTAATAGGGGACATCCACCTGCATGATGTCTAATTTGGTTTGGAAGCAACTCGGATCACCTGAGTTGGCTCCTTCCATGATCACTCTCCAAGCGTGGGATGGCCACACCTGCCAGCGCATTGGCCTATTCCGCAATTTTCCTAGTACTCTTATGGGAAATATTGTTTGCATTGACATAAAATTCATAGATGCCCCCTTAAATTACAACATTCTATTGGGTCGTAGCTACACTTATGCGATGTCTGTTGTCCCTTCCACGGTATACTACAAGATGTCCTTCCCTCATAATGGAAAGATAGTCACCATTGACCAGTTGACATATTATGAACCAAAGTCTCATACCTGGCCTGAGTCCACTATCTCTATGGTGGCCAACAAGAAAACCATCGATCCTTTGATGAGTGTGTCACCCAGAATCTACAAAGATTCCTCACTTCTTAGTACATTCCCTGGTATTCCTCTTCCTATCTCTGATCCCAAATCATCGAATGTTTACATCATGCAATGGTCTCGGCTACCCTTAAGCAGCCCGCCTTTGCTAGTCAACAGTCTCCTCGCCCTCTGCAGCCTTCTCCTAGCCCTTCGATTCATCCTTCTGGACCTTTTCCTCTTGGCCCTTCAGCTGGTACACATGAGCCTCTTTACCCTCCTAGAACGGTTCCTCGAGGCCTTAACCATTTAGGATCCATACCTCCTTTCCATTACCAATCCGGTCAGATATCATTCCTAGCTCCCCCACCAGGAGTCTATACGGCACCTGTCATGGCCACCCTCTCTCTTCCTAACTTTACCCTTAGGATTCTCATCTGGTACCTTAATCCTCCAGCCACTACCCCGCGAGGTCAACCCAAACCTTATCTTTCTTTTACCCCGGTTCAACCGGTCCCCATGACTTCTCCCGCTGCAACAGTGCCTCAACCACCTCAACAGGAACCATCTCCTATTGCGATCACTTCGGGTAATAAGGGTAAATCTCACAAGAGGGCCTCCAAGGACAAGGCTTCCCCGACGGACCCTGCAACTCCTCCACCTGCAAAGCCCTGTGCTTTATGTGATGTCATCGACCATTCCACCCATAAATTTCCTGAATTTCCCCGTATCAAGCCCATGGTTAAAGTTGTGTTCCCTAAGTCTACGGTCCCTGAAGCCTCTGTTTCTTCCTCGAATGCAACCAAGAATCATAAAACAATTCACACTAGCCAACCTCGTGCATTTTGTGATCTCCATGGCCATTATTCTCACCATTTTTCCTGCCTTACGCATTACCACGCCTTGTTACAGGTAGTTCGGGAGTACGATATTCAACAAAACCAATCTGCCTCTCCCGTACTTGTGCAATATGTTGCAGGCTAGACAGAGGATTTACCCACTCCCATTGGAATTCCCCCTCCTGATGTCGATATGAAGGAGCATACGGCCACAATCCTCTACCTTTCATCATCCATGAGACCCTAGGTGGAAGCTCCCTCCGAATCTTCCCCTGTTGTTTTGCTTGACCTCCCTTCAGCAATCACCCTGGGCTCAAAATCAGTAGATACCTTATCTACTTTTTCTTCCGTCATCCCCCATGATGATGCGCATGTGAACCTTTCTTCTCATGATGATGAGTCAGGTGGCTTCTCTGCGTCATGTGGTCTCCCTTCCTTTGGTCACTCCATTTTCTATTGCGATGATGACATCATGGAAGCTATGTCCACCCCTAAGTTCATCTTTCTCGCCGATAAAGTGGATAGCACCACCCGTTCCTATGATGACTTTTGTGATCTCAGCACAAGCTACACCTCCAATAGCTCACACACTCCACGTCACTGTCAGCGTGTGAGTAGTAGACATCTGACCCAGATCACTCCCTCCCACAGAGTGCATTCGATTTCTACTTTGTGCTTAGGTTGCCAACATTTCTCATCATCCTCCCATTTATTTTCTTGTGGCACCTTTCATATGGACCTCCTGTCCACACCTTATATCAGTTTTGCTGATGGTGCAAGTTTCTACTCCAAGAATCTAGCCTCGGCAGGTTGGGCCATTTTTACCCCCTTGCACTCCCTTGTTCTCTCAAACGGGGTATGCATTGGTACTGCTACCAATATCCAGGCCGAATATGATGTAGTGCAAGGTTTATTAACCAATGTTGTTTCACATCACATCCTCCACCTTCATGTTCATTTAGATTCCCTACTTCCTGTCATGCAATTGAATGGTGTCTATCGTGTGCGTAATCCTATCCTTTTTAGAAGATATTTACTAGTGAAGCTTTTGATGCTTGAATTTGAAATCATTACATTCAGTCATGTACCTAGAGCACAAAATCACTATGTAGATAGCATTGCAAACCATATTCTATATTGGAATTTAGAACATGCATTTAACACAAGACAATAACATAAAAATATCAAAACGCTGCATATCCATATTATGTGTTGTATAAAATGTTTTAGATTCCATCCACTCTGATACATCTGACATGCCCATAGCACGTTACAAAAATCAGAATTGGGGGAACCACCTTCCCCTACACACTAATCAATATCTAGAGGATCCCAAGCTAATGGCTCTGCTCCCGTAGCTCGTAGATCACACATACCTTGTCTGGCCATCGCCATGCACTGCATGACCCCTCGCCACTTAGAGGGTAGACCAATACATGGCTCGATGTACTGGTCATCTAAGTCCTACTAGTCATGCTCTGAAACACCCGTCAGAAGCCTTTCACATCTATGATGAATGTCCTCCAGGAGGACTGCCACATCCTCATTTTTTTGCGCCCGCGCTCCACTAGGTTCTGTAGTCCCCGATACTGTAGGTCGTTCCATATATCTGGCCGATTTTACCAGTGTTGAATCTGCATAGAAAAAGTGAAAGAATCAGTACCACATACAATATTCTAGACCTTTACATGCAGATAAGAGATTAGAAATTTTTCACTTACCATCGGGCCCCCATATTCAACCAGGCGGCAGTGGCAAATCTGGGTCTCCACAATAACTCATCCCACTATTGGGATAGTCATCTATATACAGTGGCATATGATCCCAATGAACAAATAACTCGGGTTGGAACACCCATCCAACTTCCCCACCTCCTCCTCTGCACAGTAGTCACCCCCACCGGCACATCCTAGGCTCTCTCAGGCCCCCATCTTGGGGCTATATGTGAGGTTAAAGTGTCAGGATCTTCTCAAAGAAGAATGAGCACAAAATTTTACCATATGCACATTAATTATTCACTTGCCACTTGCATAGTGACAATTTTCCTTTCAACTATAACAAAATCATCTGGGCCCACCCATAGTAGGTCCCACTGAAAACAATCTCCATAAGAATCATCTTCCCTCCAGTGATGTGATGGAGTTCCTGGTTGCCCAGGATCCACAACACCGTTGTGGCCATAGCACGGGTCTTTAACCTCTCCAAATCCATGATGGGTATAGAAGTCCCCTTGACCTGGAGACCTAGTTGACAATCGAACTCTACAAACTCTATGATATTCCACCCTCATGGTAATACTGGCTAAGTATTACCTACCATCCTGAGTGGTAGGAGACCAGTCAGGAAATATATATCCTGGATCTTCAACTCGATATGATGCCCCTAAAATATAAATACCTTATGGTTCGGGTCCCAATAGCTGACAATCTGGGCCAATAAGGGCTCTCCAGCTCTCATCAAAGGGTTCTCCACAAACTTTAGAACCCTAAACCTGGCCAGTGCACTGCAGACACCTTGATCCTCCCAGATCTCCAACCATAATGTGCCCAAGTCTCTCTCTCTCTGGTTTATCCATAATTATACCAAATCTGCACAAAAACATTATATTTGTTAGTATACAGATAGGAAATACTATAACTCATCATAAAAACCTAGTGCTCAGCCAAAAAACAGCACCAAAAAACTACTCCCTGACAAGTCACACTTTTTAGACCCAAACCTAGGATAGGTCACAGTTTTTTACTCAAAACTTGCTACCCAGGTCGCACTTTTCTCCCCAAAAACTGTGACCCAACCGAGAGGAGGAGAAGGGGTCTGTTCTTGAGCCTTGGGGACCTAATCCGAACTTTCAATCCATTGAAAAGAAAGAGTAGGGTTAGGCCTCTTACCTGCAACTGACGGATCTCGATTCCAATGGTATTTTTTTCTTCTACGATCGCCGTAAGATTTAGGGCCTTCTCTCCTCTCTACATTCACCACATCTCCATATGAAAATAAGTGAATTTGGAGGGAAAATGCCTTACTAAAAGAGAAACCACTTTTTTTTTTATTTTGCCTACTGTGACCAAAACGTAGCTCCATTTACAAAAATATTTGTACCGTTGGAAAGCTCTCACCGAGCCCTCAAATGGGTATCTACTATTTTTTAGTGATTTGATACTTCATCACGACACAATTTTTCCAAGAAGCGTCACTTGAAACCTCCTCAAAATCAAATTTCTTCACTTGCAACACTTGTATTGGGGGCACCACTTTAACTCCATACTTGTCCATGCTCGTGTCAATATTCATCATGAGTTACCATCTTGTGCTCATGTTTTTTATCATCCCCATTGGACCTTTTCTGTGTGGCAGCACCATCGAGTCACCCTTTTTTAGAGCATCCAATTTGAGTCATCATTGCATTCATGGAGTCTATCCCAAGTCCCTTTGCATCCCATTATATTCATCCATCCTTCATTGATTGGTCCCTCTCTCGTGTCACACATTATGGTCTTCAGTCCCACTATCCCATATCCCTCATGATATTGTGTCAATCACTAGCAGGTCATCCATGCTCTTTATGCTCTAACAAGGGAAGTTGTTTGTTCACTACTCAGTACCCCCCATTTCATCATCATCATTGGTGTCATTCTTTCAATCGATCTACTATTTTCTCTCGTTCCTTAGTTTAGGATCCTTTATTGCCTCACCTATGGCGGACCTCCTTTTGTCGACATCAGCTCATTCATTCCGGAAGATAGGTCTAGAGGGTGGTGTACCTTTGTTCCAAATTCCACTCTTGTCCGGTGCCTCGGATCAGGTAAAGGGACTCCCTATTTCCCTTTGACTTGATTTTTTCTCAGCTCCAGCTCCTTCCAGCATGATCAAGATCCGTATACTTGATGGTTCAGTGATGCAGCAGTTGATATCAGTGATTCTCGGGTATGTGTGAGATGTCTCAGCCCTCATGAGGGGGTGGCCCTATAGGTAGCCGTCCACATACCCAGATGACCTCTTCATTACAACCTTTGAAGTAGCTCAATACATTTGATGATTTTGTCCTCAGCCACTTGCAGCGCCTTTTTGTTTGCATGTATCAATCATATCTTCGAAACGCTTTCCTATTTTCAGGGGCATATTAGTTGTATTTATATCTCATTTACTTAGATATTATTGTACAAGTCCTAGCTATTATCCCAGGCACAATATGTATGTGGGATTCATTATCGTGTTGTTTATTTGGCTCATGTTTATGCCATCATGTACTATATTGTTCAGTCCCTTTGTTTACTGGTCGTCTTATTTTTTGTACTTTGCCTTGGCGGGCATAGGTATGCCTCCCCCGTCACCTATAGCATAGGTACTCAATCATCAAGGAGACTTGTCGCACCTGTAAGTCTCGCGTCCTCAGGGTCTAGTTCTTTCAGCACTTTTGTCTACCTTATACTTCTCTCTCTTTGACTTCCCCTTCGATGTCTAGTGATTGAGTTCTTACAACGTACTTCGGTCATACGATTAGCTTCCAATTCTCACACGCTGGGGGGCAATCTGTTACACCATTTTTTGGTCATTTAACCTATTTTTATTAGATGGACCCAAGTACACCATGTAAGACCAATTTTACCCTAAGTAAAATTGCATTCACTGTGAAAAATAACTTAGTAAACCACCTTTATTAAGTTGTTTATGGTTTAAACAGGAAACCCCTTGAGGAAATATTAAATAAGTCTACATTTGTTTGATTTTCCTCAAGGAATAATTGGTTAAAAAACACTTTAATTAATATTCCTGGTTATATTTAACCCAAAACATGGAAATTAATTAGATAAATCATTATTTATCTTATTATTTCCTAATAATAATTATTTAAACCTTATTTAAATAACATTCTTTGTTGAATATGAATAAATCGCCCTTAAATAATTAAATAAATCATTATTTATTTGATTACTACTCAACTACATCCTTCAAATGATAAATAAATCATTTATTTATTTATTATTTACAAATAAATGGATTTGACCCAAGTCAAATTCCTTTTCCCTCCAACAAATATAATAAAATATTCCATAAAAGTTGGATCTTGATTTGGTTAATAATATTTTAACTATGCACCAATATTTAAACTAATTGAATATTTTTTTATAAATAAAAGGTTTTCCCATTCATTTACCACCTTTTGTTGCCTAAAGATCACTCTGGATCTATACTTTTGGTCTGATTATTGATCCACCATCATAGTCATATTTTGCTACCATTTTTGTTTGGTTTTTCCACACCCTCAAGAGAGAGGAATTTTAGATATAAAGTGTTGAGGACTTACAAGAACCCATCCCATTGAGGAGAACTAGGAATTCCCTCCTGTGTTTTCCTCCCAGGTGCCATTAATACAAAATTCATTTAACATATTATTGTCTTGTTTATTATACGCATGGAGTAAATCTTGTTTTTTCTATAGCTTAATGTCTTCTAATGCATAGATCTAGATTTTTGCAGCATTTATCTTTATCACCTAACTGCATAACTAAGGATATTGGCTGCCATATTTGCTATTAGGGCTGTTTGTTATGCACAGCTAAAGTGGTCTTTTTTCGTATGCTTGGAATTAAGATTCATACTAACAAAATCCATGGAAGATCATGGATTTGAGGCACAACATAGGTAAATAAAAATATTTAAGCATGTGTTCAAATATTATTGATAGTATAATGCTCCTTTTTTGAGTAAATACTAACCTTATTTACATTCGTTTATAGGTGCAAATGTTTCTTCTACATTTTCTATTGGAGACATGGCAGATCCTCTACAACATGGAGTGAAGGTGGGCGGGGGATCCATATTAAATATAGAGCTTGGGCATAAAGTGCATGGAAATATGGTAAAGAAAGGATGCATAATGGTTAAAATTGAGAAGGTGTTAAAACATGATGCTGCTCTACCACATCCAACATGATTTGAGCATGCACTATGGAGTGCATTGGAATATTATGAGATTTTTCCAGAATCATATTTTCAAAGTCATTTTCATGATCATGCCATAAATATTCCCCAATATTGGGTTATATTCATATGTACAAAGGTTTCTCTTACACATGAATGCATGGGAACAAGCATGTGCATTGTCAAATGCTAGTTAATGTCCGCGAGGATGACATTGTTGAAGGTTACACACTAGGTGAAATGGAATTTGGTGTTTTTTTGGAAGAAATAGATGGAAATTGTGAAATATGAAAAATTGGGGATAATTCGATACATTTTTTGGTTAGATGGCCAATAAATAAGTTAGTGGTCAACAAAGGTGTGATATTAAGGGTTGAGGAAAAGTTCAAGGAGCCACACAAGGAAATGGTGATATGGGATGTTATAGAGGACACAAATCTCTTAAACAAATAGGATGGGTATATTTGTAATGAAAAATATAGAAAATAAATTTATATGCATGTAACAAGGCCATATAAAAGGATTAAAGGAGTTATGGCTACAACAAAAATTGAAAAATTTCAAACAAAAATAGATGAAAAGAAATAAATTCGACTTTTGGAAATGGATGTATGTTGTAGAAAGGATTATCTTCAACATGTAGATAGCAAGGCCATTGCAGGTGCTAGAAGGGTATGAGACAAATAAATAAAAATGGTATTAGGGAATTTGTTTTGAATTCACTCATGTCAAACACAGTGATGTGAAGTAGCCATGGCCATGGCCTAGCACCTGTTGCTAGAAATGTAAAGGACATGAGATTTAATGGGAATATTATTTGTATGAAAGCATGGTATAAGATACATAATATTCCTTAAAGCAAATTCTATAACTACCAACATTATTTCCAACATGGACAGATCAAAGATATTCATGGTAACACCAACACATGAAAATCACGAGCACACACTATGGCAACCATAGAAATATTGCACAAAATTTTAATGGAAAATTCTGATTTTTCACCAAACCAAACACATCAATTTCAAGAACATGGAACATCTTTTCCTTCAAATTTTCTTCCTTTGACTTTCACACAAAATTATTTGTTAAAAGAGATCAATGAGGTTCTTCAAAAGCTCAATTACCCATCAATATCACATTAAACAATGAGCAAGATCTAGAATACTAGGTTTCAAGACGTGGCATTTTCAAAGAACACCAACTTCAGTAAATGTAGTGAATGTATTATGCTGAAAGAACAGATGAAGTCAACGACTACAAAAGAGTTGGAAGAAAAGGAACGAGGTAGGCTGAACAAACATAACAAGATTATTATATGTGGAAGATATTGCTACTATGCCCATAGAATTATGTCAGAGTGGTTTTCAAAGGATTATTTCAGCATTATCCATGATAAAATGGATAAAACAAAGACTTCAATCCCAAGGCTATGTGTCAAATAAAAATCTATCGTAGGAGAAAATTTAGGTTTTTCATTGACAGATATACTAACACATGGGCATAAGACAGATAGTTTTGGTCATTTCTCCCTACCATTTGTACATATGGGATCACAATTTACTATTACATCCCTTGAAAAGTGCTCAAGGGACCTTGAAGATGGATAAATTGATATATATGGTGATCTAATTTATGAGAGTGGAAGTTCAAGAAACCCACTGACAAATTCATTACTTGACACCTCTATTTACTAAAAATTTCAAGTGTACAAGGATTATTTTATATCTCATGGAAGATCAAAGAGTCAATGTTGTTTCTAAACCTCTTCCTCCACATTTGTAGTTACAGTTGGAAAATGCAGCAAGTGATAATAAGAATAATATATTTTCATGTTTCTATCACTTTTAATTGCACTTGGTGTCTTAATCACTATTGAGGTTGGATTCTTGCCTATGGGGCACACTCATGAAGATATATATGGAACCTACAGAAGAATGTATTCCAGCCCAAAAGTAAAGATATATAATCTTTACTTGAAATTATGGATACACATCGCATAATTGAAGAAAATTGAGTGTTTCCACCTACACTTATTGACAAGGTGTATGACCTAAAAATTTTCCTTAATGGATACATCAAGGAGAGAAAAATGTGCTAGTTGGACATCTTAATGTTCAATACTTCCAATTTATGGTACTCAATGATATTCTAGTACTAAGGTAAAAAGAATCCATTAGAGATATTGAGTGGTCAGAATTAGTTGATTTATGGAATATAGATGATGAAGGTCGACCTATAATTCCCATAGAGAACCCATATTTCTTATCTTCCAAAAAGAATGATGGCTATTTGAAAGAACTAAAGGAAGAGATACATCATACATAAAAATTTGGAAAGACAATATAAGGAATGAGGATTCACCAATTGTTACAAAGGAATGGAAAAATATAGTGTACTAGGAAAGATTTCTTGATACATTATATGGAATCTATAATGACCATATAATAATAGGTGGAAATGATTCATCTTTTGAGGATTTTTGGCCCAAGACAAGGCACATTGTTGATGTTGATCGTAATGCACTCCATGTAATCTCAAGTATTATGGATGGGGATTTTGATAATGTAATAGATGAACCAATATATGTTGGACCCAAATGAAACAAGCCAAAGCAAACATTCAATCCATTGATTGATGCCGAGAAAGGAAATGTGTTGCTAGTTAGATCAGGAAATGAGGATGCATGAGAGATGATTTGGATGGATAAATCCATCTCAGATATATTTAGGGACAATGAAAGTGAGAATATCCATGGAAAGGATGATTGGTGGAAGCCTATTTCAGGGAAATACAATGGAAACTTTTTAGAGCAATATTGGATACCAAATCCTGATGACACGGAACTTGGCTCTATTCCAATTAATACCATAGTGTGGGCATGGATGCCAAAGAAAGAAAATTGCAACAATACCAAGATAAATAAATATGGTGTAGAAGTTGTTCTTGACCTACTTGAGTGAATATATTAAGGTTAGGTTTATATGATTCATGAATGCAATTATTTTTTTGAAGGATCTATTAATATACATTTAGACACAGTTTTCAATATTTTTGTATATCAAATATTATCTTCATATTATTTTTGGAAAAGTTTTATATTATTTAGTATTTCAGTGTAATCATGTGGTGATACAAATGACATGGCACTGCCATAAAATATTTAAGTTTTCAAAGCTTTGTTTGACCAACATGACTTCTCACCATATCAAATATGCATAATCAAATTCAATAATGCACTTAAAAACAACATATTCTAAACTTGGTCTATTAAAACAATACTAGAGTAGCTAATTAGTATTCTATTTAATAAAAACCCTTTAAGCACTTAACGAAAAAAAATTTAGACACTTGTAATAATGTTTGAAGTGAGTTTTTCTTAATATTCCTTATTACAATTTATATAAATCAAGTTTGTTGTTTTGTTGCACTCTAATTTATAAAAAAATTATTTTGATCATTGAACAACACAACTAGACTTATAAAATATTTCCTCTTATAGATTTTGAAGTGCTGCCGACATTGTACTAGTATAATAAATTTCTACTCAACATAGGAAAAGTGGTTAGTGTCAATTTAAAATGGTCAATTATAGTAGGAGACACAATATTAATATATTGTTAAATAACTTTATACTAGGTAAGTTTTTTTTTTACAAAATATATTATTCACGAGTCAAATTTAATACATAAATATAAATATTCATGATAATAGAAATAATGTAAGGAACCTAAGTTTTAGATGAATTTCAATGTGTTATTATCAATATAATATCCTTAAACACTCGAGGAATAAAAAGTAAACATTTGTAATAAATATTTTATTCAATTTTCTCTCTTTCCTCTTGTACTTGAAAATAATCAAATAGTATTACTTTGTTACTATTCTAATTCATGATTGATTTTGATAATTAAAATGATTTGTAATTGAGCTGAGAGGCCAGACTCATTCTACAACCTAGTATGAGGGGATATGTAAGTTTGTCTCTTCCATACCCTTTTATATTAAAAATAAAAAATAAAAAATCTGTTCTAAATAGAAAAATAATATTAGCTATAATTAAAGAAAAAATTAATATGTTGTAAAGTAATTAGAAGTAAAAAAATGTATGTAGTTGTGATGGTGATAATGATGATTATCATCCACTAAGACCAAATATCTTATATAATAATCCATAAAGATATTATTCAAAATTCTTTAGAATTTTATTGTTATGCTAAAAAATCATTAAAAGAAGTGTTTCAACATCATCATAATTCTTTTTAGTTAAAAGATCAAGAAGGTTGGTAGCACCACAAATATTTTGAAATTTAAATCCAATATGAGTATAAATTGGATGATCTAAGAGGGTTTTTCATCTGCAACCACATTACTAGTGTTGCAAAGGTGATAGAATTTTAAATTGTGCTAACCTTGTCTTAGTAATAATCATAACTTAACACATACATGATAGTTACTAGATCAAGTTATAATTAAATGGGTTAATAATAGTAACATACAAAATATTATTTTCATCAAGTTAATAATAGTAACATACACAATATTATTTTCACAAATTTAATAATAGTAACATACACAACATTATTTTCATAAGATAACCTTAACAAACTTAGCTTTTAGTACAAACCATAAGTTTATATATAAAAAAAATTATATAGTCTACCATGATAAAATTTTCACCAAAAATAGTGAATATCTATATTAAAATTAGTAAACTAAGTGATTTTATAATTCCACATTTTGAAGAAACTTAATCTAGTTAAAGTTTCTAGATCAACGGAATACTTCCAAATTTAATGAAATATGTGTTGCCTCTTTTTCCTATTTTCTTTTTTTTTGTGTCCTTTTTTTTAGATCGGCACTCTAAGACTAAAAAATAGAAATATGCCTATAGTGTTGAGCTTATTTTCATACCTATCTATCCTAATATACTGAAATGTGATATATATTCATTTGGTGAACTATCTTTTCCAATATAACCATTCAAGTAGATGATTCCATGAGTGATCTTTCTTCAGCTCTTTAAGTGTGCTGAAAAAATAAAAAGGCCACTCCCACCTCACTTCTGTTTGAACAATAGTGCCTAAAATTGTCTTTAATCTCTACATCAAACTGCTCCTGCCATATTTTACTCCCTCCTCAAATGTCTCTAAGAAATCAGTAAAGGTATCTTGAAACAATACCTCGCTCTGAGGATTTTAGTGATAAGCTTCATTCATGACTACTCCTTCCTCCACCTAGCTAAGCTTGGGATTAATTTGGGAAAGAAAATCCACCTCTTCCTCTTGATCATCTGCACTTTCAGCCTCGTCATATATTGAAATCTTGTCTTCTAGCAAACCTAATATGTTCTGATTGAGTGGGCTGAAATTTGTGTGAAGGCCATCATGTTGATGACCAGGAGCACTCTTTGGCAATAAGTCTTCCCGAGAAGGTAGTGCAACAACTCTATTGTGATTATAAATTTCCAAGCTTTCATCTACATTTTGAAATTTAGTGGAACTTGGTGGCTACAAATCTGGAGCTGAGGAGAATTCTATGTCACAAATCATTTCCTCATCTATTTCAGGAAAAGGTTTCTTATTAACAACTTGCACAAGAAGCTCATTATCTTCCCCAACCTTAACATCAAAACTAAAATATTGTTGATTTCCAATCACATGAAATTTATTTCTGATGGACTGAAATGGAGTAGAACAAAGAGTCAGGGATACTTCACTTACTTCGAAATTTTCTAGACTTTCCTCATCAGTGTCATAGCTGATATGTATTGGCTGATTACTATTTTCAAGTTGATGAAACTGAACTTCCTCCCTCAAAACAAATTTGATTGCTCTACAAGATTAGCTTATGTTTGGAGAACATCGTCATCATACTGATAAAACTTTGGAAAATCATCAACATAAGTAATGTCACTAATCATACATACTAGATTATCAAATTGTTTCTCCTTGAATTCATCTACAAATCCATTTTTTGATCTGTGGTAGCTACGATTAGCATGATAATAAATAGAAATGTTCTATTTATATGAAGGTTTAGAGGCTGGATGTATGCTTAGAATTTTATTTATTTCCTCTTTAGTTAAAATAGTAGTCATTTTTCTCTTTATTTGGATAGAACTACAATAGTTTTCTTTCTCTTGTGAAGGCTGATTTTGAGGGTTAATGTCTTCTTGAGCCTCACCTAGAAGAGATGGTGAATCATCACTTGGGCCTTCAGAGAGATCCTGTGGATTTTATTCCATTTCTAGATTGATTTCATCCTCAATCAACTCCTCTTGGTTTTCATGAGAGATGATTTGAGAATGAAATTCATGAACTGCTTCTAATAGGCTTTCAGGATACCAATTTCCCAAATCTTCATCAATGTTTAGAAGGTATTGTATGAGATATTTAGATTGATCACAACAATTTTCAGTTAATGATAAAGACGAACAATTTTCATTTTAATGTTCATAAAACACCTTGTGGAAATTCTTTAAAGAAAACAAACTACCAGGGTCTAGGCCTTCATACCATTTCCTTGCCTTTCCTTCTAATGTCCCGATGAACATTTTCATGATGCAGTCCTCATGCCAGCCAACTTTTAACCTCCATACATGCATATGAAATTTGATGGGATGTAACAAGGGGTCATCAATTTTTTCATCTTGAAACATAGGCATGTTTGAAACCCAGTCTATCTGAGGCATTTTTTGTCGGAACCCAGGGATGTGATCTCCGTTCATTAGAGCCTATCTTTGTTCTATCCTTGGATCAATATTTGTCAATCAAAAGGTTCACTGCATCTTTTCAACCAGTCTAGAGGCTTCTACCAGTGGATTCTTGAGGTCTATTAATATTTGTGGAGTTGCCAGGTGGATGATTTCAGATTTTCTATCCACCATCACCAATATTAGGATTGATTACTGCATTCCTAGGGGAATTTGTGAGAACTAGTGGGGTCAACAAGGCTACTAAAGATCAGTGGAGTCACCAGGTGGAGGATGCTTACTGTTTTAAGGATGTACTTTTTTTCCACCATCAACAACTAAATACCAATCTAAGGATTGTTTTGGGTTTTTTCTGGTCCTAAGGAATACTTAGATTGTCACTAACTCAGAAGGTCCCACCGTGATCACCATTATGTTAAGTCCCCGTAATTTGTTAGATTGGAAAGACCAAATGTACAGGGGTAACATCAAACCAGTCTTTGTAGTCCTAGGACCTAGCCTTCCTGGTCTCAGAGATGGCTCTCTCTATAGTTGTGTAAAGGATGCAACTTGATAGATTTTAGGGTTTCGATTTTAGGCTAGTTATAGGGATTAGGGTTTGTTTTTTTGTTTGGCTTGGTGGGTAGGTTGTCAAGAAGAATGGATAGAGTGAGAGAGGTTTAAGCCATTAGGCTATGGAGTCTGCAAAAGGTCTTGAAAGGTACAACAATAGGTCAAGGTTGTATCACAGGGCAAGTATAACAAATCGAAATGGATCTAAAAGCTTATGTGAGTGAAGTGAACATTAAATTGTGAACATAGTAGGTGCAAAGGGTAGTTAAGAATCCTTTAACAAATAATTTAACAAGAATGGCCTTTAGTATTACTAATCATAAGGAAATAACCAAATACATGGCATACCAATAACTTATTTGATGAAACCCTAGCAAGTAAGCACTAAGACAACAATTCAGCGAATCATAAAAAGAATAAACTTGTAAATATTTTAGTAATTTCACCTTCAAGCTAAGAAAATATTTAGGATAAACACATAATAGATATCAAAGGATGGGGAACTCCTAAATTCATTAATAAATCTACAAATACCTCCAAAGCAACCATTCAAGATGAGAAAAAGGGCATGGAAAATCATAAACCTCTTTAGCTAAACCTGATCAGCAATACTTCAAAGAAAAAAACTTAAAAACAATGTTTAAGTTACATCAAAGAGGAAGGCTAACCATGAAATACTTTGATATTGGCTTTATCAAATCATATTTAAGATAAAAAAGCATAAGTGGGACTAGAGAGCATTCAAGGATTCTCTAATCTGACCTATCAGAGGAAAACATACAAGAAATAGAGAGAAGGCAGAGCTAAGGTGCCTCTAAGCAACATTTCTTAGCCTAAAATTTTTGTCCTACTGCATGAGAAAGATTAAACAAAATGATAACATAAGAAAACAAGAACTAAATAAGAAAAAAATCACCATTAAATATGTTCATGAATCATGCAAGTGAGCTTGCTCCATTTTCATGCACATCAAGACATCCACAAAAACCAAAGCCAATTTCTCCAATCTTCAAGTCTATAATATTTCTTCTCAATAATCATTAAACATGTAAAATGAGGACTCAATGTTGTATTTAACTAGAAAAGAGGACCAAAACCCTAAATAGGGTTTGAAAATATCATTAACTACTCATAAATGCCAAATTTGTCCTATGAGACCATGCAAGGCCCAAGGCACAAATATCCTAATCTAATAAATGAAAAATATCTCTTAATATAAATTCTAAGCCAACTAGGACTGATTTGCCTCAAAAGTCTTCTTTTTAAATAAATTTGTGTCTTTTGTTGACTTTGCAGGCAAGGGTGCAGTGCCAAGGCCAAGGGCACAACCCCTGCACCAAAAAAATAGGTCATCTTGCAGCTAAGTTTTGAAGGCCTTCCCGGTGTCCAAACGAGCTCCATGATATCTAATTGGAAATATTGTTAAGTCTAACTTCCAAAAATTCCTTTAGTTTCCCATTTGGTGTCCCTTTGTCAGTCCAAAAACGTAATCTCCCAAGACTGCTCACGGCACAGCACCAACTCTCAAAATAGGGCAGAAAGGTGGCTTTTTGGGTGTTTTTGGCACTTTTGGAGGACCAAATCTGCTCCAACTGATCTAAAATTTTTTGTGGGTGATGCTCTTGGCCTGATGAATCTGAAAATTTAAACCACTCTTCAAAAGAGTACCCTAAAAAATAGCATAGTGCCAGTTTCCCTTCAAAACAATCAAAATTCAAAAAATCTTCAAAATTGTATCAAAACTTGGATTTGGCTTGTTGATTAGATTTGGGATGTCTGTAGGGATGCATCAGCTAGGTTTTCAAGGTTTTATTTGTATTTCACCTCCTTCGTCCCGCCATATTTTTCATATGATTCATTTCTAATAGCCTTACTACTTTATTCATGGCTCCTTGACCCACTGTCATCATCACTCTTTGTCCCACTATCATAACTCATTTATTCTTCATTTACCATTGCCTCACTGATATCTTGTCTTTTTGACCTTTTTCCATCATCATTTATGCCCTCTTCCTTATTGGTATGTGCCTCACTAGCCTCTTCTTCATTGTTTTATTCTTCATTAACATTTTCCTCACAGTCTTCAATGCACTTTAATTCACTACTTGATTCCTCATTTGCATCAACCCCCTCATTGCCTTCTTCTTCACTACCACTGTCTCTCCCTTTTTACATTTTTACCACTCTGCCTTTGAAACCCTAGCACCGATATGAAACTAATTTGGAAGAGGGTAATGGAATGGCATATTTTACAGGTGAATGAGGTGAATGAGTGAGGGTGTAAGGTATATGAATATCAGTGAGAGGAAAAACTCAATGACCACCCTTTGTTTCTTGTTAAAACTCTGTTTTCGCACACCTTGGACTTATGTCAATTTGAAATGAAATTTAGGGATAGCTTAGGTGAATTGGAAACCTCCAAAAATGTGATCCCTATGTTTATAACCGACTTCCCTTTGTAGGCATATGAAGGAGTATTCAAACAGTGCTTTTAAGTTCAAATATAGGGTTCCTTCTTAAGGTCTTCAATTTCCTTTAATTATAAATCACCACAAATGCTTGAAGAATGGCTTGATGAGTTGTAATTACCCCTACTAGGACTTGAAAACACTTGGTGATGTCTTTGAGCAAATTTGAGTTTATTTTAGTGTTTGTAAGGTGTAGGAGGACCTCCTGGCCATGCACGCACCACCTAGGCCAAGCACACAGCACCTAGGGCAAGGGCACAGCAGTGAAGGTAAGCTGGGGGTCGGTTCAAGAAAAGAATAGCACCTTGCCAGGCACACAGTGCCTTTGTAAAAAATACAGTGAAAACTTACCAAACACGCAACACTGATTTCCAAGGGCGCAGCGCCAACCTGACAGCGCAATGCCAAAACGCTTTGCCTAATTTCGGCTTAAAAATTCACAATTTCTTCTCCCTTTGAAATTTCTAGTACTCTACAACGAAACAATGAATGTCTTGAAGTGTTATATATGATTGATGGGTAGATAGAATTTTAATTTTGTCTTTGAAACCCACTTCCTACTGTGTTGAACATTCTTTTCCCTCTTCACCGATTCTTTTACTTTTCCCTTGGCTTTGCTAAAAACACTGTCTTGGATTTGCTTTTACTTCCTTGAGATTTGACAAGTGCATTTTGATGATTCTGTGATGATTACACATAATAGAAGCTTCAAAATATTTTTTGTTTTTCAATGTGAAATTCAAGTCAACCTTTCACCTTTTCTCACTAACCTTTTACATTGTTTTTCATGGAGGTTACTAAAATGATGAGTTTTTCTTTTCCCTTTGTTATTGGAGGCATGAAAAAATGATTTTGACACCTTCGAGACTCAAACACAAGGCATCATCTTCATAACCCTTTTTGTTCCCATATTGAAATTCAAGTCATCTCTTATGTTCATTTAGTCATGGCAAGCTCTTTAAACATCTTTGAGAGGATTTATCATAGCAACACCTTTAAAACCTTTTTCTATCTGTACTATGGAATTTCAACTATGTTTTTACTTTCTTTGACACTTCTTATTTGTAGGTGCCTGAAAACACTAACCTGGCCTTATCTTATTGATACTCTTCACACTTTTAATCTTTGAGGCATGATACACTCACCTTTTAGAAGTCTGGAATCTGATCACAGTGGAATCCTGAAAATATTCCTTTGCTGGCATCATGGAGTTCAACCCCTCCTTTACCTTATTTGTGCCATTTTTTAAATTTATTAATGTGTTGGCACTCTGCTGGACTATCAAGTGCAAAACCCTAGTTTTCCATAAGACCAACTTGTTTTCTGTCTTCTTTGCTACAAGATTTATTCATTTAGGAGTAGACTTCCTAGCTCACCAACCTTTTGTTGATAGACCCTTTAACACTTCTACAAAAGTGTCAAAGTTTTCATTTACTTATTGCAGAACTTGAATTTGACAAGGTAGTATTATTTGGAGACTTTCAGATCTTTTCTTGAGTAACCATGTCTCATTATTTCAATACCTCTGAACCAGATTCTAATAAAGAAACACAATGTCTGAAACATTAATGATGACCTTGGAACATATGAAACCCTAATTGAACTAGTGGGAGGATTCTTTGACCTGGCCTTTGACTGAAAATTGGCTTGGAGTCTTCAAGTGTAAAACCAGAGTATTGACAAAGTGGTGTATTGAAGATCCAAAATCCAATGTACTTGATTTATCTAAAAATCCTACAGAGATATTTTTGAGACCATCAATGCTTGAGGAACCTGGTGAATCATGGCAATTAGCTAGGCTATAAGTAACCCTAGATGTAAATGAGGTTGAGGTTAATGAGGTTGATGTCAATGATAAATCAAACAAAAAGGATGGAGATGAGTGGCACAAGTCCATAAGGAGTCCTTTGGGAGTGGCAGGGTGACCATGGAATGGAAAAATGGTAGAAAAGTGAAATTTTTTCCATAAGGGTAATGAAGGTAGTGAGATTTCTGAAGCTCACAATATTCAGGGAATTTTGTTTTTAGAAATCTAGAGCCAATATTTAGTCATTTACAGATAGTAAAAATTACCGATGAATAACAATACCCTCTTTTCCTTTCTTTTTCATTTTTTTTGGAAATCATACTCGATATGAAATTGAAACTTATGATATACTCAATCACCTTGAGATCCTATAATTTATAGGGCCCTAACAGTGTCTCTAGATGGGGATGGCACTCATCGAAATGAAGTGTCAAGAACCTAATACCAGTAGCCTCGAGTGCTCCATTTTTAAAAAAAAAATCCATCTGATTTATTTTTTTGTTTTATGACAGCTCATCAAACTAGGCGTAGGGCCTTTTCCACGAGCTTCAACCTTGGTTGATGAATTATTCAAATTGAAAAATTGTGATATTTACAATGATGAATGATCACACTATATTTTCAATAAAAGTAGTGCTTAACATCCTACCATTGACAAGACCTCCATATACCTTTGTTCCATCCAACTCCTTAAGAAAATATGCATTGTTTCCTCTGAAGGCATCAACGATGTATGGTCCTAAACAAAGATTGTCAAACTTTCCATTTTTACCCTTGTCTTCTCTTCTGGAATCCCATTTCATAACTTTGTCTCCTAGATTAAAATCATCAGCCTTTGTTCTTTTATAAAAAATCTTCTTGATATTTTCTTTAATAACTTGAGTTCTATTATATAATTCCTGTCTAGACTTCTGCAATTGAATAGTTTCATTAATACTTCTTAGTACATCATTTGGTTAAGCTTAAATTTCCTGAATAATCTTCATGACTGTAAATCCTAAAGATGAAGGAGAAAAAATATCCATTCCATATACCAATTGGTATGGAGACATGCTAATTGATTTTTTGGTAGTAAGTCTATCAACCCACAGTGCATTGACCAAATTGTTGTTCCATTATTTTTTGTTATCTTACAAGATATTTTTGATGATATTCACCAAACTTTTATTTGAAGATTCAACCAATACATTACCCTGAGGGTAATAGGCTATTGAATTCCCCAAATTTATATGATACCTATGACAAAAATCAACCATTCTCTTGGAATTGAAGGCAACAACATTATCAATGATAATTTTTCTAGGAAAACCAAATCTAGAAAGGATATTGGTTTCAAGGAATTTAATAATGACAAAATCGATGGAATTTCTAGAAGGAGTGGCTTCTATCCATTTGGTAAAGTAGTCTGTGGCAGTAAGAATCCATTTATGTTGTGCAGAGGATGGAGGATGAATTTCACCAATGAAATCCAATCCCCACTGTTGGAAAGGGCTCTCAACAGAAATGGGCTTTAAGGGAAAAGGAAACAATTTTATCTTTCCTTTAAAATTAAGCATTTGTAACAAGAAGTTACCATATTATGGATGTCAAGAAAGAGGGTAGACCAGTAAAAACTAGCTCTAAGGATCTTATTAGTAGTTGTTTTCAAATATGATAGCTTTCAGTTTTAGGAATCTAGCTTTAGTTTTGGACAAACTAGGAGGAGGATTAAAATTAAATAAAAAATACAATATATCTACATACTAGAGAGAATTTAGGAATGCTTCGTCAATTTTTGGTGTCACCAGTCCCTCTTGATCATCCAATGAATAGATGAGGTTGATATCTAGTGCATGAAAATTGGGTTCAGCCATCAATTTGGCTAATCCTTGTCCTTTAATAAATTTGGTAGGTTTGATATCCAAATCATATTCCAAAATAACAACAATGCATTTTCCTCTCCTCCATCGGGACCATTATTCATTAAAATGTCTTTGACCACTACATTAGGCACATAAGCAATAATGTGTGACTGTAAAATGTAAGCTCTAAAATACTTTAATGCTTTGACAAAAGAAAAATCTTATTTTTCCATGATGTTGTATTTCAAGGATGCATCTCTCAAGGCTTTGATAAATAATTCTATTGCATGTTCATGTCCTTTATTATTTTTCTGAAATAATACAATAGCAATAGTATGTTCAGATGCAAAAGAAAAAGTTATGAATTCTTTGGTAAAATCCAGGCTTATTATGACTGGATCTTTTGTTAATGCCTACTTGACTAGATCAAAAGATTGTTTAGCTTCAATGTTTAACTTAATATTTGAATCTATTTGAATCATGTTGGTTATATTTCTCAAAAGTTCTACAAGATTGGGTATGAATCTTCTCAAAAAATTATTTTTACCAATGAAAGATTGAAGCTCCTTGAGATTCCTGGGATGACTGATTTTGAGAATACCTTCAATCCTGTTAGGATAAATTCTAATTCCGTCTTTAAATATAATATGACCCAGAAGCTTTACTTCTTGAAAATCAAACAACATTTTCTTGGGATTTAGGGAAATTCCAAACTTTCTAAATTTCTCAAAAACTTTTCTTAGATGTGCCAAGTGTTCTTCATTAGTTTTTGAATATATAGTAATATCATCAAATACATCACAATGAAATGACCAATTTCATCTTCAAAATCAATGACCATGGCTCATTGAAAAGTAGAACCAACATTCATTAATACAAAGGGCATTTTTAGATACATGAAAGTCCCCCAAGGAGTAATAAAGGTTGTTTTGTATTGATCATCATGATGTATAAAAAAATTATTATAAACTAAAAATACATCTAACAAAGAGATTCTACGGGGCCTACTTCCCTCTACAATATGTGATCCATTTTTGGTAAAGGGTAGTTGTCCCTAAGAAATACTTTGTTTAGATTCCTAAAGTCAATGCAAAGTCTGATTTAACTTGTTTTCTTTCTTGTAGGCACAATATTGGATACCCATTTAGAATACCTAAGTGGAACTATGATTTTGGCCTAATAAATTTTCTTGATTTATTTCTCAACCAAGGGCATTAAGATAGGATTTATCCTACACAGCTTTTGTTTAAAAGGTTTTTTATCCTTTTTTATTGGAATTTTCTGTTGTGTAATTCTAGTATCATAAGCTTTTAGGTCTTCATAGCTCCAAGAAAATACATTTATGAATTCCTTATATATAGCTATATATCTTCATTTAGTCATTATATGTAGTGATTTGGAAAATTTTATTATTTTATGGTTTTTTTCACTGCCTATATTACACTCTTCAATGTTTTCCCCTATTGGTTCCATTTTGAGTTTCTTGGCCACGTCATTAAAGTAAAAAATTCTTCCGAAGGGACCAGCCCTCTAGGCAGGATATTATCCTTGAGTTGAAGTACCTAGAATTCCTCCTTTTCTGGGTCTTTATGTATTTTTTTATGTATAGCTTTATTTGTAGAAATATTTACATGAAAAACATCATATTTTTTATCTTTAATAATTTGTAGATCATTGTGATTGTCTTATTCACAATCTAAGTCTATATGACTACCCTCAAACTCATCCTTTGATTGTAAGATACTCTCAATTTTTTTGTCAGTGCCAAATACTTACCAGTATCTCATGTTATCAGGCATGGAAGGAAGATGTTTAACCTCTACTTTGTATTGTATATTCGGCTGAGGCAACTAACATGTGCTTGCTGAGAAAGCTAAACCATTTGCGAGGATATTTTGTTTTCTGGGGATAACTCCTAGGTTATATTCTTCAAATGTTCTTAATATAATTTATTCTAGTACAAAATTTCTGTATGCTCTCAACATAGGATGTTTTGAATCATATTATCCTTTTATTTGTTTTATGAATAATTCATAATCACCATGGACAAAGATCCCCTTAGATCCTAGTCTTTTTAGCAATTGTAATCCTAAGAGTAGGGCTTCCTATTCTGTTATATTGTTAGCGCACTGAGGATTGAGGTTTTAGGATTGACCTTGTGTATGATTGTTCTTTGCATTATGCACCCAAATACCTACTCCTAAGCCTATTTTTCCATATGAGCCATCAAAACTCATATTACAAAGAGGTTCATTTTCAAGGTTTTTTGTACAGTTTGTATTTTATTGTCATGTTTTTCTTTAAAATAATTTTCTGTATGGGAAATATATGTGTTAATATCTCCATCATTATAAATAATGAAGGAATCAAGGTCAGTATGAATAGAGGAAAATTGTGTGGTTTTTCTTGACTACTCACCATGTACTTCATTAAGGTTTCCCTAAACAGTCTTCGTGGTTGACCAAACACTAGTATTGTAGCATAAGTCATGTCCATCTGAAGGGTCCCTTGCAACTTAGCTCCCCATGAGTGTGATAAAAGCATGCCATACTTAGGATGGATGTGAGCTACTACTATATCCATCACTAGAATCTTTTTTCGTATCTGAGCTAAAGTGACACAAAGATCTTTGATGAGACCTAGACATCTAACTTTTCTAGAATCAAATGAGTAAAAATACCTATAAGGTCTAGTAATTTCAAGGCCATGTTTCTCCATAACATCCTTTGGTATAATATTATGTAATGCACCTGAATCCAACATGAAATTATGGAGAATTTTTTCATGAACATTAAGACTGACATAAAATGGGAGAACACCTACTTCTTGGGGTTTACCATCAACTTCTGGCCCAAACAAAAGTTCGGGTTGATCATCATTTAAATTAATAGTATCAGAAATTTCCCCTATGTTTAATGTTTTTATGACTTGAGACCTATACCATTATTGTTTATCAGTTCCATGAGAGGAATAGAAATTTTCAATTTAGCAAGCTCATTCTCAATACTGAATGGTGTTTGAACTTTGAGAGGACTTGAAAAATCATTTATTTCAACCATTACTTTTTGGGTAAATTCAGTTTGTTGACTCGTAATAGGGAATAATTTTAGAATGAGTATAAAATATTCTCCTCGTAGTGGTTTCTGTGTTCTTCTTTTCCAAATTGTTTACATTTTTCTTTAAATTTTCTTCTGTTTTGTTGAAATTAGGTTCAGAGGCCTTTTTTGTAGATTTTTTTAGAATTTTTTGTATTGGAATTATCAGATTTTTTATTGCTTCCAAGGTTATATTTTATGTGAACTTCCATGATATCATTCTAAAATCCTTTTTTATAGCCATCAGATTCTTCAAATTCTAATTCTGTTTGATTTAATAAAAATAATGTTTGTTCTTCTTCAGTAAGAAAAACATAGTGATCTTCATTAATTCCCATCAAATTAATTTGATTTTCTTCCACTTCTTCAGCTACTCCTTCATCCTCATCAACACAATTCTCTTGGAATGGAGGCCTAATTTGCTGATCATGACCTCTTTTCTCTCTCTGTCTTATTTGGGGAGGGATTATTCTAGGATTTTGATTTCTGTTTTGAGGAGCTGGTTTATTCTCTCTAGGAATATTTGTCTCATTTAGATTGATCCTCTCCATCATTCTCTTATATTCCTTACCAATGAGTCAATTTTAACATCAGATGTGGAATTTGAAGGTTCGTCTCTTATAGTTACTCTTCTCTCAGTTCTCATTCTAGCTCTTTTTTCTAACAGGTTGGCTTCTACACTCATTGTATCCCTCTACATTTCCTCTAATATCATTGAGTTTCATTCTCTTAGTTGATAAGACGTTTATGGCTCAAAACCATCTGGGAATTTAGCTAAGGCCAAACCTTGTGGTGGTTTCATATGAGAAAGTATTGCATTATATAAACTATTGAATCTAGTGTAATAATTTTGAACACTTTCAGCTGGGGCCCTCCTAATGTTTTCATATTCAGATAAAATTTGCAGAGGGTTATTTTTTACTTCCAACCTATTTAGGAATGTTTGATGAAATGCAAGGATGTCATGAATACTATTTGCAGGTGAAGCTTTGAACCATTTTCTTACTTCTCAAGGAAGACTCTGAGCAAACATCCTTAACTTAACAGTTTCTTCATCTACCTCTTGAAGATCAAAACAATCATTAATTTTCTCAACATGTTGTTTGGGCAGTTACAGGACCAGTTCCATCATATAATATAATTTTAGACTACTAATTTGGTGGAATAGCTGCCAAGGGTGTTGGTAACACCAATGAAGCATACATCGCTGCCATGATTGGTGGAGGTGGTGGAGGAAGGTGGAAAGTGGATACAGAAGGATGGATTATGGGAGAATATGTATGTGTGGATTTTTTAGTGTCCTTATGAGGAAGGAGAAAATAAATGGTGGGGATTGTGGAAGTATTTGGACTTGCTAACTTAAGATGGGCAGTCTAAGAGGTTGTGGAAGAAGTTACTATAGTCAATGAAGTTAATTATACATATTGTTGAAGGTAAGCATCATCAACAGTTGAAGTAAAATATGTTACCAAATCTTGGAGAGTGTCAAAATATTGCAGAAGATGAATATCAGAATGAATTTGTGAATAAACTTTCCTTACTGGATTTTATTGTAGAATAGATGGATCGAACAATGTTTGGTTTTTCCATCAGATTTAGTCCTAAACAAACCTTTCTCAAAATTAAAATAAAACTGGATTTCTTGTAAGGTGACAAATTTTCAGGTAGTGAATTTTATCTGTGAAGAAATATACTTCTAGTTTGGCTCTCGGTTCTAGGAGTTTTTCTTAAAATTTTCTCAGGATTGTCCACTATAGGAGGAGGATTTGGATCAGGATGGGATCCAGTATAAATTATTTTTGGAGCCAGAGTTTAGATTATAAGCACATACAAACTGATTATTTTCAAAAATTGAAAGAAACCAATCTTAGAAAATACATCTATCATATAGTGCTTTTAACTAGGGTTTCTGAACTCAAAAGAAAGACAAGTTTTTCAATTATGTTCCCCAGTATGGTCACCACTATGTTATCATCCTATAATTTTAATATTGGCAAGAATAATTATATGGGAGAACATCAAAACCACTTTTGAACCTAGGATCTAACCCTCCTAGACTCAGAGAGGGATCTATGTTTCAGATTTAGCTTTGTTTTTATGTTTATGATATTAGGCCAGTTATATTGATTGTGGGGGTTGTTTTTTTATTGATAGTTTGGCTGGACTAAAAGTGTTGGTTAGGTAAATCCCCTCTGCAGAGAGAGGCAATCCCACTAGCCCTAGGGTGGGTCTAGCAACAAAAAAAACAAGCTATAATATTGATTCCTAGTTAACGAATGGACAAATATTTGATAGATGACTTACCGGAGGTCCTATGCTGTTGTCGTCGAAAAGAGTGGCTACCTCTCGCTCCTGGTTGGACAGATCATGACCTGCTCACTTTCATGCCTAGACACCTACACACACACAAGAAACAATGACAATATACAACATACTAATTCACATTCGTAGCTATTAGTCAGTCGAAGACGAATAAATCAATTGCATTAAATAAAAAACATAACACAATGATGGAAGCAACACCATAATCGAGTATATTAATAAATGACAGGAAGAGTGACAGGAAGAGTACAACTAGGCTTCGACATCGCGGTCTCTCCAACAGGGTTCAAGTGGAGCGTGTCTCACAAAGGCTCATTGGAAAATTAGATGGGACTCTCTCTACGGAGTTCTCCTTGGTTCTACCTTCTCAATAACAATTGCTCAGCTATAGTATTATTCTCCAAGTTCAACTAGCTTTCATAAAGGGAGAAGGCATGCTTTTATAGAGGGAGAGGGAGAGGTTAGGATCCCTATAATTATGGAAGGGAGGCCTATCTTCAAGGAGTGTTCTATGGGAGGTGGAAGCCACTGCCTAAAGAGGGAGATTCGTGGCTGATCAACTTAACCACTTTCAATGACTCATCCCTGAGGTGGTTAGAAGGAAAATTATGCCTCTAATTTTTAAAAAACATTCCTAAAATAGCTCTGCACGGGAACTTCACTGAGACAGAGCACTAGGTGGCATGGGCTCTAGTGAAAATCTTCCACATTGGTGCAAGGGGTGAGCTGGATACCCATGCTAAGGCCAAAACATAGGTTTGTGTGCTTTTTTGAGGAAATTTCCAATAGGAGAAATGATGTCCTTATGCAGAAGGATGCAAAGAAGGTGTTTACAAAGTATGACACTACTCACAAGTCACGGGAATGACCCTCGAATATTTGGGGCAAGGGATTTGAGGGACGGTGACAAAATGCTGTGTAATAGATGCCCCCTAAAGCATGAGGTCCGAGAGAGAGGGAGGGGTGAAGTTATTTATGAGAATGTGTTTGACCCAAACACTGCTGTCAGAAAACCTGCGAGTACAAATACAACCGATATCTCTGATGCATGATAGGTGGCATGGGCGCAACCATCCATAATAGAGTACATAAAAATTGAGATCTGAGGTATTGATGCAGCCATACAACAATAAGGATCAAAAAATAGACTTAGGTATGGTCGCAACCATCCAATCAGAAGAGTCATGTAATAAGTCATAGTAATCCACAAAGAACCCACAACCTAGATTTCATCAGACAAAACCCAGGGTCTTGAGCTCCATCTCGACTTGGAAAAAGTAAAAATTTGAGCATGAAAATAGATGAGTTGAAGTTGAACATGCATGAACATCATCTGATTACTAGCCAATAATGAGAGTTGTTACCTGACGCGAGAGAAACCACTAATAATGACAACGATCTTAAGGTACAAAAGGTACAATCCACAGAATGTAAACAATGATCTAGCATTGAACACCTGTCGAACCATCCAATCAAAGGCCGATAATGTGAACCTTCCATCGGATGCAAAGAAACTACCATGAAGGCATGCAGGCTCCAAGGTACCTAAAGGGAGTCTCTAGATCAGCATCCTAGAAAATGAGCTGAAGTCGACAAGAAGCGGCCTGGTTGAAGGAGGGTCGTGATGTTTCCCACATCATCAACACGAGATAGAGGAATATGATGATTTACGAATCAGGACCAATAGAGAATCAGAGGGAGGTTAAAAATTACAGAGGAAAAACTTCTTTTGAACATATCGGTAGCATGACACTGGATCTGGCATTATTTGACATCAAGGGATCTAAGGTCATGGTGAAGTTTCAAAGAGAAGATGAGCAGTCAAAAGAGATTACCCAAACTCATGGAGGCAAACAAATAATGAAGTGAGATGTACCCAACCCGACATGAATGTATACAAGTTCCATGTCCAAGAGTGACATACTACCGACTAAATTTTGGTTCCATTTCCCCCCACCATTTCTGGCAAGTACCCCAATTATTTTGTAAACAAGCCTAAAGGGGATAGAATATGCTTGCAATGTAAGTTTTTCCTTCAAAAAAATCCAACCTAGTACATTTTATGAACCCTAGGAAGGAGGAACTCGACTAACATCATAATGACGAAGTCTGATGTCATCAGTTTTTAACAAGTCTGAAAAAGTGAGGACTCAACATATTTTCATGTTTAGAGAGTTTGAAAAGAAATCAGAAAAGAAAACTCTAGCAAGGCCATTTTCGTAAATAGTCTCTCAGATCCGAAAAGGTAGAAAACATCATCTGAGAGAACGTCTTAGTCATGATACGCTAAGGTATTCCTTTTTCGTAAATAATCTATCCCAGCCTAAAAAAGGGGTAAATGTATACTGGGTAGATATCATTTCACAGCCATTTAACGAGTTCAAAATGACAAGTGTCTTGGCAATATTTTCAGTTTTAGAGAGTCAGAAAAGAGCTGAAAGATGACTCCAGTAGTGACTTTTCGTGTTTTTACCGAGTTCGAAAAAGTATAAAATATAACTCGTTACTTCATCATAACCATGTGAAAAACATGTTCCTACATAAGAGACATGTGTAAAACCCATTTCTCGAAAATAATATGATAAAATAATCGACAAATAAATTTTAAAACCTAATTTAAGATTCTGAAAAGTTATAAAATGCCATAAGTGGTAAAAACTATTTACTTTTCACTTTTACCTCTTTGTGGAGCAACAATGACCCATTATGCTTTGTGATCTTGTGGCAATGATTGCGAGTGATCCAGTGAACCGATCTTGATTTCGTTAGTCTCAGGTAAGATTCGACACCATTTCCAATAGTTTAAGCTAAATTTCATTACCTATACATGTAATTTTTATTTCCGAGGAGAAGATTTATCAAAATTAGGGAATCGTGGTTGGCACGGGTTTTGGGCACGGACCCGTGCCAATCGCCCATTTTTTACACAAAGGGCGCGCCGATTAGCACGACTATTTGCAAAACAGTTGCGCCAAGCACGCAACCTAAAAATCCACATAATTTTAAGGAAAATGCATTCACTTGATTGCAAATTTCAATGCCCAAGTAGAGTAACAATGGTTATATGAACAGTGTGTACAGGTACGAAGAAGAAAGAATGGTGATTGAGTGGAAAGAGAGGGAACACAGTGAGGAATATGAACTTTCCATGGATAATGATTGATGCATGGACACCCTGAGAGATTTTGGGCTAAATAAATTCTTCCTGACACCGTGCCTTCGGGCTCAGCCAGAATTACTTTCGTATTTGATAAGAATCTACGATGAATACCAAGCAAAGTTTGTGCTTCGAGATCAGAAAATTGAAATTGAAGTTTCTGATGTCTATTTTATCATACGATTATCACAGAGGGGTGCAGTCCCTATCATGGCCAGTACCGGTCCCACCATGGAAAGCATGGGGATGGTGATCGAAAGGGTGTGCCAAGGGGCATGAAAAGGAATAGGGAGTGGAAAGGTTGACATCCAAACCATCCTAGATGTGGCAGTAAAAGTAGTGTTGCACACTATCTCGCGAGTTGTAGGATTGCAAGCACCGCATGAAGCCACAAAAACACAACTGATTCTTTTCGTAGACTGCCTAAACTCGACTCTCTACAACTGGGCAGAGGTCGTGATTATTAACATTAAGTGGCTACTAACCAAGTGTAAGGAGACCAGACTAAAGTAGTTTGGGTATGGATCAATTTTTGTATCGTTCTTCTTGGAACAAATACCAATATTCCAGTGCCAGGAGATCATTGTCCCAATGCCACCACCCAGAGAACCATGGATGGCCCGATGGGCTACGTTGATGCCCAGAGTAGGGGGTGGCCAACAGATGTCTTGGAGGCCACAATTCTTCGATTGGCTTCGGCAAAAACTGATTGTCATGAAGGACTGGCCCTACTCTGGTACAGACTTCACCGATGATCCAGACCTCCCGCTCCCGGAGGGAGAGGATTGGGACGAAGAGTTAGGTGAGACTCATTTTTTAGTTTTGGGTATATATGCATGTTATAACAGTTAATATTATATGTATGCATATTTTTGCCCAAACATACCTGCAAGTATGTCACCGATAGGGAGGCGAACTCCTCGCGATTTCGATCCTCATGGTGAGGGCGGTGAGGGGGAGGAGATAGTAAAAAATTTGGAGGGGATCGCCCATGGGATTCCAGACTATGCTCACCTTGATGATGTTCCCATGGCCTACTAGAGCCATACCGTAGGGGTGTCGAGTCATATCCACTGCTTGCTGAGGCGGTTGGTACAGGAAGTGACATGCTATCATGAGCATCACGCTGATTAGGCACCTAGGCTTTTATTTTCTCATATTTTGAGATACATGTTATCTCGGGATGTAACTGAAATATACATATATATTTTTGGGTTTTTATGATGCAAATGTTGCAAACAATCGATATATATACATCTATTTTCTACATGGTTCTATTTACATATGATGATGTTTTATAAATTGCGCAAATGTCTATCTAACACAATGTTAGCTATTGCATCAGTTAATGTATTCTTTCGTCTTGGTATATGTTGATATGTGATGAAATCAAAATTTCTTTCAAGGAAATGAATACGTAAATACAATCTCAAAATTCATGGGTTTCGAACCGAATAATGAACGTTAAGTTGAATAACAACAAGCTGTGAATCTAGATTTACAAGCAATGCGCATATGCCGAGGTTAACTGCCTCGGTCAATAGTTCCAAAACATCACTATATTCAGTGACATTGTTTGTAGTTGGTCCTAGAAAAATACCTTGTAGGTTAATCAACTCACCAGTAGGATTATAAATTACCCAGGCTGCCGAAGAAAAGTTCTTGGTACTATGGAAAGTACCATCTACGAAACCGACATAAGGAGCAATAGACATCTGCATAACAAGCAAGACCCAATAAGCAGAAAAATCTTACAAAGAAAATAAAACCTAAACATGCAAAAAAATGAAAAAATCACCTATGTACACATATCATGCATGAATGACTCAAGCATAATACTTTTTCAGATACAACCCATTTATGGGATGTGCTAAGGGATAACCTTCATAATAAATAAGCTCATAAGCCCCATTTTGTAACACACATTTGACGATGTAGGGCCCATGCCACATGGGTTGGAATTTACCTTCCCCTAGCTTGTCATGAGCTTGGTCATACAAGAGGACGAAGTCGCCTTGGATAAAGGAATGAGGGGAAACTATTTGGTCAAAGTGAGCTTTGACTCACTTCTTTTTTGATTCGATGACCAAAGTAGCTAAGCAACAAGTTTCATCCAATATCTCTAAATAGAGGAGACGCTCTTCATTAGGTGAAGTATTAGGTAGTAATTCCACAGCTAATTTGAGTGAAGGAATTTCACACTCAATCAGAAGAGTAGCTTCCAGACTGTACACCAACTGAAACGGAGTGAATTCGGTTGCATTATTAATCGACGTTCGGTAAGCCCATAGAGCTGAAAATAGCATGAGATGCCAATTTGATTTATGGATCCCAATTGTTCGTTGAAGCATTGTAACAAGAACTTTGGGTGATGAAGTTAGGGCTGGAGAGCTAATAGCCTTCCAGCAAGCAGATGACATGACACCAGTGGATGCACCTTCATCCACAACGACTCTATGGATGTTGATATCGTTAATGCCAAATTGTATGACAAGCACAATCTGGTGCGGAAGTCAGGGGATGAAATTCTCTAAGTCGAAAGTGAGAAGGCTAGAATCAGTAGGATCAATCCTGCTGATGATAGATAGTAATGGTTTCCACTGAGACAAACAAATCTGAAGAACTTCTAATGTGGACATCACGGATGGTGCCTGTGTTAAATCCTCAACAATATTTTAATGCTGAGCAGCACGAGTGTTAGGATTATAAGAAGACATCTGGAGAACACCTTTAGAAGGTGGTCGTACAATAGATTCAACACTGGGCCTTTCAATCTCAAGAGGACCAGAGGTAGGTGAGGGAGGAGAACCATGAGAGATCTCTTTCCCGAATGCCTAGCATGATCCAGTATAATCATTTGACTGAGTAGTTATGGAAATGGGCACAGAACCGTTCATCATGAACACTTGAGAGCCAAACAGTGTAGATGGCGCAGGTTTCTCGACCATCTATTTTTGTTGAGATGGAAAAGGTTATTTGAGGACAGTCGTAGTTCCCTTAGTGCCTTTGAGCAGTTTACTAACTTTGGCTTGTCTAGCACAATCCTTAGTGTAATGTTCCTCATCAAAAATCAGACAAGGATACTTCGCCTTGCATTGTGAACCATCATCACCATGAGGTTTAGACAAATCTGATTTTGGGGCATTGGCTTTAGCCTTGCCTTTTCCCTTCTTTTTCCCCTTCGATGTCTTGTTCGTAGGATTGGCCTTAACAGCGTTGACCTTCAAGGTTTTACCAGAATCCGGGGTAGGCTGAGGTGCAGAATCATTGGAAGAATTTGATTTTTTCTTCCCAGTATTGGAACAGGGAGACTTATGTGAAGTCTAAGACGTGGAACCAATAACTTCGTCGATGGATGGGGTGGCTGACACTTTAGAAGTCCCAGGTCGCGGGGCATCAGTCAAGATATCATCTAATATTCTCGATTGAGAGTACACTAAATAAAGTTACTGAGCATGAGCAATGGCTTGTTCCTCGGTGACACATGCCCCCATGGCTACGTCTTTTGCAATTTGATAGACAAAAAAGGTAGTGAACCAATGAGTAAAAAACTAATCAGGAATTTTGAATTTGATCAGGCAACGACGATGTCTCCATTCATGAATGTGGTCTGAGATATGGGTAGCCCGGTCATGTGTCGAGGATTTTAGGAGATGCGTCCCAGCTTCATAACAAACTAGTAACTGGAAATAAGGAACGCCATAGTGAGAGAGTTGAAATCTTGAAAGATATCATGAGACAGCTTGATGTACCACTTAGCAGCAGCTCAAGTGAGAGTTCGCTGGAAAATATGGAGTTGAATAGAGTAATCCACCCAAGAATTCGAAGAACACCACAAATGGTATGTCATAAAGTGTGCTTGGGGGTCTTCTCTAGACTTGCCCTCAAACTTGGGGCAATCACCAGGAACCTTCGTTGGAATCGGAGGCCAATACGGATTATGAAGGATTAGATCATTTGTTATTTTGGACACATCTGGTAATTCCAACGTGGCAAGAAAGGGTAATTGAGGTGTAATATTCCTACTTAGCCAAAGCTAAGAGGAATATACATTTTTGTCTCATTTTCTGTTGCAAGAATAAATGAATAAAGGAAGACATGTAAAACTCCTAAAAAGAATGAAAAAATCAATGCCCATATGAAAAAGGATAAATCTGGGCCATGTAAACATATCACTTGCAGGTATGAAAGGGGTGTGAGCTATAAGAGTGGGTCATAGCTCATATATTGGGTGGGAATGCCACTTTCCACACCTTGATCTAATGCAAGGAGGAGATGCACTACGCTGGCATCAAATGTGGGATTTTGATCCACCTCCTCAAGCTCAGATTTTTGTTTGCATATATGTATTTTTGCTTCCATACTTGGATGATGTAGTTGTACTATTTATGGGATTGTATGGAGGGAGGATGGGTAGTTTTTATGAACCAAATGGAATGGAACTTCTCCCTGTACCTCATGTTACATGTTTTAGAGGAACAATTGCTCTAGCCATGCTTATTTCTGTTGAATTGTTTACTCCTTGTGGGTTGGACTATGCACATCTTATGGTGACCTTGGAGGAAAAATTCATGATGTATTGGCTTGATGAAAACTTGGCTTATGATGACAAATTGATCCTTGATAGTTTCATAAATGGAGGAGGGGAAGTACTAAAACTCTCACCCTATCAGCTGCTTGAGAACAAGAAAAATTTTGGAGGGGAGGACTGTAATATTCCTACTTAGCCTAAGCTAAGAGGAATATACATTTTTTTCTCATTTTATGTTGCAGGAATAAATTAGTAAAGGAGGACATGTAAGACTCCTAAAAACAATGAATAAATCAACTCCCATATGAAAAAGGATAAATATGGGCCATGTAAAAAAATCACTTACAGGTATGAAAGGGGTTTGAGCTATGATACTGGGTCAACCTTGACCAAATCTACAACAATGTCTACATACAATGTACCTCATGAAGGGACAATACAGTTCTATAAGGAGGCCTCTCATGTGGAAGGAGCTAATTCATCAAGGTGGTTTAGGGTTTGCAAAGGCTTTCATATTATAAAACAAAGGGGGAGGCATCAAGAGAAGGTTATTGATTGTCTATATTTTTGAGTATCTTATATGTTTAGACAAATACCATTTTTTGTTGTTCATCTAAGAATAGTGTTGCTTAGAACTTGGGAGTTACTATGCTGGGATTTCACCTCTTCGATTGAGGGTCCTTGGAGGATTCTTACTGATTTCATCCACTATCAGGCACTTGGCCAAGTTCTACTTCTAACTGCAACGCAGATCCAGTGAGTTTTGGTTGCTTTTGTAAGCTACAGCAAGTGGAAACACTAGATCTTCTCAGATCTAGATTGTACTAGTGCTTCTTCTGAGTGAGTGTGTCTTTTAACCTCCTAGAAGAAAGCATTAGCTGTAGATATTCTTATTTGTATCTTGGCATTAGGCCAACTTAGTTATTCAAGATACATCGTAGTTTCCCTTGAGGAAATGCGTTATTTTCAGTGGAGGTTTTGTAGGGTGTTTTGATCCCATTTTTGATGAGAGATCTCTGTTGCTGGGCTTTGCCTTTCACTTTGGTGATCCATGGATTAGCTTGCTGATACATGTTATATATATATATCTAGTATATTTCTAATATAAAACCATCTTCAGAAATTTATAAATAACATTACAGATATGATACTTAAAACTCAGATCTACTCTTTGTATTGCATGATTTGGTCAAAACCCCAAGGGGATCGTGTAATAGAGCATTTCTAGTGTACAAATATGAAATGGATCTGATATTTTGTGCACATATATGCTCTATTTTTGAAGTGTAACATTCATCTACTAAATATCCATTAAATAATTTTTTTAAGCCATTTTGCAGTATATACATGTGTTGTAGCCTTCTTTTCTGAAGATTTCCTCCTCTCTTGTCTTCTGTATTCTGTTATATAATGTAAGAGCATAAATATAAATCTGATTTGCTATTGTATATTCAAAATTTGATCTTTTTTTATGGCCTCCTACTCATGATTTCTAAGACTGTGTTATTTCTGAAGCAGTTTGTAGTACATAGTTGCAACCTTCTCCTTGGGGGTTTTTCCAGTTAGACTAGGTGGTGGGAGATCTATTTACCACACCTAGTTTGATTTTTTGTTTCTCTCCTTTTGGATATAGACCCAGAATATAATGATATAAGGGATCCAGGGGCTTCCAACTCATTTATGTGCACATATTTCCCAAAAATGCGTTATTTCAGCAGGAACTGTTGTGCATTCCTATTTTGGGATATTACATTGGTATCAGAGCTCCTTTCTTTGCATAGCCTGCTCTTTCATTGGAGAGCCACAAACATGTTGTATTCAAAAGAATATAAGCCTCTTACTGAGAGGGAGAAGAGGTATCAGAATACAAGCCATAAGAATTTTTATTACACCACTGAGGATCAAGACAAGGGTAAAGCCCGTAAAATTGGAAGTGATAAAGAAGGAGAAGAGTTTGCAAGAACTCTTTTGATGGCCATGAAATATCTTGATATAGATATAAAAGAGATGATAATGGATAGGATGAAGGAATCTCCTAGGATATTTCATCTCGGGGAAAGCTCTAGCATGTCTCACCACTGGAATGGTCAACCAGTGAACCATCCATATGCTCCACAAGCTCCACAACGCTCTACTATGCTTACCTTCTTGGTTTTGGAGAATGAAGGGCCATAAGAGAAAGAATCCCTTGAAGACTAATTTGAGGAACATGAATCTTAGAATCATAGATTTAGGGACCACTTTGGTTTTCAATAATTTTTTCACCTCAAGGAAAAAAGAAGAACAAGGCACCAATATAGAGATGGTGGATTCTTTCAAAATCATGATAGACATCACTCTATGGGAAGATTATTTTTTCCCAAGTTTGATGGGTCATCCACCAGTTCTGCCAAGGAATGGGTAGAAAATCTAGATATTTACTTTCAGTTGAACAAAATCCCAGAGATTCAAGCCATCAAGATTGCAGTGCTACACTTTGAAGGTGAAGCACACAATTGGTGGTTCCATGGGTTGTCTACATTAGGCCATGCCAATGTGACTGCCTATTATAAATTCACTGGAATACTGGTGGAGAGGTTCGACAGAAAGGATCCATAAGAACCTTTCATGAGCCTTGCAAAGTTAAAGTAGATAGGAAATGTAGAAACTTATATCTCTAAGTTTCTGAGATTATCTGTTATGGTTCCTGATCTGTCTACAACAAGGAGGGTGCACATGTTCATCGATGGCTTGGATGAGCCTTTGCATGGGTTGGTTAAATCTACCAAGCCCACCACTCTGCATGATGCCATTGAGAGGGCTAGATACCTCCAAGATACCTTGCCAAAAGCAAATTCAACTTTCAGAACAAGGCGCCTTACCTTTCTAAAGGGAAGGAAGATAAAGTTTCTCCTTCCAAGGAGTGCTCACTCAAGAATCCTCTTCATATTGAAGTCAAGAGGGAGCTGAGAAAGAAGAGAATATTTTTCACTTTCCAAGAATCATGGACACCTGGACATAGATGTGCTATTGGGAAAGCACACTACATAGAAGTCTTCTTATATTTTGAGGAGGAAGAAGAAGATGATGAACCAAGAAGAGGTCACAGCGCTGAAAATGTTGAGGGAGATCCAACACCATCTGGAGATGGGAATGGAGCCTTTGGTCCAATAGGAGGAACTCTTGCATCTTTGATAGGACTACCTAAGTACCTGACCTTAAGAGTACAAGGTTCAATCATGAATCAAGGGGTTAATGTACTGGTTGACAGTGGGGCAACCCACAACTTTATTGATGCTCATCTTATGCAGAGGAGGGCAATACCCACTGATACTTTTGATGGATTCTCTATTTTGGTCCCAGGGGATAGGAAAATGTAAGGCATGCACAAAGTACCATCACTCTCAGTCACTACGGGGCCCTACACATTGGTGGATCACTTTTTTGTGGTTGACATACCATACACCAATATCATTTTGGGTGTCCAATGGTTTATTACCTCGAGGAAGGTCACCACTAATTGGAAGGCTTTGCAAATTGAGTGGGTAGACATGAGGAGTGGTAAACCACAAATTATCCAAGGCATGCATACTTAACCTTCACCTAGCACTTCCACACAAACAATAGAGATGGATTTGCACAGTGGAAGCAAAGATCTCACAGTCCCTTCTCTTATGTTTATGATAATCCTGCATGGAACATTCCTATCTCATGAAAACCACCTAGGAGGCCACCAGATTCAGATCTTGTGGTGGAAACCTCACAAATTTCTGCTCCAAACCTAGATCTAGGAGGGATTGGAGCAACGGAATACCAAGCTACAGCACTGGGAGGCTTGGGACAACTCAAGAGTAAGGGGGATGTTCTCCCTTCATCACTATCACCCCTTCTCATTTCCAGATATGCATTGTGGGAGGAGGAGAATGGGAGGATTAGCCTTCAAACACACATATTTGGCATGAGAAATGTCAGAGAAGAGATCAGCAACATGACAGACACTTCCATGTAGGTATCATTAGAGCTGTCATTGTTGATCAGTGTGGATATGTACTGGAAATATCAACTACTTGTAGAGTATTCCAAAGATCTCCACACATGTATGATACTAGATGACATGGAATAGGAAGAGGGCTACTTAGTCCAATGGGAAGTCATCTATCATCATGGTAGGGTCTTCTTTTCTAGAACCTCCAAGCTCAAGTAGAAGATACTACAAGCGGCACACAAAGAATTCTTTCTCAGCCATATGCAGTCAATGAAGATCTACACCCTGATCATGAGAATATTTGATTGGGAAGGCTTTAGAGAGGAACTACATCAGAAATTTCAAGAGTGCATGAGCTATGTGGAGTTGGGACAGCCAATGGAATCTTTCCAAGAGTCATTTCAGCCATGACTTCCTTCTATTGAGAGAAGGGGAATGCCCATGTAGAACTCCATGTGTATTAGAAACTTTGATGGTACAGGATCTGATCATGTAGAGCAAGCTTTATTTTCTAATTGGTCACATTCATTTACCATGTTTTTGTAGGATATGACTCCTAAAGGGAGTGAGAGATCATGTGGATCTCATGGCTTTTAGTGGGCCAAAATAAATTTTGAACTTTGCCACTCCCTTGTTATGCAAAGGGAGATTCCTTTTCATGATGGGTGCTTTCCAAAGGCACCAAACATATCTGACATCTTCAACCATGCTAAGATGAATCATGCAGCAAATGTGTGGTGGGAATGCCGCTTTCCACACCTTGATCTAATGCAGGCAGGAGATGCATTGCACTGGCATCACATGTGGGATTTTGACCCACCTCCTCAAGCTCAGATTTCTATTTGCATATATGTAGTTTTGCTTCCATACTTGGATGATGTAGTTGTACTGTTTATGGGATTGTATGGACGGAGGATGGAAATTTTTTATGTACCACATGGAATGGAACTTCTCCCTGTACCTCATGCTACATGTTTTAGAAGAAGCATTGCTCTAGCCATGCTTATTTCTGTTGAATTGTTTACTCCTTGTGGGCTGGCCTATGCACATCTTATGATGACCCTGGAGGAACAATTCATGATGTATTGGCTTGATGAACACTTGGCTTGTGATGACGAATTGATCCTTAATGGTGTCATCTATGGAGGAGGGGAAGTACTACAACTCTCACCCTATGATTTTCTTGAGAACAAGCAAAATTTTGTATGGGAGGAATATAATATTCCTACTTAGCCTAAGCTAAGAGGAATATACAATTTTTTCTCATTTTATGTTGCAGGAAATAATGAATAAAGGAGGAAATGTAAAACTACTAAAAATAATGAATAAATAAATTCTCATATGAACAAGGATAAATTTGGGCCATGTAAACAAATCACTTGCATGTATGAAAGGGGTTTGAGCTATGATACTGGGTCAACCTTGACCAAATCTACAACAATGTCTAGATACAATGTACCTCATGAAGGGATAGCACAGTTCTAGAAGGAGGCCCCTCATGTGGAAGGAGCTAATTCATCAATGTGGTTTAGGGTTTTCAAAGGCTTTCATATTATAAAAGGAAGGGGGGGAAGCAAGATAAGGTTGTTGATTTTCTATATTTCTAAGTATCTTGTCTGTTTAGACAAATGCCATTATTTGTTGTTCAGCTGAGAATAGTGCTGCTTAGCACTTGGGAGTTCCTATGCAAGGATTTCACCTCTTCCATTGAGGATCCTTGGAGGATTCTTGTTCATTTTATCCACTATCATGCACTTGGCCAAGCTCTACTTCCAACTGCAATGCAGATCCAGTGAGGGTTGGTTTCTTTTGTAAGCTGCATCAAGTGGAAACAATAGATCTGCTCATATCTAGATTGTACTTGTGCTTCTTCTGCGTGAGTGTGTCTTTTAACCTCCTGGAAGAATGAATTAGATGTAGAGCTTTAGATTTGTATCTTGACATCAGGCAAACTTAGTTATTCAAGCTGCAACATAGTTTCACTTGAGGGACTGCGTTATTTTCAGTGGAGGTTTTGTAGGGTGTTTTGATCCCATTTTTTATGAGATATCTATGGTGCTGGGCTTTGCCTTTCACTTTGGTGATCCATGGATTAGCTTGTTGATCCATGTTCTATATAGATCTGATCTGTTTCTAATATAAAATCATCTTGATAAATTTCTGAATAATATTGTAGATCTGCTACTTAAAACTCAGATCTACTCTTTGTATTGCATGATTTGGTTAAAACCCCAAGGGGATCTTGTAATAAAGCCTTTATAGTGTACAAATATGAAATGGATCTGATATTTTGTCCACAGATATGCTCTAGATCTGAAGTGTAATATTCAGCTGCTGCAGCTCCCATTAAATAACGTTGTTAAGCCATTTTGCAGTATATACATGTGTTGTAGCCTTCTTTTCTGAAGATTTGCTCCTCTCTTTTCTTATGTATTCTATTACATAATGTAAGAGCATCAATATAAATATGATTTTCTGTTCTATATTCAAAATTTGATATTTTTTTATGGCCTCTTTCTTATGATTTCCAAGACTGCATTATTTCTGAAGCAGTTTGTAGTACATAGCTGCAGCCCTATCCTTGGGGGTTTTTCCATCTAGACTAGGTGGTGGGATATCTGTTTACCACACCTAGTTGGATTTTTTTTTGCTCTGCTTTTGGATCTAGACCCCAGATCTACTGATCTAAGGAATTCAGGAGTTGCAAACTCATTTATGTGCACATATTTCCTAGAAGTGTGGTATTTCAACAGGAATGTTGTGCACTCCCATTTTGGGATATTACATGAGGGTTGAAAGGCATAGTAGGTCCTCGATAAGGACCCATACCCACATTCCATCTTGGTTGAGTGTAACTCTACCCCCATTGGTTCTATCCTAAAGGATTCAGACCATAAGGGGTATAATCCAGATAGGTCGGTTGATATTGTGGCTAAGGACCAGGATATTGAGGGCCAGGACCAGGATACTGATTTTGAGTATATGAGGGTCCCGATTGAGCAGCATAAAATTTTTGCTGCGGAATGTAAGTATGGCCTTGCGGTTGAGGGTAATAAACAGAACATTGAGGTGCATTGTATATCGGTTGATATTGACCTCGAGCATAATAAGCACCTTGGGATCAAGCAAGCTGTTGATAAGTAGGGCCGTGCTGAGCAGGATAAATCAGGCATGCAGGTTGACCTGACTGCAGTGTAGAGTAGAGCGGTTGCTAAGCAGGGTGAATTGTCTATGCAGGTTTTCCACGCTGAGCAGGTTGACCTGACTGATGAGGGCCACCAGGTTTCCCCTACGGAGAAGGCTAGCATGATGGCTACGATGGGCCAGGTTGTGCCTGATGATTAGGTTGACCTAGAGCAAGACCATAAGATGTTCCTAGTTGTGAAACATTTGGACCAATTGGAAGGTATGGCTGTTGTGGTTGCATGAAAGGTTTCCCTAGAGATGAAAAAATTGCCCCCCCCCAGGACCGTATGAAGGTCCTAGTTGATACATCAGTTTCCTAGTAGGTCCTTGGGGTTGCCTAGGTTGGATCACAGGTTGACCTTGTAAAGTTTGGCCTTGTGGATTGTAAGGCTACCCTTGCAGGCTGTAAAATAATCCTTGCTGGACCAAAGGTTTTCCCTGAAAGGATTGTCCTTGTGGGTCGTAAGCATACCCTTGCTGAACCGACGGTTGTCCCTGAAAGGGTTATCCTTGTTGGTTAGAAGGTTGCACAGGGAAGGTAGGTCTAAAACCAGAAAGGAATTGATAAGCTTTAGGAGAAGGAAAATAGATAGGGTTTTCATACTCATCATAATGAAACATAAGTGAATAAATTGGTTTACCGACTGCGTCATAATGAGGAAGATAATGATCACCAAAATCCTGAGGGGACTGGTAAGTCTAGGTGCTCTGCTACTGAATAGCCAGCCGATACTCCTCGAAATAAAGGTCTTCAGGGATCACCATGGAAATTGAACTCTCTACCGAAGGCGAAGCTCCTGATGACTGGGTGGTGACAACCAGTGCCGATGCAACCACACATACAGTAGGTCTAGTTGGGACAGAGGTAAAAAAAGGCATCGACGAGACAGGTGTCATCGACAACATCCATAATGATGGAAGGAATAGTCCCCTCGATGGAGTTGATGCCTCCATGGAGGAAATACTGGGCATAATCTGACCCAAAGACCTATATTCAGCTGGAAGTGACAGCGATGGTGAAGATTGAGTAGACCCTTGAGGGATGTTTTCCAGCAAAAGTTGGTATTCTTCATCAGAAATAGGAATTCCCTCACTACCAATAGGACCAGACGATTCCATTTCTGAATCCGCCATGAGATCTTGTAAAATACTACAGGAACTAGGAGGTATGATAGCATCCAAAAGTGTAAATCGTGATGAAAGGGGGGGGGGAATGTTTCTCGACCCCAAACCCAAACCAAGCATCAGAAAGAGGCCAAGTGAACTCAATTGGTTCTCCAAAGGGGTACTCTGACGGGAGAATAGGCTGTTGAAGCTTGGAAGACCTAGAGGATTGAGAAGTTTCAGATGGATCTTCTGAGAAAGGACTACCACCAGACAAAACTGATGGTTCCACCATTGTGACTGTAGCACGCCAGAAAAGGAAAAAAATATCGAAAACGAAGAATTTTAGAAAAAAACCAAGGAAAACAAAGACAAGCCAAGTGACCAAACTTTAAAGGGCATGTAATCATAGGTAGTTTATTTCACCACATTGAAACCAAAAATTTTTTGTTTCATGTTTTAAGAGTCAAGAAACAGGAAAAATATGACTCTAGTCACTTTCAGTTTTAATCGAGCATGAAAGGAAAAGTTCTCGATGATCTTTTCAAATTTATGGAGTCAGTAAAGATAAAAAATGGCTGCTCGGGTAGTCTAGGTAAAAGGGTGTACCAGGTTTCCGTGAACTGACATATACACCTTCATAATCAATGAAAGAGGAATTGACCAAGGACTTGACGTACGTGTAGGTAGTCTCCCTAAATGCTGTGTTCAGTGTATCACAATTACAAGGAGGTAGATTCGACTTCCTATGGATAAAATTATTGCAACCTAGAGGGGTCTACCTTTATATACTTGATGGTACGGGGAGTGCAAGTCCATACTAGTGATGTCTTAAGCCAGATGGCAAGCGACAATTGCTAGGTTTAAAAACATCAAAACATGTCTCTAACTTAGATCACTAGATGTTTTGTTAGGTTTCAATGTTTCCTTAGGATAATTGAGTAAATTTTAAGTTGATCATTTATTTACATTTCAATTCCAAGGTCCTACCGAATGTTGGATCTCAAAAATCCCTAAATGCAAGCTGCATGCCAAAAAATACCATTTCGTTCGATGAAAATATATCTACGAGAAAGTTAGGAGTTTTCAAGCGATAGAAAATAATAAGAACACGCAGAAGCATCTACTATAGTATCTGATGCAAGCTAATTTAAATGATAAATCTTTCCTAGAATTGTCCAATGGTAGATATGCGAAAGACTTTCAATTTCACAATGCAAACAAGAATGTAATTTTTTTTTTTTCAATGTAATAGAGCAAACAATGCACTAATTGACATGAAAAACAAACCAAAACACTTGTTCAAGAACATTAATGTGAGAGTTGAAGAGAAATAATTTCAATCAACCCAAAACAAACATAACAAAGCTAAAACCAACATTGCAATCTCTCAAATTGAAGAAATATTTCAAAACAAACCCATGCAAGCAGTGTGATCTATGCTTGGAGTGACAAGAAGAAAAATTGAATGAAAGAGGCAAGAATCATTCAACCAATGCAATCACTCAAACGGATCAAGGGAGCTGAATGCAACCAAACAAGTAATGAAGTTGACTGCGAAACAAAAGACTCAAACTCCTATAGGAGGCTCAACATACCAAAGAACTAAAAAAAAACATAATATTGTGATGTTGATAGGAGACGGACAAGAAAACTAAAGGAAGAAAGCTGATCACAATAAAAAACAATCCTAAAGCACTCAAGACATATCTAAAAATAACCTAGAAGCAAAAGTACTGACCAAAAATCTTCAAAACAGACCAAACCCTAAAACCCACAAGGGTCAGCGCAGCTGTTTGGCTGTAATTAGCACCAAACAGGGGATGGCATGGGCGCAACGCTAGCAACTAGCACAAATCAACACGACTTTCTGAATAGAAAGCGCGCCAAGCCAGTTCACTCAGGAAAAAGGGAAAAAATTTGAAAGGCAGAGGTCAGATTTGATCCTCCGAGGATGAACAAGGGTCTTAGACTTAGCAAAATAATCAGAAAAGGAAAAATAAGCAAGAAAAGACCAAAAATAATACCTAATGCATGAAAGACAAAATTGCACTAATTCCCCAGTGGAGTCACCAATTTTTTGGTGAGGTAAATCCCCTCTGCGGACAAAGGTGATCCCACTAGCCCTAGGGTGGGTCTAGCAATAAACAAAACAAGCTATAATATTGATTCCTAGTTAACGAATGGATAGACATTCAATAGATGACTTACTAGACGTCCTATGTTGTTGTTGTCGAAAAGAGTAGCTGCCTCTCACTCATGGTTTGAAATATCACGACCCACTCGCTTTCACGCTTAGACACTTGCACATAGACAAGAAATAATGAAAATATAGAACATACTAATTCACATTCGTAACTATTAGTCAGTCGAAGAGGACTAAACCAATTGCATTAAATAACCAACATAACACAATGATGGAACCAACACCATAGTTGAGTATATTAATAAATGACATGAAGAGTAAAACCAGGCTTCGACATCGTGGTCTCATCCAACAGGGTTCAAGCAGAGCCCGTATCACAAAGGCTCATTGGGAAATCAGATGAGACTCTCTCTAAAGAGTTCTCCTTGGTTCTACCTTGTCAATAGAAATTACTCAGCTATAGTACTCTTCTCCAAGTTTAGCTAGCTTTCATAAAGGGAGAAGGCCTGTATTTATAGAGGGAGAGGGAGAGGTTAGGATCCCTATAATTATGGAAGGGAGGCCTATCTTCAAGGAGTGTTCCATGGGATGTGGAAACCACTGCCTAAAGAGGTAGATCCGTGGCTGATCAACTTAACCACTTCCAATGACTCATCCCTGATGTGGTTAGAAGGAAACTTTCGCCTCTAATTTTTTTAAAAAATTCCTAAAACAGCTCAGCATGGGCACTATACTGAGACAGAGCACTAGGTGGTGCGGGCTCTAGTGCAAATCTTCCACATCGACGCGAGGGGTGAACTGGCTACCCGCGCCAAGGCAAAAACATAGTTTTTATGTGCCTTTTTGAGAAAATTTCCAACAGGAGAAATGATGTCCTTATGTAGAAGGATGCAAAGAAGGTGTTTTCAAAGTATGACTCTGCTCACAAGTCACAGGAATGGCCCTCCAATATGCAGGGTGAGGGATTGTAGGGACGGTGACAAAATGCTGTGTAACAAAAAGATATGCTTAAACTAATTCCATTGGGCTATGGAGTCATAATAGGCTCGGTTGTTGCATCAAATTATCAAGAGAATTTGCAGGCAAGCTAACTACACTTATTGTATCTTTAAAACATAATGAATTATGAAATGAAAGAAAGAGTGATTTCAGTAGTGGTTAAAAAGAAATTAAGTATTTTTTAACCAAACTTTAGAGGAAAAAAATATATATTCTAAACACATCCAGAATTAAGGTTCTCTAGCAGCAAATCTTATTCTTTAGATTTCAATTTTACAATTAGAATTAAATGATGCACTGAGAGAAATAACAGTGGAAAACATTAAACACAACAAAGAAATAACATCACGAGATAAACATAACCCATGAATCTTGCAAAATTTATTTTATTATTGATGCTCCAACTCCAAAATACAATGCTCCAAAAGAAAATTTTCACAATCTAGGGTCCAACCCATAATACTGAGAAGGAATGTTGTATTTAACTAATTCTATAGTGATTGAGGTATCTACATGGGAAATTTGTTATTAATTACATTAATAATCAAAACTTGTCTAGTGACTACAAAGTGGACACGGTGAAAAAACATTGACATCTGGCCATATTCTTCAAATCGAAGTTGCTGCTTGATTTGATCTGTTGATTTGTTGGCATATTTGAAATTCGTCGCCATTGATCTAGTTGGTACGTTGATATTCTGATTTGTTGATTTGTTGATTTGCTGATTTTCACCCTTCTTGGTAGTCACACAATTTTTCCATTATTTCTCATTTGGAATCTTGGTTCTGATCAGCTTTTGATATACCTCATCTGTCTCTATGTACTTGATAAAAGTTGTTCTTTAGACAAAAATGTGATTGATTTCATGCTAGATGAATATTTCATTGTTGATAACATCTAAGAAAGCTCTGCCTTTAATGGAATTTTTCACATTAGAATCCTTGGATGTGTCTTTTGAAATCTTAGTGAGCTTCTTCACATAGTCCTACCTGGTCATGAGCTTATCATATATCATGAATAATGAAGGTAACCCTCTTTTGGTCAGTGGCTCGATTTTGTTAAAGAATCTATTGATGCCAATTTCTAAATTGTGTGACCTTTCCTCTAACTGGGTGACCAAAATTTTCTTATTTATCACATTATTGAATTCTAGAATAGTTGTTGTTCCATTGTCAAATCCAAGTGCCTGTAATTCAAACTTGTTCTTGGAATTTAAAAACCTGATGATATTTTTGCAGTTTTAGGTTTTTCCCCAAGTTCCTTGGTTTCTTTATCTATGGTATCCTTTACATGTTCATTCAGCTCTTTCTGTTAAAATATGATTTGAATATAAGACCATATTTCATTCATGGATTCAATTATACTTGTCCAAATAATTTCCTTGACTCTACCAAACATAGTGCCAATGGAAGACTCTTGGAGATACTTCTACAAACCTTGCATCAACCTTTTATTATTTGTGTCTCTGTTAAATGATCTGATTCATTTATTTTCATTTGATCTTGTAACGTTTTGATCTGATATTGCAGCCTTTTGATTTCTTCTGTCTGCAGAGACATATTTTCCATGGCTTTATCTAGCTGTTTTTTACCACCTGATGTGCTTATAGCTGTTGTTGTAGCTTAAGGAATGACTACAAGAGGAACTACCTCTAAGGGAATGATGGCTTGTGTTTCTTTTTCTTTCTCTTTTATTAGTTTCTCCATCTATGTTTCCATCTGTTTTATTTGTGTTTATTTTTCCATTATCAGCTTCATCATCTATGAGTTCTATGTTTCATTCTCCTCTATATCCTTTGTTAGAGGGTCTTTATTACCTTGCATCTTAAAATTCTTTCTCAATTATGCTATGTTTGTGGTTTTCTCCCTCGCAATTTCTTCTACTACATGTATGTTGGTTGGGTCATACCCAATTTTCAACACTAAATTATCTAGGGATTTGATTATGTTATCCTTTGCTAGAGATGAAATATTATCCATCTTGAGTTGTGATTGAACATTGTCCAATGATACCTACAATTTAGACAAGCTCATTGCAGTGTTGGTCAAGGTAGATGAGATCATTTCTACGGTCTGCTTGTGGATTTCCATCTGATCTATTGGATGGATGTCCTTGACATCAAATTCAAAAGTTGTCTTATTGAAATATATAGGTGGTTTTGGCTTTGAAGTTTGGGCTTCTAAGAAAGCCATTCTCATATTTTCCTTCTCTGAATCAAATGCTAATAAAAGCCTGCTTTGTGAACTGCTAGTCTGCTTCCAAAACTGGTTGTAAGTGTTGGATTTCAACATCTCATTCTTCCTTTTAATTTCCCTGAAAGTGTCATAAATATTTTCCTCCTTTTCTCTTGTAGCAGTAGTAGATGTAGGTGTTCGTATATTTTTTTGCTGAAATGGAATTGTGGCTGAAGATGTGGAAAATATAGTTTTACCACCTGCTGGATATTAAATAAGAGAATCTCCAATTGTTATGATTGTTTTTTGCTCAGTTTCCTTGCTTTTATCTATGTCCATATGTATTTTGGCTCTCTTTCTATACTTCATTTTAAATTTTTGGCTAGATGGACCAATCTCCAAAGTTGACTGATCATCCCTTTGTCTCTTTCTTGTTGCCTCTTTCTCTTGTTATTTTCCTCTATCTTCTTTGTATTTTGTAGTTTGATTTTCTTTTGGAGTAGGGGTTTGTATGTTTGAAGTTGAAATCACCTGTTCTTCAACCTCCTACAATGTATTTTCTGTCCACTCTATGTTGTTCATGTACTACTCAATTTCAGGCCTATGGGTGTGGATATATGGAGTTGACTTATTCTCCACCCTTTTCCTTGAGATGATTCCCAATGGATAATAACACCAAGTGAAGCTGTGATTAAAATTCATATCCCTCAACATTATGTTAGCCTCCTCTCCTACTGCTCTGCTATTGCAAATGAAGGGGTCAATTCGGGACATGATCCTAAATTAAGACTTATTTTTGGCAGATACAAAATGTACCTCATCTGCATTAATCATCTACCTAATGTACTCCAGGGAAAATATCCTCATGGGGAGGAAACTTGGCATCTTGTAAGGGGGAAACTCACACCGATAAATTCTGAGCTCTGTTTAGTTCTGGTGCAAGTACCAGTCTCAAGTTCTTACGTGGTATAATAGCTGCATGATATTCTTAATTTTTCATTAATCCTTGGTTCCACTGTACTCCTAAGTAAGCTCATTGCTGGATGTAGAAATGCTTCAACAAATATTTTGTAGGTGTATTCCTTCTCCTCCTTCATTAGCATGGTTTTCCAAAATACCAATGATTGAGGTTGGGAGTCCTCATTAAATTTCCTCATTGTGAACTTGAATCTGGGGGCCTAAAAATAGGAAAACATGTAAACTAAAACTTAATTCTACTTAAACACTTCCACTGTGTCGAATTTAACAAAATGGTCATGGGTAGGATCGGCTAAGAATTGACTGATGTTAAACATGATGGAAGTCCTGGACTATGATGAAAGAATGGAGAGGAAACCTATCATTTCTTCATCTATCCACTGATCTGAATGATACCCTAACAAGTATGAAATGATAGTGACAATGTATTGGGTCCTATCATGGAAAATATATGAGGTACAGGGAGGATTATTTTTGGGAAATGGAGTGTCTGTAGCCATTGGTAACTCTAGTTTTTTTGGCTCTACCAGAAAAATCTATTTTTTGGTATAGTTCTCTGAGAGCTTCATAGGAAATGGTATTGTTTCTTCAACACTAGGAGCCTACATCATTTGCAGGATTGACTGGGCACTCATAGTAAAGAGTACTTCTCCTGTGGGGGCTACTAAAGCTCTATGATTAATATCATAGCATGCATGAAATTTCCTAACAAACTCAGGGAAACTATGGGTCTTTGGGAATACGAAATAGGGTAATTTAGTCTCCCACAACCCCATATCATCAACTTCATTGTTTATCTTTTCCTCTAGCTAGCAGTAGACATAAAATAAGTCAAATTCTGACTTTGTCTCATGTATTTTGATGTCTCTGTCAGCTAGAGCCACATGATCTAAGTCCACTTTAGGGTAAAAAATTTGGTTAAATGATTGTTGTTCCTTCTTTGGATGCATTGTTACACTTGAAAAATGAACTGACTATGTTTTGATTGCACATGCACAAAATAATGGGATTAGAAGAAGATGGGAAATAAATAAAGAGAGCTTGTGCTGATCTGAATGGGAAATGGGAGAAGAAATTGCAGAAGGGGAACTCTGCTGATTCTGCAGAGAATTTGAAATACTTTTCAGCTCCTTTTATATGCAAATCCTTGAAAATAATCACTTGTAGAAATAGAATACAGGAGAAATTGTAAACCATACAACAGGTATGAGAAATTGATTTTATAGAGTGACAGATTTATCGTTGACATGGCATGGGCCCATTGGATAATGACCTAAGACATTAAATATTTAACGGGATTTAGATGGGAGCATAGGCGATTGGATGGAGGTGAGAGGTGTAGCTGTCATGGTGCAATGGTTGATCCAGGGTAAAATATTGATACCCCTTAACCAAGACCTTTTAATTCGGCTGATAAATAGAATTGCATTTAATTAAGACGTTAAAGAACTTAAAGTGAACAAGATCAACAATCATAAGAACACGTCATTTGATGACGGAGTTCATCCAGGAGGGACTACATCTCCCGGCCTCGGTGTCAAGATGGTGTAGGCCATTGCATTATGTGTTGTAAGAAGAGATGTACATGGATGCGCTTCCCTATGACATACAAGGAAAAATTGCCCTCACGCAGGAGTGGCTTGACTTCTTTAAGAGATGTTCTACCGTGGAACTCTTATACATAAAGAAAGACTCCTATCAGTATGACCATAGCTGACATGTAATAAATAAGAGTATCCCGCCAATCCTGGAAAACAAGGGATCTCAATAATACACATATGAAAAAGGAGCATCCTGCCAATGTGGCATAAAAGGGACTCATACATGACACAAATCCATAGCTGAAAGTACATCAAAAACAACACAAAGCAAGATCCCACAACTCATGTATCAACATGGATCTGCAAGACATAATGCATCTCAACGAGAAATAAATGAAGAAATACATGGAATACACATCATATACCTCATGCTTCCATTTGCTGAAGGCTGAACTACTTTGCAGCTGAATTTGAAAACACCATCAATCTTGTGGCGTCGAGAAAGGTGAAAACGACTGCTCACATGCAAAAATTTGACACCGGCATAGTCCACTTCCAAAAGTGGCTGGAAAATCGAAAACTCAGATGCAAAAACTGAGCACGCCATTAGACTCGTGGCGCTGAGTAGTGCTGAAACGACATAAAATTTGTCCTATTTGGACAAAGTCAAAATTTCGCCCTCTTGAAAATTTGCCTCAATCGAGGTTTCACCTGCCTCTTTTCTGGCTCATGGTTCCACCGCACCTGCAATTAAAAAATAATAAATCTGGAAATCTGTGCACACTTCCGCTCCTCCATGGCTTGGGCGCACTGTAAAAATCTGAGTTTATATAAAAACTTCAGGCGGATTTACCAACAAAGACTGTTGGCACCTTGGTAAAAATTAGAATTCGTTGAGGAGAGGTCGGGGGGTCAAATCCCACCCCTCCATACTTGGCATACCTTTGTTTTTTAACCCAACGAATAATTTAAATGGGGGGGGTCGGCCCCCACTTGGGTGGCCCGCCCAACCAATTCCGCACATGCATTATGGTTGACGTATATCACATTGTTTAACATATAACCATTATATGTTATATATATATATGATGGTTGGTTCCCGTGGGGTCCGACGGGGGTCATGGCTCGCCGGCCCATAAATATTATGTTTGTTTTTTAATGTTGTGACATGCGGTTGGGTGCCGACGGGGGTGGCGGGGGTCACGGTCTGCCACCCCTTTTTTTTAAAATAATTTTTGTTTTAATAAACCAATTATGCATTTTTAAAAATTTGGTTTTGGACCGAAGGAGTGCAATTAACCAGGCCACATTTTCGTCCGAAATCTGGCCTGAGCTTGCCGGAATCCGGTGGCCAGGAAAAGTCCAATTTGTGCCTTCCTTAAGGCTGTCTAGCCACCAAGTCAACCTGGAACTTTGACTGCTTATAACTTCTTCATACTGAATTGGAATTGAGTGCCATCTGCGCCGTTGGATTTAGAATTACGAGATCTACAACATGAAGTTGGTTTGATAACAATCTGAACACTTTGATTTTCGAGCCTTGTACTCAAGCCTCTTGTACCTGTACCTGATTATTGCACCTGGATCAAACCTCCCCACTGAGGAGCTTTTGGTCCTCCAAAAGCATCAAGCTTTACGTATCATCAACTGTCTGCAACTGTCGTTGAAAGGCGCATCCCCACATGATTCCTTCACCTGGTGTACTTCGGAATCAAGATGCAAAGCCATCATGTACAACTGCTACAATGTGATGTCTGAAAAGGCACATCCCTTGAAGACTCCTTCACCTTACGTACTTCAGAATCAAGATGCAAAGCCAACACCTGCAACTGCTGAAATGCAAATGTCTGAAAAGGCACATCCCATGAAGACTCCTTCACCTCACGTACTTCGGAATCGAGATGCAAAGCCAACACCTGCAACTGCTGAAATGCAAATGTCTGAAAAGGCACATCCCTTGAAGACTCCTTCACCACAAGTACTTCAGAATCGAGATGCAAAGCCAACACCTGTAACTGTAGAAATGCAAATGTCTGAAAAGGCGCATCCCTTAAAGACTCCTTCACTTCTGTCCTTCGGAATCGGAATGCCAACACCTGCCTAAAGCTGCAATGAACATTACATTCTCAATGTGACCAATAATGACCCAGACGTTTCCATACTTGCCACGAGTTTATAACATGTACTCGGTGGTCAAGCTTACAGCAAAATGGAAATCATACATCAACAAAATTACAAGACCAGACCTCATCGTCGCATTTTGAAGTGATGGAAAAACTCCTCATCACTTTACATGAAAGAAATTCATCAGACGACTCATACAACATGACCAAAACATAATCATCGCATATCAAAGTGATGGCAACACATCATCACTTTTACATAAAAGAGATCCAACACACGACTTATAAAACAAGGCCAAAAAGAAATGTCATGGTCGCTTAAATGAGTGATGGAAACATATCATCACTTTCATAATAAAAATGCGACAAATGACTTACAAGCATGGCCATGATAAGCTTAACATCTGTAGAAAAAACAATCTAGAAGAACCACTTCTCATTTATTAAAACAAGTGGATCATTTCCCTGTGGCGAACTTGCTTGTCGATCAGCTCTTTCGACTAGTGTATGCACGAGCTCTTTGGCTTTATGGCATTGTTCTGGATGAATTTTCCAGCATGTGGCTCTTTGTTGGCCACTTTGGTCGCAATGGGTGCAAAATTTCCTTTTTCTCCAAACCTGCTTAACTAATTTCCTTTCCTGTTGGGGAGAAGGCTTTTCGTGCCTCTTCCTTCTTTGTGCTGCCATCCTCTTCCAACACTTAGAAATCACATGGTTATTTAAACCACAAAAATAACAAGTTTTACGATGCCATATTTTATGACCATGGTTATCGACATTCTTGTAATCAAAATGCACTCTGGAATAATGAGACTTAGTATACCTTCTGGGGTGGTCTCTGGTGCGCTCATGATGATGGGAGCTCGCCTCTGTTCCTTCACTGCAACGGCTACCGTGGAACAATGGTGAAGTGTCCCTATCATTCCTCTTCCTTGGAGAGTTCATCATTATCTGTTTTCCCTTGATTTCCTTCGAACATCCTTCGCCAGTGTACCCCAAACGTGCATAACGAGGTCGTTGCACAACCTCCAATGGTTCGGTGATGCCTTGGCCATGAATGCCAAGTCCTCCTCCTCTGTACCCCATTTTAGTGAGGAGCCTCATGCCGGTACCTGTGATTGGTATCTCCACACTTCCAACTGAAATGACATCATGTGAAGAAACTGAAGAAAAATCAACACTATTTACCTTAGGTGTTGATTGCGAAACAGATGAAGAAAGATGTTGTAAGCCTTCGTTGTTGTGCTTCAATTTCATCACTGCCTCTGGCACGGCTTGTAGCTGAAGCTACATCTGCTGCATCTCCTCCTTCTCTTTATGTAGGAATGCTTTTAAGGCATCATGATCTCTCTGAAGAGTTTCGTTGTTGCATTTCAAATCTTCCCACGCCTCTGTCGTGGCTTACAACTGAAGCTGCAACTACTGCTTCTCCTCCTTCTCTTCATGTAGGAATGCCTTCAAGGCATCATGATCTGCTTGCAAAATTTCATTGTTACGCTTCCAATATTCCCACGCTTCTGTTGTGGCTTGCAACTGAAGCTGCAGCTATTGTTTTTCCTCCTCCTCTTTGTGTAGGAGGGTCTTCAATTCTTCGTTCTCTGCTGCTTGGTTTTCGTAAGCCTCGTAAAATATGTCTGCTTTCTCAGACACCCTGAGCATGGTTTCGTACATGTCCTTGACACTTTCCATGGCTCAACTCAGCAAACGTTCAATTTTCACACTTGCAATCCAATCAGCAAGAATACCTGCTCTGATACCACTTGATCCAGGGTAAAATCTTGATACCCCTTAACCAAGACCTTTTAATTCGGCTGATAAATAGAATTGCATTTAATTAAGACGTTAAAGAACTTAAATGAACAAGATCAACAATCATAATAACACGTTGTTTGATGACGGAGTTCGTCCAGGAGGGACTACATCTCTGGGCCTCGGTGTCAAGATGGTGTAGGCCGCTGCATTATGTGTTGTAAGAAGAGATGTACATGGATGCGCTTCCCTATGACATACAAAGAAAAATTGCCCTCACACAGGAGTGGCTTGACTTCTTTAAGAGATGTTCTACTGTGGAACTCTTATACATAAAGAAAGACTCCTATCAGTATGACCATAGATGACATGTAATAAATAAGAGTATCCCGCCAATCCTGGAAAACAAGGGATCTCAATAATACACATATGAAAAAGGAGCATCTCGCCAATGTGGCATAAAAGGGACTCATACATGACACAAATCCATAGCTGAAAGTACATCAAAAACAACACAAAGCAAGATCCCACAACTCATGTATCAACCGGGATCTGCAAGACATAATGCATCTCAACAAGAAATAAATGAATAAGTACATGGAATACACATCATATACCTCATGCTGCCATTTTCTGAAGGCTGAGCAGCTCTCCGGCAGAATCTGAAAACATCATCAATCTTATGGCGTCGAGAAAGTGGAAAACGACTGCTCACATGTGCAAATCTAACACCGACATAACCCACTTCCAAAAGTGGCTGAAAAATCAAAAACTCAGATGCAGAAACTGAGCACGCCATTAGACTCGTGGCACTGAGTAGTGCTGAAACGACATAAAATTTGTCCCATTTGGACAAAGTCAGAATTTCGCCCCTCTTGAAAATTGAGCCTCAATCAGGGTTCCGCCTACCTCTTTCTGGCCTCATGGTTCCATAGCACCTGCAAAAAAATAATAACCTTGAACTGCGTGTGCACTCTGCTCATCCATGGCTTGGGCGCACTGTGAAAAGACGGGTTTATATAAAAATCCGTGGGCGGAGTTTACAAGTTAAAGGTTGTTGGCCTAGTGGTAAAAATTAGAATTCGTTGAGAAGAGGTCGGGGGGTCAAATCCCGCCCCTCCATACTTGGCATACCTTTGATTTTTAACCCAACGAATAATTTAAATGGGGGGGGGTCGGGCCCGCCTTGGGCGGCCCACCCAACCAATTCCGCACATGCATTATGGTTTACGTATATCACATTGTTTAACATATAACCATTATATATATATATATACGATGGTTGGTTCCTGTGGGGTCCGGCGGGGCTCATGGCCCGCCGGCCCATAAATATTATGTTTGTTTTTTTAATGTTGTGACATGCGGGCGGGTCGGGTGGCGGGGGTGGTGGCCTGCCACCCATTTTTTTTAAATAATTTTGTTTTAATAAAACAACATGTGCCTTTTTTAAAATTCGGTTTTGGACCGAAGGAGGCAATTTAAACAGGCCACAAATTTTCCTTGAATCTGGCCTGAGCTTTCCGGAATCCGGTGGTCGGAAAAAGTCTAATTTGTGCCTTCCTTAAGGCTGTCCAGTCACCAAGTCAACCTGGAACTTTGACCGCTTATAACTTCTTCATACGGAATCGGAATTGAGTGTCGTCTGCATCGTTGGAATCAGAAAGACGAGATCTACAACATGAACCTAGTTTGAGGATCTTTCAAACACTTTGATTTTTGAGCCTTTTACTCAGGCCACTTATACCTGTACCTCATTAATCCACCTGGATCAATGGTAATGGCTTGGTTTTGTCACAATGAAAACAAATTTTCACAGGGGGTGTAAGCCGATAAGCGGTAACATGTTGGGGGGGGGGGTGGTGCAAAATGATTTTTGTGCGACATGTAGTAGGATGGGTGGTTTGGAAATTGTCCATTTCTGACCCCCTCCCCCCCCCCTGACATTCATGTTTGGAGGATGAGGTGGGGGTGAAAACAATCGTGAGTCAGCAGATGATATGGAGGGAGCGGAGATGAAGTGGAAAATGATGGGGGTTTAAGTGATGATGTGATATGTGAGGGGGTGGTGGGGTTGGTTAAGTAAATGAATAGAGGGGGTATAGTTCGAGACTTAGGATATAGATATTAGGACATGAAATATGTTGAATATTTCTTATAAGCACTAATCCCAAAACTTAGGCTAAACACCTTTCCTTTTATGATTTTTTCCTTTCTTAACCACGAAATACATGAAGTCGTTAGGATGAACATTGGAATAAATTTCATGCTTCCTCCATATTTATTTCTCTTCTTTCACTTCTTCCTACCCTTTCAATAATCTAAGATTTTTTGTTCTTTTGCAGGGTGCACTTAGACTTGCAGACCCAAATCACTTTTTTCTTTAAAACTCTAACCTACATGTATCCTTATTTCTTCCATTGACTCAATTTAAATTTTTGAGTCAATTTTATTTCTACCTAACTATTGATCTTCCAAGTTTAAACAGTTTGGAAAATCCTTATTTTCTAACCTATCAACATAAATTCAAAATTGTACAATCATGCTTAAAATGTATGATTGAACAAACTAATATAATCAGAAGTGGAATTTTGATTTGCAACACTTCCAATATTATTCATTTTTTGGGGGTTTTCTTTCTTTTTATTTTTCTCTTCTTTCAATATACCCTCGTTTATTTTCTATTTCATATTTTTTGGAGATCATTTGAATATTGAAAATCATACTCAATATCAAATTTCAACTTATGAAATACTCAATAACCTTGATATCCTATAATTTATAGGGCCCTAACTCACAAAAATCGCGGAGATTGGCTGTCATACGTCAATTCCATGGTTGTCCAAGGTTTATATTGTAGTTCACAAATAATTGGTAATCCATTTTTCCTAGATTACCCTTTTTGATTTATTTTGTTTAATTATAAAATTCATTGTCCAAGAAAACATCTTACCCATGCACAACTCCTTAGCAGATCTTAGTTTGAGACAAATGGAAAAAATTCCTAAGTGTACTAATCAAGGAATCCCCATCGATTGGAGTCTTGGTCCTTTTCCTTTTCCATTTTGGTTATTTTCAACACCCATGGTTCCAAATGTCCAAGATGCTTCTCAACCAAGTTCTCCTCCACCTAAATAGTGTCAACCTCATGTTGATCCTAAAGTTGACCCCTCACCCTCTTCGAACATTCTTCACCCCGTTCTTCATCTTCGCCTGGTGAAATTTTGGATTCTAGTAACTAAGAAGCTAAGAAGAAGAAGAATAGGATGGAGAAAAAGAATAAAAATAAGCAAGGGGGAAAAAAAGAGACCATTTCTACTATTGCAACTGATGTTGAAAAACCTTCCAATCAGCCCTGCAAAGTCAAATTCCCTTACAAGTTATGTAAGGGTGACTACCTTCTTAGAGATTTTCCTCGTATTACGAAGATATTAGAAATGGCATCCATAGACTCAAATCAGCCTTTTTCATTGGCCTCTAAAGATCATGTTGGTGATAAAACTTCAAATAGTGCTAACAACACCCATGGGAAAAATGGGAAAGTCAAATTTCCTTGTAGGTTATGTGAATGGAATCATCCCATTCACCTTTTTCCTTATTTGGATGAATCCTCCAAAGTATTGGACAACCTTCCAACTTACCAGCCTTGTCTTCCTGTTGGTTACCATAAGCTTTCCTCTGATCCTCCACCAGTTTATCTAGTGATTGATGACAATTTTTCTCTGGTCAATCCCACTCTCTCCAAAAGTGAACCCCATGAGTCAGTTCCTGACCAACCATTGGTTGAGAAAATAGTTGACTTGATTCCACCTTCATTCAATCGTGCTTTTCCCATAGAGAGTGAACCTCATACCACTTAGGTTATTTTTGTTTCTTTATACCCCCTTCAATTAGAGCGAAATCCCTCTTTCTCCCACAATACAGGAGGATGATCCTCCCATTCCTGTAACACAAAGGGGGCATTTCTCAAGTTCCCAAGGCACCCCCTACAAGTAGTCTATTCATTTCTTTTGATTGGAGTCACCTGGGAGTATATTGTATTCCTTCTTACATGCCCTTTGAGACCACAATATAGGCATATAATGCGGTCATACTTAGCACAATAATATATGATGGTGCATATGCTAGTATTCATTCGTCAATTACTTGGCAAGATTTTAATTCTCTGCATCTTGTGCATGTTAGCCAAAACATGTTACCTAATAACAAAGGAACCATTCAAATGTTACGGATCCTTCCTAAGTTACCTATTACTTTAGAGGAAAAAATTTCTATATAGACGTGATGGTTGTCCAAGGCCCTTTGGAATTTAACTTACTCCTTGGGTGTGACTATACTTATGTCATGGGAGCTCGTATCTCTTCTCTCTTTCATGTGATTTGTTTCTTAAAGGAAGGAATAATCATTAACATTGATCAAATTGCATTCATTGGTCCTAATATGGCTCCTAATTAACCATAATCCCTTAATGATCCTTACATTCAAGTGTTATCTTCCTCGACATAGCTTAATTATGGGGAAACCTATCCCATTCCCACATATGATGCTGATCTGTTAAGTTATGAAGTGTGTCATGTACTAGTGGCACTGGACCCTAATTTCTAGAGTGTTTTTATCTTGCTAGATGAGAACCTATTGGAAGCTATGACCTCTTATGGGTCATGATCAAGTCTTTGGAGAATATTTCCCTTTTTTAGTGTCAAGCTCGTTGAAAAATGAAACAAGGTGTTCGGAGCAAAGTTCCTTGTCTTGTGTTAATATCCTTAAAAAATGAAACAATATGTCATGAGGATAGTTATCTTACTGTGTCAGCCTCGTTAAAAAATGAAATAGGTTCCTTTTGATCATAGTTATTTTACTATCTCAAGCTCATTAAAAAATGAAACAAAACCCTTTCTAATTAGAGTCTTTAATTTGATCTTGTAAAATCCTAGTCGAGTCTTTCACTAGATCTCGTAAATGAATCTTCATTCCATCCACCTATCAGTAATTTGTAGTCTACTTAGGTGAATTAAATGAAGTTAGGGAGGCATGTACCTTGAAATCAGTCATCAGGCTAAGGGCATGAAAACTTATTCTAAGTGCATTTTTTCCATATGTTTCAAGATTTTGTGAAAAATGAAACCATTCCAATACATTTCTAGTGATTGCCCTTTTATCTGCCACTATTTCTAGATGAGCCTTGGTTTTCTCATTCCATCATCACCATCTTCTTGGCTAACCAGACGCTCTCACTTTGTTGTTTTACCCTTACCTAGGGAACCGCTACGATGAGTGGTTATGTTAGCAGCCTCTTGACCTTTACATGTTTTTGAGAAGTTCCATCATCACCAAAACCAATTGCTACCATTTATACCATTCGTTTCTCCAAGAGGAGTCCTCTTTTAGCTCTTTTTGGACTTCTAAAATATGAAAATATTGTTGATCACTTGCCCTTTCGAGATCATTAAATTAAATGAATTGACATCGTCTCAGTATACATTTACCCATTTTTTGGGCCTAGGTTGACTATTTATGAAAAAGGAATACATTGGTAAATCATGATCAAGAGGTTCACTCGAATATTGGTTTCTACCTTTTCAAATTCGAGATACTATTTACGAAAAGGGACCTTTTGGATTTTTCTTTTCCATATCTTTTTCAAACCCATAAACATGAAAAAGATATCGAGTTACTCCCACGTCAGAATCTTATAACTTAAACAATGAAGGAATTGTCACCATGACAACAACTTTCTACTCCTTCCTAGGGCTCGTTAAACTTACTAAGATCGATTCATCCAAAGGGTGAACTTATAAAATAAGCATATGATATCCTCTTCAAGCTTGATATAAAAAATAAAGAGCTACTCATTAGAAATAAACTCCTTATTATACGTGTCCATAGCCTGGTGCTCCAGCTCCTCCATCATTAGCACCTCCTCCTCCCCTTCCTTCTCAACCCCCACAAAAGAAACCACCACCCCCTCAAGGGCAAGTATATGCACAGCAGGGCACGACTAATCCTCCTCCCTCAAAAAAGAAGAGGAAAGGCACTTAAAATCAAGTTGTCCCTGGTAATCCTAGACCTAATCAAGGTAATGCTCCTAACACTATGAATCAGCAACAAGGCACTTAGCCCAAGCAGGATAGGCGTGTTCGTATGAACAAGCCTTGTTCTTGTTGTGGTGTTTATGGTCATTATATGCATGATTGTCCTCTTTTGCCACAAATGCGACAGCTATGGGGGTCCAAAGAAAATTTGAGAGGACAGCAAGCCTTCCCTTCCATTCCTCCTAGTCCTGAGCCTAGTCAACTAGTTGTGCTTACCGATCCTTTCCCTCAGCAAGGATTTGTGGCTACCCAACCACTTAAAGGTCAGGTGGCCACTCAACCTCTTCCATCTGGTACCTCTGATTATCATATTCTCATGATGACCTCTGATTAGACTTCTAGACCTTCTCCTCCTGGCCCTTCACCTTCAAATGGTACTCATGAGCCTCTTTATCCTCCTGGAATGGTTCCTCCAGGCCTTAACCATCTTGGAGCAGTCCTGCCTGGTCATTACCCCTTCAGTCAGATACCATTCCTAGCCCCCCCTCTCGACATCTACATGGTACCTGTTATGGCCATCCTCTCTCTATCTAACCTTACCTTGGGGATTCCATGACCTGGCTCATATTATCCTTGCTTATTTATACGACCCTACTGCGTGTTATAAACATCGGGCGCAACACCTCCATGACCTGTGTACCATATTTCTATGATGTCACAAGTATAATATCCGCCTCAACCCACTGAAGTGTGTCTTCTATGTACCTGCTGACTGTCTTCTAGGCTTCATTATGTCTAAATATTGTATTATGCTTGACCCATTGAAAGTTCAAGCCATCCTTGAGCTTCCTATCCCTCGTACTTTAGGCCAGTTAGAAATCCTCCAAGGCAAAGCTAATTTCCTTCGTTGGTTCGTACCTTACTATGCCACCACTATGCATGGGTTCATGAAACTCCTCCGCTCTAATATCCCCATTGTTTGCGATAACTATGCTCAAGATTATTTTGATGCCCTGAAGCATGCTCTCATGTCCTCTCCCTTGATTCATCCACCTAACTTTGATAGGGATTTTATCCTGTATATCTCCTCTTCGACCCACTCAGTCACTGGAGTCCTCATTCAGGAATATGACCATGGAATTGAACATGTTATCTATTATATCAGTAAGAACTTGGTAGGACCTCCTGTATCCTACTCACATGAGGAGAAATTAGCACTGGCTGTCATGTTCTCCATCCAGAAACTTGATCATTACATCCCCATGTGTTCCACCAAGGTCATGAATAATTCCAACCCTATGGCCTTCCTATTGAGTCATCAAATCATCAGTGGGAAATACGCCTATTGGATCGTAATCATCTAGGAATTCAATCTTGAATTTGTCACACCAAAAAGTAAGAAAGGTTTAGCCCCTACTAAACTCATTTCCGAACTACCTACATGTATGCAATATCCACCAGTTAATGATAATTTCCCCGATGAACATTTGTTCACAATTACCACTGATGACCCTTAGTATGGGGACATCCTCACTTATTTACAAACCCAAAAGTTTTCCCCCCATCTTGACCATGATGCTCGACGATGTATTTGACACTAGGGCCCCTGCTACCTTTTTATCAGTGACGACCTTTATCATCACGGTGTAGATTCTATCCCCCATCATCGTCTCACACACACTGAAGCAGAGAAAGTCCGCAATACCTGTCATAGCAGCACTTGTGGTGGCCACCTCTTCGGTTTGGCCACTACCCAGAAAATCATGCGCACTGGGTAATTTTGGCCTTCTATCATTGGTGATTGCATTGAGGTAGTCAAACACTGCCCCAATTGCCACCATTTTTCCCCTAAGGCACGAGCTCCTCCGACTCCCCTCCATCCTGTCATATCCCCTGGTCCTTTTTGTAAGTGGGTCATAGAATTTATGGAGTGTTGACTGTCATCAGCTGGTAACCATAAGTATATGATCGTGGTAGTTGACTATTTATCTAAATGGGTTGAGGCAATGCCAAAATTTAACAACACTGCAGCTACCACAGCCCTCTTTCTCTTTAACCATGTGATCGATCGATTCAGAGTTCCGAAACAATTGGTCTCCAACCACGACCGACATTTTGAAGATGAGATATGGTGTGAGATATCCTCACTGTTGGGCTTTGAGCACCAATATTCCTCCTCTTATTACCCCCAAGGTAATGGTCAAGTTGAAGCAGTCAATAAAATTCTTAAAACCATGCTTCAATGAGCGGTGGATAAGCACAAAACCAACTGGCACCTTATGCTCTTCCCTGCTTTGTGGGCCTATAGAACTTCTGTTAAAACTGCCACTGGGTTTACTCCTTTCCACCTTGTTTTTGGAGAGGAGGAAGTCCTACCAATCGAGTGTAAAATCCCTTCCCTTCATCTAGCCGTCGAACTTCTCCCTGACACCCAACCTTCAGAAAAATTACTTTTCATCCTTGAGCACGCTTCCGAAGACCATCATGTTGCATTGAAAACCATTGAGGTGACTAAGAACTGCACCAAAGCTCAATATGACCGAAAATTCCAACCTCGTACTTTTCACGAAGGTGATCTTGTTTTGGTGTATGACCAGGCCCATGATGTCCTTGGTAATGGGAAGTTTGACTCATTATGGCTAGGACCTTACATCATCAGTAAGTATTTAGGTAAGGGGGCATATCTATTAGAGGACTTCAAAGGCCATCCCCTTCCCAATCCTCGCAATGCACTCTATATGAAGAGATATTACCCTTAGCATTTCATTCCGGAAATGCAAGTTTTATTTTCTTTAGGTAGCTAGCTCATTCTCTTTAGTGATTTGATACTTCAACAGGACACATTTTTTCTAGGAGGCATCACTTCACCCCTCATCAAAATCGAATTTCTTCACTTGCAACACTCGTACTAGGGACAACACTTTTCCTCCATACTTGTCCATGCTCTTGTCGACTTTTTTTGTGAGTTACCATCTTGTACTCATGTTTTTATGGTCCCCATTGGACCTTTTCTATGTGGCAGCACCATCGATTCACCCTTGTTTAGAGCATCCGAGTTGAGTAATCACTGCATTCATGGATTCTATCCTGAGTCCCTTTGAATCTTGTTATAGTCATCCATCCTTCAGTTCTTGGTACCCCTCTTGTGTCACACATTATGACCTTCAGTCCCACTATCCCCTATCCCTCATGTTATTGTGTCAGTCGCTATCAGGTCATCCATTCCCTTTATGCTCTAACAAGGGAAGTCGTTCTTTTGCTACTAAGTACCACTCATTTCATCATCATCATTGTTGTCAGTCTATAAGTCGCTCTACTATTTTCTCTCGTGCCTTAGTTGAGGATCCCATATTGCCTCACCTATGGTGGACCTCCTTCTGTTAACATCAGCTCATTCATTCTTGAAGACAGGTCTAGAGTGCGCAATACCTTGGTTCCAGCATCCACTCTTGTTTGGTGCCTCGAATCAGGCAAAGGGACTCCTTTTTTCCCGTTGACTTGATTGTCTCTCAGCTCTGTTGGGTTCCTGTAATTTAGTAGAGTGGAAAGACTAAATGTTGTAGAGACTACATCAAAAACCACTTTGGGATTCTAGGATCTAGCCCTCCTGAATCCAGAGAGGGATCTCTCTATAAGTGAAAATATTAATTTATCTTTTCAGGATTTAGTATGACATTAGGCTAGTTATTAGGAACAAGGGTTTTTTTTTTGTTTGGTTGGTCAAGTATGATCTTTAATTGGATGGAATATCACAAAATGAAAGAGTTCAAAAGGTGAAGATGAAAGTACATTGAGAAGTGTTCAGAAGATAGGATTAGTTTGAGGTAGCTTTAATCCATTTGGAAATGGAGTCACAAAAGGTTTTAATTTTAAAAAAAATTCAAGAGTGATAAAAGGGGAAAGTCATTTCTATCAAAATATCCTTTAGACTAAATAATGGAGTGGAACATTAAACGTGTTGAGGAAGTGGAAAAATCCAATAATTTCAACAAGGATCTATCAAATTTCCATACAAGAAAAGCCTTTTTAAACAACTATTTGAAACCAGCCAAAGGACAGGTCTAACCATAAAATTATTTGGACAAGCTTGTATTAAAGCTAACTTATCAGAAAACAATCCTGTAATCACACTAGAATACTTTCAGAAGGGATGAAAACAAATCAAAAAACAAAGTGCAACTTAAGATCAGGTCAGATATCATTAAAATCTAGACTTGCTTTCAGCATACTCTTAGGGAAACTTTCAAAACAACCTTTGGAGAAAGAACTAGAAGACAGGGAAAACCATAAAATTTTCCAGTTTAACTCTACATAGCACGTAATAAAAATATCATTCAAGAACTTCCTTTCAAGTTTTTCACCTCAAGACATGGAAAAACCAACATTCCTTGATAATGTTTACACTTAATTTAAGTCATTCCTAAATATAACAATTAGCAGAAAACATATAGATAAAGATTATCAATGAGAGTAGGGTACTTTTGATAGTGAATCCTAGCTCTATATTTGATTTTCTTTATCAAAGAAAAGTGGACAAAATGGCATACATAAAAGGAAAACAATAACAGTAAGAGGTACTTCACCAATGATATAGACCAGGATCCCAAGAATCAGCTTGTATATTGATTGTCAATCCAGTTACAAACTACAAGTCCAATGTTTCATCATAGCAACAACTTCTCTTCTCAGCCTAACTTCTTCAATAACTTTAAACAGAGTTTCAGAGCTTCATAACTTATTTACATTCAACAATGGATCGATACTGCAACTATTACATCAAAGTCCAATAACCAACGCTTTACAATGTACTCCTCAAGGATATTTTATAAAGAAATGAGTAGGTTGAAGAGTTTCTAGGGTTCAAGTATCATTAATTACATAGTAAATGCAATTCCTAGCCTTGAAAACCATGCAAGGCATAAAGCAGGAATGCATTGAATTTTATCTCTGTTTCGTTTACTCTGTTTTTGTTTTTTAGGCCTAGTGGATAAAAATATTGAATTCTAAGGCCTTTTTTAATATTTTACAGTAACTTCATTTACAGTTTTAAATTTATTCTTTTGTTTGAAATAAATTTTCAGCTGTCTTTAGGCAAATATCTTCTGTCTGGGCAATAACTATGCCTTCATTTGATTTATGAAAGCTATAGGTGGCACTCTGGTAGCTGAAGAGGATATTTTAGCCTCGGATGTGGCATTAGAGGCCTTTTGGACTGATATATCCTTTTGATTTTCATTAAAACACTTTTAATATGCTTTGGTCTGTGTTTTAGGCCTAATTAGGCCTTGATCTTCATTTCGAGTCTTTATCCTTTAACACTGTCTTTATCTCTGTGGATCAGGCCTTTCATTCTTGAATTTATGCCTTAATCCCTTTAAAATATGCTTTAAAATATTTATTCTTCACTCATGCACTGATCTTCACCTTTGACACTGATACTCTTCATTTAATTGATGTTTACTATGTTTTTCTATTTTGCAGGCATGTAGAAGGTTTACACAGGTGGAGGGGTTTGATTTAATGAAAGACCCTTTGGATCCCTTCTGGTACTGAAGGTTAGGAATCGTTATTATTGGCCTTCATTTTAATTTAAAAATCTTGGAAAAACCCATATAACCTGCACAAAACAAAGAAATATTACAAAAATCCTGCAAAAAATAGGTTAAAACTTTGTTGGGCAGTTTTGGGAGCAAGGGTGAATCAGAGCCATCGATTTAGATTAATTAACTATCGAGATTACTCAATCAAGTCATTTGGGAGAAGGTTGGGTGAAAAGTGAATGGTGGTAAGGTTAATTTAGGGCCATTCAATCTTTATAGATTGACGGTGAAGATTTCATCGCATAATCACATCGGCGGGAGGAAAGGGAAAAGCGGCGATGTAATGTGCTGATGCAATTGAGCGTGGACCGTTGGATCTAAGAGAGATCAATGGTCAATATTAAATCGGAATTTTGATGTTGGACGGCTATGGGAAGAGTGTGATTCAATCTTATCCTTCAGTTCTTGTGGATTCGACGACTGTGATTAAATTGGGGGATCGACAACGAAGGAGGGAAAGGAAAGGGCAAAGGAAAAATGTGATTTGCCGATTTCCGATGGAGCGAGAGCCATTGATCTGAAAACTAGATCGACGGGGAGATTTAACGATGAATAAAAAGGAGGAATGGTGTGTTTTGGAATGGGGATAAATATGGGTCGTTAGATCTGGGCGTAACAGATCATATCAACGGTGGAGAATTGATCGCGAGATCGCATTGGCGGGAGGAAAATAACCATAAAAAACAAGTAAAATGTGTTTTGCGATGTGATGAGCGCTTCACATCCGGTCACAGTGTTGGTTATATGCAAAAAAGGGTCTGGGGCTAAGGCCAAAAGGGGCTTAAGGCCTTAATGTTGAAAAATGGGTTTTTAGGTCAAAATGAAGGTTTTTTTAGAGGATTTTGAGGGTTCCGATAAGGGAGAAAAGGGTTTTTTAAACCAATCAAAAGGGGGACATAAGGTCTAAAAAGGGTTAGGATGATTTAGGGGTTAAAATGGATGTTTATAGAGGGATTTTTTAAAATTGAATAAGGGTGAATATGGAATTATTGGTGAGTGAAAATGAGGAGTGAAATGATGGAAAATGGAGCCTCATGAGAATTTTTTTCTTAGTAAACAACAAGTAATTTAGGACTAATAGTGAATTAGAAGTGAAGATTAAATCAAAGGGTAAATAACATCATAATACTTAAAAATATGATAGGTTCTCATAGGAAACTATCTCTTGAAGGTTAAAAAATATTTAGCCACCATTTGGTATGACAAATTTTTTATAGGTGGCTAACAGCGGCTCCAACTTGGGATGGAAACTCCTTGGAGGTGTCAAGAACCTCAGAAAAGTATTCTCTAGATGTAGATCAGTGGATTTGCATCTTGAAAACCTTTTCCTCTTCTTAGACCAGCTAGTTGAAAGATTATTGGAACATTTGATATCAGTAGAATAATTCTTCCCCAAATAACTACCTACACCACCTACTTCCTAACATTTTTCTTCAGAAGGTGCACTTGGACTTGAAAACCCTTTCATCAATATTTTATTCTTTTGAAAAAATTAAACTAATATAATTCTAAACATATTCCTCCATGAGTTCATATTGAGGAGTTGAACTCGTAAGTTTCTCTACCTAACTACTATCTGTCAGGATTAGACTGTCTGATAGACCTTTATTCTCTAAATTCTAAAACAGGAAATTTAAAAGCAGCCAAGCCAGGATTAAGTAGTTTGACTTGCTGCAAATATATGGCATAAAAACAAGCTGCACATAGACTAAAATTTGTAGAAAATTTAAAACAAAATTGTGAAGGCTTAAGATCTGAAAATAAAAAACATCCTTCATTTTTCTTCAGCTTTGGTTTTGATTTTGTTTGAGCTTTCTTCTTTTTATTTTCCAGTTCAAGTTTTGAGCTTTTTAGAACTATTTTATTATCTATCTTTGGCTCAACATTTAATCTAATTAGATCCATTCTTATTTTGAAACTCATAGGTTCAGATTTGGAATTTGTATGAACCTTTGTTTTTCTATCCTAATCTACCTTACTGATAAGCCAAGAGAGAGTTGTTTGGATGATCTAGTTCACTAACCTATCAGTAGTAAATTGAAAACTAATAAATCATGATTAGGATGTATGGCTAACTAGAAGTTTGCTTTTAGGAGTGGCATTTGAGATTTCACACTTTCAGACTTTGTCTCTCTTTTTTGGTATGGGGTTGTACCTTTCTTGTTTCCATTCTGCCCTCTTTTCTATTTTTACTATTTTTGTATTTTTCCCTTTTTCCTTCAAAGAAAAAAATGAACAACTAACTAAATGCTAAAAGATGAGATTTATGAAATTCCTATCTAACCTATTCTAACTCTTCAAATAGTTCAGCTTTATATAGTACAATAGTGCCAATGTAGCCAACTGAGTAGTGACAAAAAGGAATAGAGACCCTGTCTACTAGTCAAAGGTAACCATAATACATATTGAATATTAATCTTCAAAATCAAGGCTATCACAGAAGGTGACAACTTTTTATGTCTTTGGCTCTTGTAAAGGTTCCATGCTTGATAATTTGAGCCAACTGGGGCCTCCACACACTCTTCCATAGGATCAATAAGGAAAAGATGAGAATTCTCTTCTTCTTTTCCCTCCATGATTGGTAGATTTTCTGCCTATAAGACATCAGCCTTGAGGACTACACCTTTAGCATGTCCCTTGGAATCATCATCATCCTTTACCTGAAAATCAACAAGAAGTGAAATTTATTTTTTCCCTAAATCTATGCTTGCTTCTGATGTAAATTCAGGTTCTTGGGATGATAGATTGATATCATAAATGTGAGAATGTTTCTCTTCAAAAGATGGTATATCCTTAGTAGGACAGTCTTCTATTTGTTTTTCTTCCCCAAATACTTGCCAGTACTCTTTATGGTTTAGGACAACTGGTCTGAATTTTTCTTTAATTGTATATTGTTTTCTTTCCCAAGGTTTCAGACATGTACTAGCAAGAAGGGCTAATCCACTGGAAAAACTGTTTTGGTCTTTAGGAACAAGGGTAAGTTGGAATTATTTAAAATATTTTATCAAATCCACGGCATCATCCTTTTAGGCTCTAAGTCTGGGATTTTTAATCATGCATTCTTAGTTCACTTGCCTAATTACCAATTCTGCATTTCCATGAAATGTTATCCTTTGGGCTCTTAATTTCTTCAATAAGTGCAGCCATAAAAGAAGTGCTTCATACTCCACTATGTTACTTGTGCATTGAAAATTCAATTTATATGAATGGCCTTCAGAATGATTGTTTTCTATATTGTAAAGCCATATTCCAGCACCTGCATTGGTTTTAGTACATGACCCATCAAAGCTCATACTCCATAGAGGACTATTTTCAGATTTATCAGTAATTTCCTTACTCTCCTCTTTGTCTTGAGTGCCATCGATTTGTTATATGGGGTGGGCACTGGGTTGATGACTATCACATTCCAATGAAGGTTTGAAGGTTGGCTTCTTGTTTAGTATTTGATCAATTTCTTCTTCTGTCAAAGGAGAGATCTCTCTTTTAACATAAACAAAAGCACAACAAACTTATTTCTCTTGTGTTAACTGGTTTTGAGGCTCGATGTCATCTTGAGCCCCTTCTATTGAATCAGTGTTTATGCTTGAAGGGAAACCTTGAGGATTTTCTACTATTTCCTGATCTGCTTTTGTTTTAAACAACTCGTCATGGTTGTTATGATGCTCAATTTGAATATTAGGTTCATGAGTTGTTTCTTTTACATTATCAGGATGCCACTCTTCTCTTAAAATATGAAATGAGTTATAGCATATAGGTAGAGTCCCTATATGTGTTGATTTATCTTTTATTTCAGGTTCTCTATTTTCTAAGTGGCTACTTGTTCCCTCAAATTACTGCTCACTATTAATATTTGAAATTTTATCGTGAAGATCTCTTAACAACATAGTACAAGATATAGGGAGGCAATCAGGAGTTTCTTGACAACCTTCTTCATTGATTTATTTGTAACCTTGCTCATCATCTTCTATAAAGTCTTGAACATCATACATATCCTGCTCATTGTCTATGTCTTGAAGTGATTGAGCTTATGTTTGATCAGGGAAAGGCATAGGTTGCTCTAGATCACCAATATTTAAATTAGCCTCAAAACTATCCATTCTCTTTCCAAGCATGTACATCATCGTTTCCATCATGACCATTAGTTTGGCTTCTGGGTATATATCTAAATCCATGTTTGTAAATTATAAAAGAGGTCACTGTATCTTTTCAACCAGTTCAGATTCTTCTACTAGTGGATTCATTTGGTCTTTTAAGAGTTGTGGAGTAACCAGGTGGATGATTTTAAATTTTTCTGTCCACCAACAGTATGATTGGGATTGCTCAATGCATTCCTAAATGCAGTCTACAAATACTGAAGGGGTAATAGGCCTATTGGAGGTGAGTGGAGTCACCAGGTGGAAATTTTTAGCTCTTTTTGGAGGTAAAATGTTTTATGGTCCACCACCAAATACGAATCTAATTTTTTTTTGGGTTTTATGAGTTTTTTCAGTCCTATAGGGTATGAGAGTGTCCTAAATTTGTTCAACACTTAGCTATGGTGATGAGACAAACAAATTTTACTCTTATGGCTTAGCTACCTGTTTCCTTCAAGGTTTGATAAGGAACTATGAAAATCCTAAGGTTTACTTAGTTTGTCACTGATTCAAATAAGTCCTATCATGATTGCCATTTTCTTTGGTAGTGCTTGAAGACAGCTACTTATATTGCACTGAATAATGAGTGTTTTTTTTAAGGATTTTACTCAGAATTCCCCAGTATGGTTGCCAAATATTTTGGGTCCCTATAATTTAGTAGAGTGGCAAGACTAAATGCTATAGAGATTACATCAAAAACCACTTTGGGATTCTAGGATCTAGCCCTCCTGATTCCAGAGAAGGATCTCTCTATAAGTGAAAATATTGATTTATCTTTTAAGGCTTTAGTATGATATTAGGCTAGTTATTAGTAACAAGGGTTTTTTGTTTGTTTGGTTGGTCGGGTATAATATTTAATTGGATGGAATATCACAGAATGAAAGAGTTCAAAAGGTGAAGATGCAAGTATTTTGAGAAGTGTTCAGCAGATACAATTCGTGTGAGGCAGCTTTAATCCATTGGGAAATGGAGTGACAAAAGGTTTTAATTGTACAACAAATTCAAGAGTGGTCCAAGGGGCAATTCATCTATATCAAAATATCCTTTAGATTAAATGATGGAGTGGAACATTAAAAGTGTTGAGGAAGTGGAAAAGGCCAATAATTTCAACAAGGATTTATCAACTATCCATACAAGAAAAGCCTTTTTAAGAAACTGTTTGAAACCAGCCAAAGGACAGGGCTAACCATAAATTTCTTTGGACAAGCTTGTATTAAAGCTAACTTATCAGACAAAAATCCAGTAATCACACTAGACTACTTTCAGAAGGGATGAAAACAGATAAGAAAACAAAGTGTAGCTTAAGATCAGGTTAGATATCATTAAAATCTAGACTTGCTTTCAGCATACTCTTAGGGAAACTTTCAAAACAACCTTTGGAGAAAGAACTAGAAGACAGGGCAAACCATAAACTTTTCTTGTTTTACTCTAATTATCATGTAATAAAAATATCATTCAAGAAATTCCTTTCAAGTTTTGCACCTCAAGACATGGACAAACCAACATTCCTTGATAATTTTTACACTTAATTTAAGTCATTCCTAAATATAACAATTAGCAGAAAAAAATAGATAAAACTTATCAGTGAGAGTAGGGTACTTTTGACAGTAAATCCTAGCTCTATATTTGCTATTCTTTATCAGAGAAAAGTGGAAAAAATGGCATACATGAAAGGAAAACAATAACAGTAAGAGGTACTTCACTAATGATATAAACCAGGATCCCAAGAATCAGCTTGTATATTGATTGTCAATCCAGTTACAAACTACAAGTCCAATGTTTCATCATAGCAACAACTTCTCTTCTCGGCCTAACTTCTTCAATAACTTTAAATAGAGCTTCAGAGCTTCAGAACTTATTTACATTCAACAATGGTTCGATACTGCAAGTATTACATCAAAGTCCAATGGCCAACGCTTTACAATGTACTCCTCAAGGAGATTTTATAAGGAAATGAGGAGGTGGAGTAGTTTCTAGGGTTCAAGTATCATTAATTCCATAGTAAACGGAATTACTAGCCTTGAAAACCATGCAAGGCATAAGGCAGGAATGCATTGAATTATATCTCTGTTTCATTTACTCTGTTTATGTTTTTTAGGCCTAGTGGATAAAAATATTAACTTTTAAGGCCTTTTTTTTTATATTTTAAAATAACTTCATTTACAGTCTAAAATGTATTCTTTTGTTTGAAATAACTTTTTAGCCATCTTTAGGCAAATATCTTCTATCTGGGCAACAACTATTCCTTACTTTGATTTATGAAAGCTGCAGGTGGCACTCTGGTAGTTGAAGAGGATATTTTAGCCTCAGATGTGGCAGTGGAGGCCATTCAGACTTATATATCCTTTTTCTTTTCCTTAAAACACTTTTAATCTTATTTGTTCTGTGTTTTAGGCCTGATTAGGCCTTGATCTTCATTTCGGGTCTTTATCCTTTAACATTGTCTTTATCTCTGTGGATCAGGCCTTTGATTCTTCATTTTATGCCTTAATCCCTTTAAACTCTGCTTTAAAATCTTTATTCTTCACTTATGCACTAATATTCACCTTTGACACTGATACTCTTCATTTAATTGATGTTTTCTATGTTTTGTTGTTTTGCAGGCACGCAGAAGCTTTACATAAGTGGAGGGGTTTGATTTAATTTAAGACCCTTTAGATCCCTTTCGATACTGAAGGTTAGGAATTTTCATTCCTAGCCTTTATGTTAATTTAAAAAATCTGGGAAAAACCCATATAACCTGCAAAAAACAAAGAAATACTACAAAAATCCTGTGAAAAATAGGTCAAAACTGCATTGGGTGGTTTTGGGAGCGAGGTTGAATCAGAGCCTTCCATTTAGATTAATTAATGGTCAAGATTGCTTGATCAAGTCATTTGGGAGAAATTTGGGTGAAAAAGGAATGGTGGTAAGATTAATTCAGGGCCATTTGATCTTTGGAGATCGACAGCAGAGATTTCATCACAAAATCGCATCAGTGGGAGGAAAGGGCAAAGTGGCGATGCAATGTGCCGATGTGATTGAGCGCGGACCATTCAATCTAAGAGAGATCAACGGTCAGGATTAAATCGACGGGTTGATGTCAGAGGGCTATTGCCGGAGCATGATTGAATATTATCCATTGGTTCTTGTGGATTTGACGGCTGAGATTAAATCAGGGGATCAACATCGGAGGAGGGAAAGGAAAGGACAAAGGGAAAATGTGATTTGCCGATTTCCAATGGAGCGAGAGCCGTTGATCTAAAAACTAGATTGACGGGGGAGATTTAATGATGAAGAAAAAGGAGGAATGGAGGGTTTTGGAATGGGGAGAAATATGGGCCATTAGATCTACGCGTAACAGATCAGATCAACGGTGGAGAATTGATCACAAGATCGCATCGGCGAGAGGCAAATAACCATAAAAAAACAAGTAAAATGTGTTTTGCGATACGATGAATATTTGCAGTGTGATGAGTGCTTCACGTCCGGTCACAGCATGAGTTATAAGCGAAAAAGAGTTTGGGGCTAAGACCGAAAGGGTCTTAAGGCCTTAATGCTGAAAAATGGGTTTTTAGGCCAAAATGAAGGTTTTTCTTAGAGGATTTTGATGGTTCTGATAAGGGAGAAAAGGGTTTTTTAAACCAAACGAAAGGGGGACATAAGGTCTAAAAAGGGTTAGGATGATTTACGGGTTAAAATTGATGTTTATAGAGGGATTTTTGTTAAGGGAATAAGGGTAAAATGGAATTATTGGTGAGTGAAAAGGAGCAGTGAAATGATGGAAAATGGAGCCTCATGAGCAGTTGTTTCTTAGTAAATAGCAGGTACTTTAGGAATAATAGTGAAAAAATAGTGAATATTAACTAAAAGGGTAAAGAACATCATAAGAGTTCAAAATATGATAGGTTTTCAAAGGAAACTATCTCTTGATGGCTAAAAAAGATTTAGCCACCATTTGGTATGACAAATTTTTTATAGCTGGCTAACAAGCTCCAGCTCCTTTCAGCATGATCGAGATCAGTATACTTGATGGTTCAGTGATGCAGCAGCTGATATCGGTGATTCCTGGGTGTGTGTGAGATGTCTCAACCCTCATGAGGGGGTGGCCTTACAGGTAGCCCCCCACACACTTGGATGACCTCTTCATTACATCCTTTGATGCAGCTCCATACATTTGATGATGTTGGCCTTAGCTGCTTGTAGTGCCTTTTTGTTTGCATATATCAGTCAGATTTTCAGAGCCCTTCCCTATTTTTAGGGGCATCTAGCTTGCATTTATATCTCATGTACTCAGATATTATTTTACAAGTCCTGGCTGTTATCCCGGACACAATATGTATGTGGGATTCATTATCGTGTTGTTTATCTGGATCATGTTTATGCCAACATCTACTATTTGGCCAATTCCGTGGTTTACTAGATGCCTTATTGTTTGTACTTTTCCTTGGCAGGAATAGTTATGACTCCCCCGCCGCCTATAGCATAGGTACTCACTCATCAAAGAGACTTGTCACACCTGTAAGTCTCACCTCCTCATGGTCTAGTTCTTTCAGCACTTTGGTGTACCTTATACTTCTTTCTCTTTAACTTCCCCTTTGATGTCTAGTGATTGAGTTCTTACAATGTACTTCAGTCATACGATTAGCTCCTAATGCTCGCATGCTGGGGGGGCAATCTGTTCCACCATTTTTTGGTCATCTAATCTATTATCATTAGATGGACCCAAGTACACCATGTAAGACCAATTTTACCCTATGCAAAATTTCTTTCACTATGAAAATAACTTAGTAAACCACCTTTATTAAAAAATTTATGGTCTAAACAGGAAAATCCATGAGGAAATACTAAATAAATATACATTTTTTTTATTCTCCTCAAGGAATAATTAGTTAAACAATAGTTTAATTAATATTCCTGGTTATATTTAACCTAAAACAAGGAAATTAATTAGATAAATCATTATTTATCTTATTATTTTCTAAGAATAATTATTTAAACCTTATTTAAATAATATTCTTTGTTAAATATGATCAAATCACCCTTAAATAATTAAATAAATCATTATTTATTTGATTACGACTCAACCACATCCTTAAAATGATAAATAAATCATTTATTTATTTATTGTCTACAAATAAAGGGATTTGACCCAAGTCAAATTCCTTTTCCCTCCAACAAATGTAATAAAATATTCCATAAAAGTTTGATCTTCATTTGGTTAATAATATTTTAACTATGCACCAATATCTAGACTAACTCAATGTTTTGTTATAAATATAAAGGTTTTCCCATTCATTTATCACCTTTTGTTGCCTAAACATCACTCTTGATCTATACTTTTGGTCTGACTATTGATCCACCATCATAGTCATATTTTGCTACCATTTTTGTCTGGGTTTTCTACACCATCAAAAGAGAGGAATTTTAGATCTGAAGTGTTGAGGACTTACAAGAACCCATCCCATTGAGGAGAACAAGGAAAACCCTCTTGTGTTTTCCTCCCAGGTACCATTAATACAAAATTAATTCAACATATTCTTGTCTTTTCTATTGGATGCATGGAGTAAATATTGTTTTTTCTATTGCTTAATGTCTTCTAATGCATAGATCTAGATTTTTGTAGCATTTATCTCGATCATCTAACTGCATATTTGAGGATATTGGAAGCCATCTTTACTATTAGGGTTGTTTGTTATGTGCAGCTAAAATGGTCTTTTTTTGTACGCTTGGAATTATGATTCATACTAACAGTGGGTTCATGTGTTATTTAATGCCTATTTAGAGATATGTTATTAGACACGTTTATATTAGATATGTCACATATTGTATTTTTTTTTTTATTGATAGGTGTCTTAACGGTGGTTTTCCAAAGTCCTTGCCATTGTGGATAAAACATTTCAACAACATTCCTGGTTATGCTTTCATGCATAGTGGGGAATCTGTTACACAGTATTTTGTCGCATTCCCCAATTGTTATCCCAACTATCATATTTTGTGCCCCTCATGTCACAAATGTTGCAAAGTTAAAAAATATGTCTAAAATTTATCATCTTGGACAACATGCTTAATATATCCTTGAAGACCTAAAAGAGAAATGTCTTGAAGCTTGTCTACAAGTGTGTAAAAAACCTTGTTTTGCAAGCCCAACGCAGTCCTTGCCTTAATAAGCTAGCGCTTGTCACCCTGTCTATATCCTATGAATATTTCTTCCAGTGTGGGAATTCAACAACAAAGTCGCATGGGTCCTCTTTAGGTAGGTTCTCCAGAAATGGAGTAGCAGCTTCAGCCTATATAATTCTCGAGAACGGAGTTATAGTTCTTGTTGGTTTAGGATATGGTTGAATACTCCCATGTTTGGCCTTTGATATTATCTCCAAATATTTTCCCCTTATATATAAGACCTTTTGCCCCATTATGAGTTCTTTAACCTCCTTAGCTCTGCTATAAGAGAGTTGCATCTTAGAGAGTCTCAGTTGGTCATTATTGATTTCATTACTTATGCTTGATTCCTCCCACATTTTTCCAATTTGATGAATAAGGAGAACATATTGAAGATTGTATCTTGGACTTGGATCACCACTCCGAAGGAGGCCTTCAACATCAAGGCATCAGTTGTAAGCTTTCCCTTGATCATTTTATAATACAATGTATACTTTGCTTCCCATATATCTATTAATATTAATTGGTTTAGCATGATACTCCCTGATCTTTCATGTAGTTTTCTTTGAAACACATATACTATGGATATTTTATCTTTTGTCATTTGATATTCTTTACAGATATTCATGAGTAGAAAAAACAACGAAGAATGAGCCTAGAAGTGAAAGAATTGAAATCAACACCAAGGAAATTATTTCATAAGGAGCGAGGTAGGCCAATCTCCATCTCTCACTTTACTTTCCAATGTTACACTAGGGACACTTACATCATTTGTCACAATTGTTGATAGACCCACTCATCGGGCTAGAGGGATCACTTCTTTCTAAAGAAGGGATTTTCCTGCATAACAAATTGGCGACTCCACTGGGAATCTTATACCCTGTTCACCCAATTCTTGTTTTTGTCTTCATGCCTAGTTTGGAAAACCGCTAAATGACCGCTTGTTGGGCTTGATTTTTAGGCTATAGTATAGCTTGTTAGTGTTTTAAAGTATCATGTATGAAGTTTTATTTCAAATATTTTTTTCTTTATCCCTACTTTCCTAGCCTAGAACATCCTTTTACAAGTAAAGTCACGCTACCAGTGTTGATTTTCCTCAAATAGTCACACTACATACCACTGGTGTGAACTAGTGGGTCGCGTTGGTCTTAGAAAATAGATATTTTTCAATATATTTTTAAAAATATTTTGTGTGTCTTGATCCTTGAAATATTTTATTTTCTTTGATTACGTTATTTCTAGCTTTGAGTGTCTCCAATATCCTTGAGAAGTGAGAATTATTTTTGTGATTTAAGTGGTAAAATATTTGTTTTCAAAGAGCATCCTCGGGTGGCACTGTGGGAGACATCATTACCCACAGATGTCATCGATACTCTTGAAACTTGGCTACAACACAAGCTTTCATTTCAAGATGGTATTGTACGTTACAACCATTACACTTTGATCAAATTTTTCGAAGACCCGTGCATCTATAAGCGTCTCTTTCAGCAATGCTTACACAGGAAGGTCCCAGCTAGTGCCAATCCATGAAATGTACCACATTCCACCTATTTTCAAAGAGAAAATTCCCCTGACGGCATCAACAGTCGTCAAGCAACAGATCACTACCATACTAGTGACACAGACAGAATCTGTATCTGTCACATAGATTTGTTTAACTAGCCAAAGCATCATGAGCATGGGACATGCCTTCCTTGTAGAAAATTTGTATATATTGTATTGTACCTTTACTTGCAGGGATCCCACATGACATGGTCACTCTTCAACCCAGTGCAGGGTGTCTCCAACTCCGAGCTACATGTAGGTCTCTCTCTATATCCACACAGAAAATAGACTATAATGTATTTCGGCTATACAGTTATTCCTATGCCTCACACATTAGGGGTCAAATGTTATCACTGGAAAATTGGAAAAGCAAAGATGAAATTATTTAATGTCAGGTAGAAGGATTTATAGGGCTCAGAGACATTAGAGAATCTGAAGTATTTAAAAATCTCTAAGGTATGAAAGGAAAAATAAAATTTCCCACAGAAAGAACCACTGAAATGCGCCTTTGCACACAGAATTATTCAATAAGCACGCCTTTGCATGACTTTTCCTCAAAACACTGCACAGTCCTAAGAGTGGCGAGAGTCACTTTCTAAGACCACAAGGAACAATCCAGTACATTGATCCCACACTTGAGTCTGCCTAAGGATAGCCGCCCAAGCCTCCTTAGGACCTCAAAGGAGCACACAATGGAATAAATGTGGCACACAATGGAATCACCCTCTTCTATTGGGTCACCATCCACAATTTACTAAGAGATGGAAGGAGGATTTGAATTATCCTATAAAAGGACACCAAGAGATAAACAATAGGAGAGAACTTTGTTATGCTAGCCATAATTGCCCCAAGAAATACCAACAGTGTGTGATCCAGAGCAGAGATAGAGGGGACTTAGTTTTTTTCCATCCAACAACTCCAATCCACCATAGTAGAGAGAGGGAGACTTTGTGCCAAGGCAGCTCAGAATTAAAGACATCCTTCCATCGAGACTTGGAGCCCCATAATTTCAAGGGCCCCTTGGAAAGTGGGTTAATGTTTCATCCTTGTTTCCTACCACCACTCAATAAGAGTGGATGTAAGCGTAGTTTTTTCAATTATTGAAGTTTTTTTACTCTATTTAGAGATTTTGTGTTTTTATTTTTTACTTTTAGTTTAGATTGTATGTTTGAATATGCATGATATTTCTCTATCTAGTATGTTTATGTTTGAGCATGTTCTACTAACTTTCTTGACTCCATCTATTTTCTTCTTGTGACCAATAACTTAAGAGGGAAAAACCACCCCTTAAGCAAGTGTGATTTGGTACATTCATGCGCCAAACAAACCAACATAGGATTGGCGACTCCACTAAATTTTATTTCGAAGTTTATGTGGTTGTGATTTTTTGCAAAGACCTCTGTTTTTGCTGTGGAGTTGGGATGGAATTGCCCCCTTTCTCTCCTTCACTGCCTAATTCATCCCAAGTGATAGGTTGAAGCTGAATAACTCCCAAAGAACTACATTACAGAAAATTATGCAGCTTTCTTACAGACAGACGCACCCCATTGCGCGCATTTAAAGGTGACCTGCGTGCAGAAATCACACCTGTTTCAGCCTTTTGCGTGCAAAAACTAGAAGTAGGATTTTTCCTACTATTTCCATCTTTTCTTTCTTGTAAAGGTGACTGGAAACCCGTAATACATCTTCCAACACTGGTTGAGATGCCCTGCAACTTGCTAAAGCTCACTCTTAGCTGCTTTTAGTAGTCTAGGTGTTTGTTTTATTTCAAGTTGATTTTTGCAAAATTAACCCATAGCTTAACTAGGAGGAAAATTAACCTGCATTCTGAAATAATTTATGTTTTTGAATTTAGGTACCAAAACACCTGGATAATTAGACAAAGTAAGTGGCCCAAGTCCATGCATGGTTAGCTAGTTCTTTTTTTTAGTGTAAAAATCATTAGTTTAGTTCAATTTTTGCACTAGGATTTTAGGACTAGGATCGAATTGTCGATAGAAGAACTAGTAATATTTACTACCTTTGCACCCTCTAGTGATCCTAAGAAAGCATATGAACACTCTCTATTCACAACTCACCATCTCCCTATAGTTGATCACATATCCACACATGTTTTTCTTTTAAGCAAGGAACAATAGAACATAATTTAAATAGGGGATTTTGAAAAGTATCATCGCATATCCACATGTTAAAACTATGTGATTTTTCACCTTTTGTTCACACAAATCCACACCCTAAGTGAAGTAATGACACCGAAAAATAATTTAACAAAACTCACTAAATTCTCCCCACAGGGGACACAAAATAATTTATAGTCTAAGTTAGGACCAAGGGGGTAGGCATCCAATAAGCCACCTTGGTCATTATTCATCTTGAAACATAGAATTTGATTGTTTAGGGAACTTTTAAATCTTCCTATCAGCCCATAAAGAGAAAACTTGAGCATGAAAAAGACCCGATTCAGAGGGGGTTAGGCTTAGGCGGAGTGCGTGTGGTATCATTTGGGGCTACCTGAACCGGGTGATACTCGATATTTTTAATTGAATTACCGATAATCCCAATACTCGAACGCTTACATGGGATAGTGGTAATTAGTGGCCAAAATTAGGGAATCCTTTCAGGTGGCTATGCAGAAAAGCACTAAATCCTCTACCCTTACATTGGTGGATTTTCTTTAGTTGAATGGGGGTGCCACTAGTTCCTTTGGGACGTTGTGCCAGCATTCGCAAGATATCTTATCAAGGGCCAGATACATTTGAGCATTTGAGGATGATTATGTCTTCTAAGATTTTAGTATCATATGCAAACAACAAAAAACCATATTTTTTGATTGACTGGTCACATAGGATTAATCTAAATGGAAAATTTATTTTATTTTCACTTTGTTTTATGTATGTGATCAAAATTTTGCTTTGATTATAATTTCTACCCTATCAAATATTTCCAAAACCATACCTAGTCAACACCATAATAGACCCAACTGGACCTCTTTGATCTAGAAATTTTTTGGACCTGCCCCCATTACTGGGAGGGGTTTCAGGCCTTTCACCATATAGGCGTCAAAGATGAAACACTGCAACCATTATTGGTTCATCTTTTATCAGGGAATATTTAGTTGGGAACCCTAGTTGGTCTCCCAATTCCACTCCGTTGAACACCTCCATAGGGTCACCACACACCACTCCACTCACAACCCCTAGCTAGCAGAGTAGTGCTACCCATTCAGGAAGCCAGGTGAACTCACTGTAGGGTACATCACAGAAAAACCCTATTGCTAACCAGAGCATTGTGTTTTCACAAGTTGCAATGGCTACAACCTTGCAGTCACCTTTTCTAGCTTCATTAAATCTTCCAGATTTAACCAAGTTGACAAATGACCCCATTTCACACAACCCCATATGGCCTCCCATGCCCACGAAGCCCCCTTCGTAAATTCTAAAGTTCGAAGGAATGCAAGCTAAATACCTAGGAAATCATGTTATGACTTTCCACCTATCGTGTTCGTCGAAAAACATCGTTGATGAGACTATTCGACTAAGAATTTTTCAACACACGCTAACCAAAGTAGGAACAAAATGGTATGTGGAGCAGCCCTCTGCTACACATGGAAAATTTAGCACCCTTGCCACTACGTTCCTAACCTATTTTCATTTACCCATCCACCATGATTCTGGAATGGAGTTACTGACCCACTGTATGAAAACCCCTACCATCCATATCTTTGACCATCTCCACAAATGGCAGTGGCGCCATAGTTTGTGCAAAGAAAAAATCAACAATCGAGTTCTTTTAGACCTATTTCTAAAAACTCTCACTGCAGAGATTTTAAAGGATGCGGTGCAACAAAAGCCCATTTCCGAAGAGGATGCCATCAGTAAGGCCTAATAGCTCAAGCTGATCTATACGTAGTCAGGGTATATTTACAATATCCTGTCGAATGCCCCCACCTACAAACTTACAAAGAATTTCCAGGCATGTCAAACTCTGCAGATGGTTTAATTGGGTCATTGATCCAAAATCACCTAAGAAGCAATGTTTAATACCTCGGTTACATGTATAATTCTATCCAGAACATACCACAACCCGGCTGCTAAAGCCATCACATTTCTCTGCAAAATTTGACCAATAGGGCATCATCGTATCACCATCAGTATGGAGGAACCTACCCTATGGCTTAGGGGACCTAGTACGTAGATAAAAATTTGATAGAAGAGCTTCCCCCCAACAACCATTTACAAAATAGGGACCGAAATATGCTGAGTCTCCAGCACAATACCCACCCATGCAAAATAATGCACAGGTGAACTTTGTGCAACCCTCCCAAAACCAACCACGCCAACCATATAACAAGGAGAATCCAAATTATCCTCCTAACGTGGTTAAGAAAAAATGAAAAAACAAGCCTAAAGTAAATCCTAGATAGGGGGGCAACAATCAGCAATGCCCTCCCCGATCTCAAGCTGAAGGCAACTCCAACTGAAATCAAAACTAGGAGCCAAGCAACTCCCAGAGGTAGAAAAAGAGGCCAATTATTTGAACAAATCACTCTTGTTCGATCTGTGGTGAGTATGGCCATTACACCCACCACTATCTCAACGTCCCTGAGCTGATGACGCTACATAGTAACCGTGGACAAGGGGGATCCTGCCAGCAAATAGCAGTCATGCAGGAGATTTTCCTCCATTAAGGGATAGTTAGCACACAAAAAAAAAACTCTTGAATATTTCGGAAAGAACATCCACAAAATATACATTACTAGCGAACAAATTTTTTTTTAGACACGGAATCGAAATTACGACACCCCACGAGACAGCAATGCATTAGGGACTAGTAAAAGTGCACCAAAAACACCTTTGACCATGTCAAAGATGCCTATTGAACCTTTTCCAAAGATGGCTAAATGACCAACTAGGTGAGCAGGAAACTATTCCAAAGCAACCCACAACCATAGAATTATGGATGACCTAGCTCAATCTCCCACCGCTATGTAAGCTTTGGACGTATTACAGTCATGCCGAAAGAAATGGTAAGCCTTAATTTCCACATTAGGCACCATCGACCCTATTGATTGACACCTAATGGATTTTTATTTAGATAAATCCATACCTAGGCTCCCTTCAATGGTCGCCTTTCAGATACCAGTATCGGTCCAAAACATTACCATTCACCGATGCATCATTAGCGAAGGTGCTTCCACATGCATCATGTCAAAGAAAATTTGGCAGAAGTTAGGGTCTCCAGAAATAAAGCCATCAAACATCACTCTTAGAGAATACAATGGTCACCATTCAGCCCCCATCGATCTCTACTAAAACGTCTTAATCTGCTTAGTCGAAAAGACGGTCCTTATAGACATTGAAGTCTTGGACGCCCAATTGGACTATAATTGTAATATTCCCAAATGGGAAAATTAGGAATATAGTGCATAGTAATGGAAAGAGAAGTGATAAATAAACACATAAAATGTAAGAATATCATATAACCATCATATTAATATCATAGCAGAAAAATGTATACAAGTTCTTGAGGAAATGGTCACTCAAGTTAGGCAAAAGCAAGCCTCAAGAGAACATGTACATGAAACGTGAAAAACACTGCTACACAATAATACCAAAGGCTATGATAGTTGATTTTTATGTGATATAACTACTACTAAATAATTTCAATACATATATCTAAAATTATATGGCTAAAATAATTCCAGGAACAGAGATCTAAGCTCCCAAACATATTTCCAAGATAACTCGGGAAGGGTTTCCTGAAATACACAAAATGAAAAAAACAAAAATATGGCCCTTGGGCTAAATAATATCTGCAACTAGATATATAATATGAGGTTGCTGATATGATATATAAATGTATGAAATAAACTCCTCCTATAGATTCTCCAAATGAGAGGTTGATCCCCTCACTGAAAATCTATCTCCCCCAACTAGGGCTCCAAACCCTCTACTGCAGCTGCACATTGAAATAACATATTTTCTTCGAAAAATTTCACTATAACTGATATAGGTACCTTAGCCTATTTCTAGATGATGAAATGAGGCTCATGAATCTCCCTTACAAGCCTCCTGGATGAAGGGTTTCTCCCTTCACTAGGAAAAAAGCTCAGAAGTTGGGTTTCACAACCCTCCACTACTGCACCCTGCAACACAACAAAAATTCCTGTAGAAACTATGACATAGAATAAATATGGAGCTTGGCCTGATGCTGAATAGTGGAAAATGTAGTGCAAGACTCTTCCAAGAGGCCTCTCTAGGAAAGAGGTGGTATTCCCAACCGGGAACACCCTGTGCTAAACAACACTGCAATCTTAGCTAAACAACTCAAGAGAGCACAAGTCTAAATAGACCATATATAAAATAATAATATTAAACATGCCCACATATGGCTGCCATCATCTTCCTTATATAAGTGATGAGCTTCCTCACCCTTGGCGCCACTCATTTAAGTCACTACTTCCATGCAAAGAGTCTCCAACCAAAACTGCGTTGTCCCTCATTCAATGCCTCTCCTCCACAACAATGTTGTTGATTTGGTCAAAGTTGACCCAGTATTCATGCTATAGCCCCTTTTTGCACATAAGGGTCTTCAATCCAAATTTTTAGATGACCTCCATTCACACTAGGAGTGTCGTTATTCCTACTCAGGATATTTATGGTTCTCCATACCCTCTTATTCCTCCAAATAAGAAGCAAAACAAAATTTTAATATTCCAATTCGCTATATGCTAATTTAGGAATATTACAATCCTCCCATCCCAAATTTTTCTTGTCCCCAAGAAACTACAAGGATAGGATTGAAGAGCCTCCTCTCCTCCTCCTATATCATCCTCATATGATAAGCACCTCCAATGAACAAGATGCTCTCTCATGAATATGTCTGCAAGTTTCTCCTCCCAAGTGTATAAGTATGCCTTTGGTGAAAAATCCATATGGATCTCATTATGAAAAAGTGGGATATCCATAGAGGCAACTATATGTGGTCTAGAGGCCTTCTTGAGGCATGGAATCAGAAAATAATTGGGAGCCTTCTTCCCCATGTGAAGCTCCAAGCCCCAAGCTATCATCCACACAAAATGAGACACCCTCCAAAATGGTAACTCATGGAAAATCCCCTCCACCTTTTCCTTCTGCAGTGTAGGTGGGCTACATATAGGAACATGGTAGAACAAATGGCCTACCCTATGCCATCTCTCCCTACAGTTATGAAAAGTGTGGAGTTTTTGTTGATATTGGGTTGCAATAGTGTTTCCCTTCAGGGACAAAGGGACAACTAGATCTTCGAAGACCCCTTCTCTAGTCTCATGAACCTTTCTTGCCAAAACCATCTCATACAAAGTGAATATAACATCATCACCATATGCCATCCAATTCAGAAATATTTTGAGTGTTATGTGTAATGCTTGATGGTACCAATGGTTTCTCCAGTGGATACAACGTAGTTTTGCTAACTGTTGTTTCAAAACATCATGTGGTAAGTTGTCGTCCATCAATTTTCTAGTTGTGCATGTTTTCTCATCTACTAAGAAGTAGTAAATGGAATTATATATCAGCTGAGAATAATAATAATAGAACAACATATACCCAAATCCATCCAAGGAAGGGATACCTCCATCACTGATATTGGTCTTAGAAAGAACATGTAGCAAAAATAGAAACTTGCCCTATTTTGGAGCAATGCGTTGTACATATATGGCAAGAGAATGAAAATATTTTGTTAGATGAAAAATAAGTGAAAACATACCATTCTTACCATGTATTGTGAGTAGGAAAAAGATGAGGTTCATGAATGAGCCCTGCCATGAGAATCTCCTCATAATGGTCTGAAATGTAAACTGATACATACTCCCATTCGAACACTCCATCAATAGATGCATACTTGCAAGTGACAACATTTTTGGCCTTAGTGATCAGGCTCTTGTCACCCCATGTTTCCATTATTTTACATGCCACATGCCAAATTCATCTACCTTGATGTTGATATAAGTGGGAGATTCCTCCTTATGTAGGAGCATCTCCTGATTTTTCAAAACTAAGGAGTAGCCCCTTTGCACCGTGATTTTTCCCCCATCTACTCCTGTAATATCATGCAAAGTATGGGAGAAAATCAGCCCATACTCTCCCAAGAGTAGCCAAAGAAACAATAGCTCTTCCTACCTCTTCACACTTCCATCATACAAACCATAAAATGAAAACATAATGATTGACATGAAGAATGGAACATCATCCCAATGCACCCAAACTCCCTGTCACCGTATGATAAAAGTGCCATGCCAAGTCCCAACCACCAACATACCCTTGGAAGTATGATATATCACATGCTAACCAAAATTTTTCAAGAGTAGCCAGTGTAGCCTTGCCTCCTGCTGCCCTGTGTCATAGATCTGCAAGTGTCTCTCTAGCCTATTTCTCATCAACATCACCCATCCAACCAGTGGTGAGTGTCTACTATCATTCTCCCAATGGGTATTTAAACAATTGAGAATACCATCCTCCCAAATCAGATTTCTATCTTTGCATTTCATGGGATGTTGAAATGTAATCTCTTGGAGATCTCCAAATGAAGACCAATCATCAATGACCAAGTTGAATCCATAAGGATCCAAGTATACTAAAGTTAAAATATTCTAATTGAGCTGTGAAATGCTCATCAAGAAAGATCCATCATAAAAATGGAAGATAATATGTGTCTCATCAAACATCTGCCTAACCCCTATTACACATGAAAAAATTTCATTAGAATGCTCAAATAATGGTTAGGCCCCGAACTCATCACTGCTACTCCATGATAGCGCTTCTAATCTCCATGATGGTGCATCTGTTGTTTCATAATCATGCTCAATGATGAACATATAGTTCTGCATTGGATTGTTTAGGAAAATACTCATCCTATCCTCCAAAAATATACACTCAAACCCCAAGAGTTTTGTGCATCTCAATAGTGACATACGAGGATTAATGTACATTTCCTCCTTGATTTTATCAAGGGTAATCTGTGTAGTGATAGTCTGTTAATCCAAATCAACATTGTGCTTTGACCCTAGGTCGTGTATTTTCCCTGATAGCATGTCCCCACAATCCCCCATATGATGTGCTGAAATAATAGGGAATGGAAATATGTGCATACCTTAGTAAAGCTTGGGAACATCATGTACTGCTACAAGGGTTTCTTCCTCCAGTGTGATGACTTCCCAAAATACTAGTGATGATGGATGCTCCTCTATATTTGCACCAGCGCTGGTATAAGTCTCATCCTCCACATGCATCTCCAGAATAGTGCATGGGACTCTAAATGTCAAGAGATCAAGACCACTTTGCAAAGGTGCAAGTGTGCTTTCTCCTACTATAAGTGCTCCTCGAGCAAGTGGTGGTGGTGATTTCTTCTCCTCTGATTTCTTCTTGTCAAACTTCTTGATCAACCTCTGAGAAAAATTTTCATAAGCAGCCACTTTTTCATGACGCAAATGGCTGAACCACCAAATGTTTGCATCACCCTCAAGGTGAAGTGCTGCAATCTCAATAGCTTCTCTCTCTACTACTGGATGTAGCAGAAAAATGCATCCAACTTCATTCCCCAAGTCCTTGTTGTTCATGTGGATGACCCATCAAAAGTAGAATATAGAAATCTATTTCTGCAAAGTCTTCTTTCTTCCTTGAGTTGGATGAACTGTGGGAGATTTAGATTCTCCTTGAAAGCCCTTCCTTGAGATTTGTATTCCGCAAGATACTCACTTATAATCTCATGACCTAAGTGTCCTCCATCTCCATGCCTTTTGTCTTCTTCTTCAAAAGAAAATGGCATAGTATGTTTCTTGGGAGCTCTATGCAATACCAATTCATTCTTCTAATAGGAAGTGCATGGACCTTCCTCATCTCGAAACCCTAGTGTGGTTTCATTGCCTTTCTCCATTTTTTTTTTCTTGACCTCCTTGGTGAGGTCCCTCTTAGATATGAAAAAATATGAGATAAAACTCATTCCTTCCATTATTTTGATCTCTTTATCCTTCTTCTTATTCTCCTAATAGAATAATGGTTGTGATTCACAGGCTGAGCCAAGATTATGCTTTGATACCACTGTAATATTACCAAATGGGAAAAGTAGGAATATAGTGCACAATAATGGAAATAATAGTGATAAATCAACACATAAAATGTAATAAGATCATATATACATCATATTAAGATCATAGTAGAAAAATGTATACAAGTTCTTTAGGAAATTCTCACTCAAGTTATGGCAAAAGCAAGCCTCAAGAGAACATGTACATGAAACATGAAGAACGCTGCTACACAGTTATAACCAAGGCTATGGAAATGAAATTTTATTAGATATAACTATTTTTGAAGAATTTAAATACACATATCTGAAGTTTTATGTCTCAAATAATGCCGGGAACAGATATCTAAGCTCCTAAATACATTTCCAAGGTAACGCGGGAAGGGTTTCCTGAAAAAAAAAAATGCAGAAAATACAAATATGTCCCTAGTGTAGAATAATCTCTGCAATTGGATAGAATATAGGAGGTTGCTGATATGATTTGGAAATGTATGAAAAACACTTCTCCTATAGATTCTCCAAATGAGAGGTTGATCTCCTCACTGAAAATCTATCTCCCCCAACTAGGGCTCCAAACCCTCTACTGCAACTACACACTGAAATAACATAGTTTCTTCAAAAAATTGTGTTGAAACTAATAGCAGTAACTTAGCCTACTATTAGATGATGAAATTAGGCTCAATAATCTCACTTACAAGCCTTCGGGATGAAGATATTCTCCCTCCACTAGAGAACAAGCTCAGAAGTTGGGTTTCTCAACCCTCCACTACTACACCCTGCAATACAACACAACTTCCTGTAGAAAATATGTTGTAGAAGAAATATAGAGCTTGGCCTAATGCCGAATAGTGGAAAATGTAATGCAAGATTCTCCCAAGAGGCCTCTCTAGGAAAGAGGTAGGATTCTCGACTAGGAACACCCTGTGCTAAACAACATTGCAATCTTAGCTAAACAACTGAAGAGAGCACAAGTATAAATAGACCATATATAAAATAATAATCTAAAACATGCCCCCATATGGATGTCATCCTCTTCCTTATATAAGTGACGAGCTTCCTCACCCTTGGCCCCACTCATTTCAGTCACTACTTCCATGCAAAGAGTCTCCAACCAAAATTGTGTTGTCCCTCATTGAATGCCTCTCCTCCACAACAACGTTGTTGATTTGGTCAAAGTTGACCCAATCTTCATGCTCCAGCCCCTTTTCACACCTAAGGGTCTTCAATCCAGCTTTTCAGATGACCTCCATTCACACTAGGAGTTTCTTTGTTCCTACTAAGGATATTTATGGGTCTCCATACCATCTTATTCCTCGAAATATGAAGCAAAACAAAATTTTAATATTCCAATTAGATAAATGATAATTTATTAATATTACAACAATATACTCCTTGGCTGAAGTTATATGTTCACCATGTCAAGCATCACCTCCTTCGTCTTCCAAAATATGATGTTCCCCCATGAGGACCTGATCATCTCTATCGACCAGTTGAAACATAGCGAAAAGAGGCCCTTAACAAATATTGATGTTATCCTACCCTATGTAGAAACATTTTATGATGCACTTACATGGTACCAATAATATGGCCCTATTCAGTTCAAAACCATCATCCATCCTAGGTTCATTCCTAGCAGATCCCCTCGTTATACCTAATCTATCATCTGATGTCACAAGGGCTCCATTGTGCATGATGTTCAAATCAAGCACCAAAGCTAGTCAAGACATGGAGACGAGCATTAATGACACCAAGTCCTTGGCCATGACAACCTCTCTAGCCTATGCCACATCCCAATCCCCTTTCCTCTCCCCCCCAGCTAGTTTCATGTCACAGTAGGTCATGGCCATGGTGGTCCTACCAAACTTATCATTTGCAATACAATTTTGGTACCTAATCCCACCCACTCCAATGGGAGTCATGCACATCACCTCTACAGGATTAATCCCCATCAATCCTAAACTAGCCCCAGCCATTTAGGATACTGTCACAAACATCCCTACAAAGGAAATCCCCATTGCAGAACTAATGATTACGACTAAGAAAACCGAGAGAATAAGAAAGAAGGTGGAGACTCCCACCATGCAATGGGAATCACCATGCTATACCATATGTGACGTAGTAGGACACCCTACCCACATCTTCCCAGATCTGGATGAATTAAAACCGCTCCTTAGCTCTACGAAAAATATCGTGACACCATGTTCCCATAAAAAGGAACCTGCCACCAAAATTTAAGGCAAAGCATTGTGCACCAATCACGCATGCGCTATCTGCAGCATTTATGGACACTATACCCATCATTTCTCAAAAATCCCATGATATAGGGATGCCTTACATACCATTGAGTGATCCTATCAAGAAGATCCCTCCACCCAGTTAGCTAGAGAAGAACCTTGCACCATCCTTTACCTGCAAGAGGGATGATAGTCTCCAGAAAGCCTCCCAGCCATACCTCCTCCTCCCATCAAGCGCTGCATACTCTATGACGATCATGATCATTTTATCATCAATTTCCTAGCTCTCGAAATGTTCCAGCGATGGTATCTATAACATGTAGTATATCGCACTGACATGGACACCCAATATTCATGTCAGATATGCAGTGGAAATCACCCACTGCGTCATTGTCACTACAGCCTAGATTTGTCTTAGCACTGGCTAGTTTACACTCAGCCATAATTCACCTCTCCTGAGAAGATGGCTCTGACTCAAAATCTATGAGCAACTTGAAAACCAAAGAATATGTGATGAGTAGATCGATCCTCTTTCTATCATCTGAAAGGTGACCAATTAGGGAACCTTTAGGTACCCCTAACTGCTCTTTGTAGAGAAGAACAACATGTGCGTTATGTAAAATTCCCAATCATGTGGTCGCCACTTGCCCTCACTTAGAAGCTTTACGCTGCTGGTACCCCGTCACGCCACCAACTGAGCATGATGGGCACCCCATATCTAGGCTATTTTTCCTAGTATGCCAGGGAAATCACCATGAACAATGTTGTAATTATATTCCAAAAGTTCGTCCTCTAATTGATATGATAAATACATTATAGAAGAAACCAGATGATCTTCTCAAACGATATAGAAATTATATCAGCCCCAGGCCAACAACCCCACACCCACATCAGCCTGATGGGAAAACTGGAATGGCAGACAAACCAAGCATGACCCAGCTTCAAACTTAGATAACATGCAAACTATGTGTTCTGATTTCCCACCGGGTCAATCAGTGAAAAGAACTAAAGCACCTCGCAAACAATTTTCGCACAGTCTCTACTCTCTCGTAGAAACTTCTCTCTAACCAAGAGAAAATCATGCATACTTATTGCCGGATTTGTTCACATTTTCATCATATAATTAAATGTGAGCATCTCCCCAAGCTAAGAGCGGAAAGAGCAGTGTTAACTATACACTCCCCAAAATATTTATACATACCTAAGTGAACGACACAAAAATGGAAATAGAAGACCTTGTATTCTACAACAGATCCTGTCCAGGCGTCCACATTCGAGAGAAAGAAGAGTATTTATGCCCACATAATATACTCAGTTGGCACAGTGGTACCATGCACCATTTTTACTGGCCATAGCCACGAACTAGAGGCATGCCTGCTAATGGAAACATGCAGGCACCTCTACACCAGGCACAATTTCCATCGAGAAGAAATTGACCATTCTAACAGGGGACCCAACGTTGCGCTTACGCAAACTCCCATCATGGAGATTCTCCCCCCACCAAACGCTAATGAAACTATACACCATATATGATTCATATCATCATGTATCAGAACTATGACTCGATTTGTCTGCTCAACTGCCATTAGTGTCGAGTTAGCTGCAACTACAAGAGTAGTTGTACCTACAACAGTGCAGACCCAATCTGTCTACACTCTATCAACCGCGTCTAGTTCCACCACGTCGATGATGGAATCCTTATTGTGTCTATCAAATATCTCCATGCGGATTGAACCTCCTCATCACAACCTTGTGCAGGATCTATCCCCTTTATGGTCCCTATTTCATTCAGATGAAGGCAACCTAGAGGCAATGACGGAGCTGGGTTATCCATGGGATGCAATGCATCACCATTCACTTTTTCTCCCCAAGAAAATGTTCAATCCTAACAAGAAAAAAGAACAAGAGATCTATGAGATCGAATAAAAATATTTCATACCATTAGGGAAAGTCGATTGGTTCAAGAATCTTATCTCGACGCTTGATGCATTTAAGGAAGAAAATATGTCAAACATCTCACATACCGTCAAGGTAAACATATCCCAAAATCCTGGAAAGGTCAAACAAATATCATTGGGGGAGCATGCTCTCCAGAAGAAATAAACTCTTATACCTAATTACTACAAGAGTATAGATATATCTTCATGTGGCACTACTCAGAAATGCCTGGGCTTAGTCCCACTATCATAGAGCACCATATTGACACTCGGCTTGACATACTTTTAGTACGTCAGAAACAACATCAACTGCACCCATCAAAGGTAGAAGAAATAAAATGAGAAATTGATAAGCTTCAAAAAGGCGGGTTTATCTACCCCATTACTTACACATCTTGGGTTTCCAACCCTGTTCCCGTCATGAAAAAATAGGGCAAAATACGTGTTTGCACCGATTTTCAATATTTTATCAAAGCATGTCCCAAGGACAATTATCCCACTCCATTCATCGACCAATTCATTGATGCTTTTGCATGTCACGAGGCTCTCTCTATCATGGACAGATTCTCTGGGTACAACCAAATTCAAATCTTTCATACATACCGGTACAAAATCATGTTAACCACCCCCTGGGTCATATTCACATACAAGGTAATGTCGTTTGGCCTAAAAAATGTTAGAGCCACCTTCCAAAGGGCCATGAACCATATAATTCATGACTTGGCACACCTTATCCTTGCCTACTTGGACGACCTAACCATGCACTCCAAGAAGCGCTTAGACCATCTTAAGGATCTATGATTGGTATTCCAATGATTCTAACAACAGAACCTATAATTGAACCCCCTAAAGTGTGTCTTTTGTGTCACAACAAGAAGACTCTTAGGCTTTATTGTTTCCTATAAATGGATTTGCATGGACCCCCTCAAGTTCCAAGCCATCAAAGAGGTACCTCCGCCTCGAACCCTTAGGAAACTACAAATCCTGTAAGGGAAGGCCAATTTTCTAAGACGCTTCCTACCAAATTATGTCGCTTATGCTCAAGGGTTCCTACGCCTCCTTTGCTAGGACATACCATTCAGATGGGATGATCATGCCTAGCAAGCATTCGATGCACTGAAAGAAACATTTTCTTCAACACCACTCATCAGTCCCCCAGACTATGACAAAGATTACATCCTATATCTATCGTCTTTTGAGATCACCTTGGCCGGAGTATTGATCTAGGAAGGCCCGGATGGGAAGGAGCACGTAATCTATTACATCAGTAAAACCTTAGCAAGCCCAACATTAAGATATGAGCCCAAGGAAAATACTGCCCTCGCATTAATACACGTAGTCCAATATCTTTGCCACTACATCATCTTAAAGACCACTATGGCAGTTGCAGATATTAATCCCATCAAATATCTGCTCACGTGCTATCTAATGATCCACAAGTATGCTCATTGGATAGTCATTCTCCAAGAATACGACTTGCAATTTTTCTTCCCTAAAAGAAAAAAAGGCGCTTATCTTAGCAGAGTTCATTACGGACCTCTCAAGAAACACCAAGGGATCACTAGTAAATGATTCGCTACTAGATGAACATCTCTTATTTGTAGCAACCAACAAAACTTGGTACAGAGATATTCTCCTCTTCCTACAAACCCAAAATTTTAGACCTCATCTCACTCAAGATGACTGTCGGCACATTTGTCATCTAGCTCCCCCGATATCTCCTCATAGGAGATGTTTTGTACCAACAGGGCATCGATGCCATTTTACGTCAATGCCTTACTCACGAACAAGTGGAACAAGCCCTTAATAACTGCCATGGAGGAGCTTGCGGTGACCACCTCTCTGGGATGGCCACCGCCCAAAAAGTCTTATGGGTAGGATATTTTTGGCCTTCCTTGTTTTGTGATTGCATTACAGTAGTCAAGAGATGTAAGCAATGTTAGTGCTTCACTCATAGAGCAAGATACCCTCTCGCTCCTATGAACCCTATCGTCGTCGCCAACCCCTTTTGTAAATAGGGAATTGAGTTCATGAATTGTAGCCCCGCATCATCTGACAATCATAAATACATCACAGTGGCTGTTGATTATTTCACCAAGTGGGTGGAAGCCATGCACACATATGAAAACACTGCAGAAACCCATGCTCAATTTATCTTTAACCACTTGATATCCTATTTTGGCATTCCTAAGGAGTTAGTCTCTGACCATGGGAAAGACTTCGAGAATGAATTTTTCCAGGAGCTTTCCCACCACCTCGAATTCAGCCATGAATTATCTTCATCATACTACCCACAGTCCAATGGATAGGTAGAAGCTGTAAACAAAGTCCTCAAAACTATGTTACAACGCATGGTGAATAAGCATAAAACCAACTGGCACCATATGATTTTCTCTTCCCTATGGGAATACCGCACGGCTATGAGAACGTCTACTAGTTTCACTCCCTTCAGCTTGGTATATGGGGTCGAAGTCGTGATTCCCATATAAAACAAGATCCCAAATCTACATGTCTCCATCAAACACCTTAATGATACCCAGCCTCTAGAACAACATCTAGTACAATTGGAACTTGTCAACGAAATCTGATGATAGTCGCTGCAACACAACGAGGCCCATAAGAAATGGGTAAAAGCATCGTTCCACCACCACATCAACCCTCGCTCATTCACTTAGGGAGAGCTAGTACTTTGCTACGATGTTGCAAAAGAAACCCTAGGGCCAGGAAAGTTCAAAACCTTGTGGAAAGGACCCTAGATCATAAAACATTGCCTCCTCAAGGGGCATACATCTTGACTGAACTAGACGGGACATGCCTCAGCAACCTCGTCAATGGCCTTTACGTCAAGAAATTATACCCATAAGGGCCAAAGAGGCCCTACACTAGAGTCAACATATACAGACCCAACCAGTGTAAAATTTTGACCAAAAGACTTGCTACAAAATGCACCCGAGTTTCACAATATATTACCAACCCAAACCCTACTTCGGATTTTCTGATGGAGCATCAAGATGGTCTCAAAGTTTAGAAGCAGCCTCTTAGGTCATCTATCACCCTAACCGATCACCACTCTACACCAATGGCATGTGCATCGGTTCAACAACAAATAATCAGGCATAATATGACGTTGTCATCAGACTTATGTGCGATACCCTCCATCAGTGCATACACCATATACATATCTACCTTAATTCCCAGTTAGTTGTGTCGCAGTTGATCCATAAAATTGATACACGAGATTCACATATATTTAGAAAATAATTGGGTGCAAGAATATTATGCAGACAATTTGACTACATTACATTTACACATGTACCATGGAGTAAAAACCAAATAGTTGATCGCATAGCTAACAATATTCTAAATTGGAATGCATCTCGGATAAACCATCATACATAAAAAACAAAAACATAGAAAACATATATATCCATAAACATAATATAATACATAAGCAGAAACAAGGGGCACACCATGTAGAGGCACAAAAAATATCTCTCACATATATATATATATATATATATATATATATATATCTCAAAATGTATGTGTCTGAGTATAAAAAAATAGTGTCACTGACCCATTGGTCAGCCCAAAAGATACACATATCAAGTCAAAAAAAATAAGTGAAGCATCCTCATAATGCGTTCTTTCCTCATGTAAAAAAAGGACTCTAGGGTGGTGTTCCATTAGGAGGGGCACCTCGATCCATTGCCACTCTTGGTACCACTACTAGAGCCATCATCAATACACAGACAGCCACCCAATGTAAAACTGGCCAATATCCCCTCTCGCGGGCCATCAAGGTCTCTAGCCATACATCCTCGAGGTCATCTAGAAAGCCTCGAGTAGGCATCCTCTTGGTCAAGCAGCCCACTCGACCCTAGGCATCCTCTAAAGCTACAACATATTCAGTCGCATTAGCACGAGCTCGCTCAACAACAGTCTTGGCATTAGCCGAGCTACTACCTTCCCCCGAAGGGCCAGCTTCACGACCCGCTGCTCCACCCAAACGCTGGGCAGGAGCTCTCCCTACCCCCCGATAGCTCCTTGAGGTCGCCAAATTGGCTGGTGCCCAACCAACTGAGCCACCAGATGACTGACCGTGCCAACATCTACAAGAGTAACCAAAACTATTCCAATGTCATCATAATACACATATAAATGTAAATACTCAAATAAATCCATAAAACACAAACACATACCTGTTGGCACCCAAGCATATCTCGCAGTAAGACCCATCTCTGGATCTCACCGGAAGTCCATCCCTACATAAGGGAATGACAGGAACATCTGAGGTTTGGCCTCAAACTAAGCCTCTGTGGTGGCATTCCAGTAATGCCCCACCCTACCACCACCTCCTTGAGGAATCACGGGAGCCCACCTGATCATGCAAGCCTCCTCTGGCCCCCCAGTGGGAAATGCCACCACATGTCTAGAAACACCACCCACTCGTACATAATGTTGCATAAGATGCTGGCATAGGTAAACAGGTTCGATCCATCCTAGACCTTGGGAAGTTGTGCCAACATCCCGTCGTAACAGAAACGAGAAGAGTAAAAAAGGTGCCCAACCCTCAGCTGATGCAAGACACCAAACTATGGAACCAATGCTTTATGAGGAGCAGATGAGCCTGCTAGTCCAAAAATGGTCTCTAAATCACACCGCTCAGCCAAATCTGTCACTGTAGCAATAGCGATACACCCCTCTGTAAGGAGCGCCCTGCCGCAATGACATGCCTGGAAGTGATGAAGATCGACCCTCCCAAATGGAAGTGGATATAGAGGCACCTCACCTTGAGGCAGCAACCCAATCATAAAGTAGATATTAGTATTGAGACGGATAGTGGCGTCACACCCACGTAGTGCCATCACCTTGCACCACCTATTCCAACATTGGATCAGGTAGCGCAAAATTTAATCCTGTGATCAAAGAAGGTCGTTCTCCAAAATTTTTTGGAGACCCACTGTGCCAATTTTTGGTGCACCTGACCATCAGAAGCTAAGGAAATATTGAGCTTCGGCTAGTCCCTATCCATCCACAACATCTTGTCATCAAAACAGGATCACATCAACATCATGAAAAACACCAAAAAAGAGACAAAATTTCCAAAAATATTGACAAGAAACTAGCTCGGCTCTCCGCACGCCTATTCCATAAACAAGTGTGAGGAGGGCACACATGTTCTTCTCATAGTCATGCAAAGGGTGAGCCCAAAGCTTGGACAGGTGCACAAAACCTCCTTTTTTCATGCAAAAGGTGTGCTAGTACCCTGATCACTTGTGCAGTCAGGGAAAAAACTAGTTAAAGATCCGTACAAACTAGTATTGTACAAACCCTACACTCACAGAATAAAAAAATTAAAATTCAAGATTTCTTGGAGTTTACCTAGCCAAAAATAACTAATCCTGGGTTCTAAGGCTAACCGTAATGGCAATAACTGCTCTACAAATCCTCTGATCTATAAATACTCAATAGACACAAATGAATCAAATTGAGCCATATTCGCTTATATGTCGCACTTTTCATAAAATTTTGAGGACCACAACGAGAGCTCAGAAGGCCCAATCACCAAACTGAAAGCATCATTATGATTAGTTCTCCATAACGCCCAAGGGTAGTGCCACACATTCACACCCTCGAAAAATTAAATTTTCAACACTGGCAGGTATGCCTTCTCTCATCTTCTTCTTTAAGCACATGTATTTCAAGTAAATATTTGAATAGAGAAGATTCTTTCACTTGGGGTATTTTTTTTTGAAGGTAGTGTGCAAACCATCCATAGCTCCATCCACTGAAAGTTATATAGTAGTTATCATTCTACCCCCAGCATGATAGAGTCCCAGAAAAAATCTGCATATCCTGACATCATTTCTCCACTAGAAATCAACCATAGGTTCCAAAAACCTGACCATGTTTATCATCACCTCACCTCGCACATGATAAGCATCCTCGTTGGTTAGTAGAGCCTCCCCTCCATGGCGCTTGTCACCCAAAGTAGACCATATATCACAACAAAAGAGACGCCATGGCCATATCACTATAGTTTGGGAAGCACCTCATGCCTATTCACTCACCATGCATCAGGTCAAGTTTTACCATATCAAAATAAAACCCCTTTCCTAGATGACCAAGTTATGCAAGTTGATCAGAAGTGCACTACCATGCCTCATATTTTTCCTACCATATTGCCATCAACATAACCCAGTTGTGATACTTTTTCATCCGCTTCATCAACCTCGCACATGAGACCAACTAATGGGGCCCCCACCCTTAGAAAAACACCTTCCTCACATCATTAGTGAGTGAAAAATTTCATGTTTTGGGGCACTTGTCTCTGTGTTTTGTACAAACCAAACCCCATTATTTTATTATTTTGGTAAGTGTATAAATACTGCAAATGACGAACTACATCCCCCATCCACCCATTCCTTTTTTATCCCATGGGAATAGTACCTCTTCACCCTTGGTTAGAGTATCACACCCTCACATAAAAGCCACCATGACATTCATAACTAGTTTATACCCGCCCTGGAATTCCTACCGACTCCAGGGTTTCCCCATCAGAAGTAGTTATGGTTGTCGCCAAGCTACTTTTTATACTCTGACCTTGGGCCACTAAATCTCCATCATCATTTTTCAGCCACCCCCACCATCATGCCTATGTTAAACCCATCACATCTAGCATCCTGATCCTCCGTATCAATGACCCTCTCGTTTGTTTGAGGCTCCCTTTTTTTCGACATCAAACCTTCTTTTCCAAAAATGAAGCGGTACCTTGGATCACCCCTCTCCATAAAAGGGCATCCTCAAGTGGAATTGTCGGAGACATCAGTACCCACATATTTCATCGGTCCTACTAACATTTGGCTACAACACAAGATTTCATTTCAAGATGGTATTGTACCTTACAACCATTCCACTTTGATCAAATTTTTCGAAGACACGTGCCTCTATAAGCATCTCTTTCAGCAATGCTTACACGGGAAGGTCCCAACCAGCGCCAATCCGTAAAATGTACCACATTCCACCTATTTTCAAAGAGAAAATTCCCCTGAGGGCATCAACAGTTGTCAAGCAATAGATCACTACCATACTAGTGACGCAGACAGAATTTGCATCTGTCATATCGATTTGTTTAACTAGCCAAAGCATCACGAGCATGGGACATGCCTGCCTTGTAGAAAATTTGTATCTATTGTATTGTACCTTTACTTTCAAGGATCCCACACAATATGGTCGCTCTTTAAACGAGTGCAGGGTGTCTCCAACTCCAAGCTACATGTAGTTCTCTCTCTATATCCACAAAGAAAAGAAACTATAATGTATTTCGGCTATACAGTTCTTCCTATATGTCACACATTAGGGGGAAATTGTTATCACTGGAAAATGAGACAAGCAATGATGACATTATTTAATGTCAGGTAGAAGGATTTATAGGGCTAAGAGACATTAGCGAATATGAAGTATTTAAAAATCTCTAATTTCTGAAAGGAGAAATAAAATTGTGCATATAAAGAACCACTCAAATGCACCTTTGCACACAGAATTATTTGATAAGCGCGCCTTTGTGTGACTTTTCCTCAAAAAGCTGCACAGTCCTAAGAGTGGTGGGAGTCACTTTCTAGGACCACAAGGAACACTCTAGGACATTGATCCCACACTTGAGTCCACCTAACGATAGCCACCCAAGCCTCATTAGGACCTCAAAGGAGCACACAATGGAATAAATTTGGCACACAATGGAATCACCCTCCTCTCTTGGGTCACCATCCACAATGTACTAAGAGAGGGAATGAGGATTTGAATTCTCCTATAAAAGGCCAACAAGAGATAAACAATAAGATAGAAATTTTTTATGTTGTCCAGAATTTCCCCAAGTAATAGCAGCAATGCATGATCCGGAGCAGAGATAGAGGGGACTCGGTTGTTGGCCATCCAACAACTCCAATCCACCATAGAAGAGAGAGGGAGACTTTGTGCCAAAGCAGCTAGGAAGTAAAGACATCCTTGCATCAGGACTTAGAGCCCCATAGTTCCAAGGGCCCTTTGGCAAGTGGGTTAAAGTTTCATCCTCATTTCCTACTAGCACTCAATAAGAGGGGACGTAAGTGTTTCCATTTGGATTATTGAAGTTGTTTGGCTCTATTTAGAGATTTTGTGTTATTTTTTTTAGTTTTAGTTTAGCTTTTATGTTTGCACATGCACGCTATTTCTCTATATATTATGTTTATGTTTGATCATGTTCCACTAATTTGCTTGATTCCATCTATTTTCTTCATGTGACCAATAACTTAAGAGGGAAAACTACCCCTCTTAAGAAAACATGATTTGGTACATTCGTGCGCAAAACACACCAACGCAATTGGTTTTCCAGTTTGGTTATTTCAACCCCCATGGTTTCAAATGTCCAGACTGCTTCTCAACCAAGTTTGCCTCCACTTGAGTAGTGTCAACCTCATGTTGATCCTAAATTTGACCCCTCGTCTTCTTTGCATGTTTCTTCACCTTGTTCTTCCTCTTCTCCTAGTTAAAGTTTGTATTCTAGTAACCAAGAAGCTAAGAATAAGAAGAAGAGGATGAAGAAGAAGAAGAAAAATAAGGAAATGGGGAAATGAAGTGACCATTGCTACTAATGTAACTGATGTTGAAAAACCTTCCAATTAGCCTCGCAAATTCAAATTCCCTTACAAGTTATGTAATGGTGACAACCTTATTAGATATTTTCCTGGTATTCCCAAGATATTAGAAGTGTGGTCCATGAACTTAAATTGACCTTTATCATTAGCCTCTGGAGATCATGTTGGTGATAAACCTTCAACTAGCGCTAATAAGGCCCATGGGAAAAAGGGTAAAATCAAATTTCCTTGTAGGTTATGTGAAGGGAGTCATCCCATTCAACTTTGTCCTTATTTGGATGAAGCCTCCAAAGTATTGGATAACCTTATAGCTTCTTAACCTTGTCTTCCCTCTGGTTATCAGAATATTTCCTCTAATCCTCTACTAGTTGATCAAGTGATTGATCAGAATTTGTCTCTGGTCAATTGCACTCTCTCCAAAATTGAATCCCATGAGTCTATTCTCGACCAACCATTGGTTGAGAAAATGGTTGACCTGATTCCACCTTTAGTGGATCGTGATTTTCCCATAGAGAGTGAACCTAGTACCACTCAGGATATTTTTTTTTTCTTCATATTCCCATGAATAGGAGGGAAATCCTCCCATTCCCATGATACAAGATGATTATCCGCCCATTCCTGTGACACAGGCGGGAAGTTCTACCGTTACCACAGCACCCCCTCCAAGTATTTTGGTCACTTCTTTTGATTGGATTTTCCTAGAAGTATATATTCTTCCTTATTATGTGCCTTTTTTTATCACAATAGAGGCCTATAGTGTGGTCGTAACTAGCACAATAATAGATGAAGGTTCATCTATTAGTATTGTGCCCTCAACTACTTGGTAATATTTTGGTTCTTCACAACTTGTGCCTATTACCCAGAATTTATTAGCTTTTAACAAAGGAAGTAGCCTACTGTTAGGGACCCTTCCTAAGTTTCCTATTACATTGGGAGGAAATAATACCTATATAGATGTGATGGTTGTCCAAGTCCCTTTGGAATTTAACTTACTCCTTGGGCGCGACTATACTTATGTCATGGGAGCTATTATTTGTTCTCTATTTCATGTGATTTGTTTCCCGCATGAAGGAAGAATCATGACCATTGATAAACTTTCATTCATTGGTCCTAATATGTATCCCAGTCAACCATCATCCCTTACTGGTCCTTACATGAAAGTGGTATCTTCCCTACCACAGGTTAATTATGTGGCAACCTATTCCATGACTGCGGCTGTTGATGATTTGATTAGTAATACAGTTCGTCATGTAATGTAGGCAATGGACCCTGATTTCCACAATGTTGCTCTCCTTTTTGATGAGAATCTCTTGGAAGCCATGACATCTTATGTGTCCCAATTAGGTCTTTGGAGCATAGTTCCTTTTCTTGTGTCAAGCTCGTTAAAAAATGGAACAAAGTGTTCAAAGAAGAGTTGTCTTGTTTCAAGCTCCTTAAAAAAGGAAACAATATGTCATGAGGATAGTTCGTATTCTATGTCGACCTCGTTAAAAATGAAACATGTTACTTGTGAGCATATTTCTTTCATTATGTCAATCTCACTAAAAAATGAAAAAATCCCCTTCTAATTCAAGTCTTTAATTTGATCTCGTAAAATCCTAGTCAAGTATTTCACTTGATATCATAAATGAATCTTCATTCCATCTCCATGTTAGTAACCTATAGTCTAATTAGGTTATTGAAGTGAAGTTTGGGGGGCATGTACCTCAAATTGAGTCATGATGATTGGGGCATACAAACTTATTCCAAGCACAATTTTTCCATATGTTTAAAGATTGTGTCAAAAATGAAACCATTCCTATTAATTTCTCATGATTTTCATTTTGTCTGCCTCTTTTTCTAGATGAGCCTTCATTTTCAATTTCCATCGGACCATCTTCCTATCTAATCATATGCTCTCACTTGGTTATTTTATGCTTTCCTAGGGAACCACTGGGATGAGTGGTTTTTTTAGCTAGCCTTGCAACCTTTCCATGTTTTTGAGTAGTTCCATCATCACTAGAACCAGTTGCTACCCTTTATGGCACTCATTCCTTCAGGAGGAGTCATCTTTTAGCTCTCTTTAGATACTAAAATATGAAACGATTTCTGAGCACTTTTCCTTCCAAGATCACTAAATTAAATGAATTGACGTCATATATGTATACATTTAACCCTTTTTCTGGTTGAGTTTGACTATTTATGAAAATGGAATACCTTGGTTAATCATGATCAAGAGGTTCTCTCAAATATTTTTTTTCTACCTTTTCGGATTCAAGAGAATATTTACAAAAAAGGACCTTTTGGAGTTTTATTTTTTTTTCTCTTTTTCAAACTCCCTAAACATGAAAAATATACTGAGTTACTCCTATGTCAAACTCGTAAAACTTAAATGATGAAGGACTTTTCACCATGACAATACCGAGCTACTCCTTCCTAGGTCTCCTTAAACTTACTAGGATCGATTCATTTGAAAGGTTCAAATTATACTCTAAGAATAAGGTATCCTCTTAAAGCTTTCTATAAAAAATAAATAGGTACTCGTTAGAAATAATGAGGGAAAATGGAATTGAATTATATTTTGTGTTATGTACCAAAGGAAACATGTCACTCTGGAACATGACACTCATATGCATCTCATGTTAGGTTGGGGATATCCTTCATTCCTCACTTTCCTTCCTAGGTTTGGGAAATCCATTTTCCTCTCATTCGATCATTATTTACTTTCATCATGACCTTTGGTCCATTTTTTGAGTCAAATGTTTCTAAACTCCAAATTCGTGTCACCGATATGTTCAAGAGAAGTCCTATCCCTAACAGTTTAACATCCTCTTCTTATTTTACCCTCTCTGTAATAGTCTTGAATAAATCTTATCATCTTGAGAAATCCTTTGTTTCATGTCAATGATGTGGGAATCATTATGACCCTCCTTCAACGGATCACTCCCCATTGAATTCAACTTATTATTCAGGAAGATAATTTAGAAAATTCTTTTCAGTAGCTATTATACAAAAAAATTTCACTGTCCATGTACTCCTCGTTCCTGATCCTGGAGACCCCTAACAGTGACCCCCATGTCTATTTTCCATCATGAAGATGTTCCATCATATCCATTCTAGCATAATGAGTAAACACTCTGTTCACCATTCTTGAAGCAACTCCCTAGAAAATTGATTATCTGGAGCGGTGCACCCTCGCCATGTCTCGCTTGCGATGATGGTTCTTTTTTGGTCTAGGTCAGTGCCGATTCATGCTAGAATGAGGATCATACCCACGCTGATCCTCTGCTAGACTTTTTTTTAAATGGAAGTGAAGCTTTGAGATATAGAAGTTTCATGGCAGAGAGCTCATTTTTTGTTTCTGAGGATAGAACCGAGCTTCTCCCTTTGGGCTCTTTGTTCCTACAAAAGTAGAACCACCCAAAGGGATGACCCATTTCCCCACCTTAAGTGGATCCATTCTCCCTCCTCCTTTGCTATAAAATGGACAATCTCCCGTAGCTCTGGTCGTTAGAATAGAGATAGAAGAAAGAGCATAGAGATATTTGTTTCTATAGGTATGATGCAAGAGTTGAGACCTTTTGCTATCCATATCAAGGTTAGAAAGCACTTTGGAGAAGTTCCTAGATGAGGACCCGTTGAAGGAGAGCCACGACATCAAGGCGCAGGTTGTAACTCCCCCTCTCTATTTTAATATAATACAATTGATTCATGCTTTCCATTCTCGTCTTTAATGTGTGATTGGATTCTTATTTTACCTGAATCAAGTAAGTAGTTTGTATATGCATGATATATTCTATTCTTTCATGTTTTTTGTTGTTTGATTCCTTGTGAAGGTAACCAAGCGTCGATGATGATGAAGATCTTACTATGGAGCACGAAGGATCAAAGGATTTGAACAAGTATTAGCATCAAATTGAGTTAGGTGATCTATTCACGATATGCATATATTTAAAATCTAGGAAATTAGGCTTCTAATTGTTCCCTGTTGTTACTAGACCCATCCTAGGGCTAGAGGGATCGTCTCTGTTGGCAGAGAGGATTTTCATGCATAACAAATTGGAGACTCCACTAGGGAGTTATAGCCTTTCAGTCTCCTATTTTTTATTTTTTATTTCTTGTTTTCTCATTGATTTTCATCGAGCATCCATCTCCTTGTCTCTATAGCTTCTGTAATTTATTACAAAATTTTATCTCTCTACTAAAGTGATAAGCATGGTGTTAGTGTAGAAAGCCATTTTTTTTAAGTCCTTTCCTTGATCGGCTCAAGTATTTCTCTGATAGTCGTGCCAATCGGTGGTAAATGCATTTTACACAGTCGCGCTTTTACCCTTCCAGCGCACGTTGTGGCTTAACAATCGGGTCGATTTTTGTGTGTGACTTCTTTAGGGTTTCCTTTGTTTGGTCAGCCAGTGGGTCTTATCCTTCCAAGTGTTATTTATTGTTTGAATATATCTTGTTATTCTATGTTTAGTGACACTTCTAGTTCAAATTTTTCACCTTTGGTTGTCTCTTCTGCAAATCTACTACATCCTTGTCTTCCTAGGGTTTCTAGGAATCCTTGGGTCATTTAAATAGTTGCTTACTTTTTTGACCTCCATACTTCTAATTGAATCGAGTCTTTTCATGCCTTTCAAACTTTTTGTTTGATTGAGGTCCGTCTTTCAGTCGGTTCTCACGAATAGCATTTTTCAAGTGTTAACTCTCAATGCATTTGAGTTTCTATTCGCCATCAAGCACATATTACAATTTCTTGTCCTCTGAGTGGAGTTTGTTTTCTTTGAGTGATTGATCAATGTGTGAATGAAGAGTGCTTTGTTTTGAATAAAATGGTCTATGCCTCTCTTTGATTTTCGAAATATTTGCCTCTTACATGCATTTTTGAGAGATTTCATTAGTACTCGAAGCATTGTTGGTTGATTTTCACTCTACATTTCGCATTGTGCTTATAAGAAAAATATAAAAATATTTTTGTTTTGTTTCACTTTAGAAAATGAAAATTTCATTTCGATTCGCTTCTAAGTGCATTTAGTGAAAGGAAGAAATTGTAAATTTTTTTTTTCTCTTTAAAATTCCACATTAGAAGAGAAAATTAAATGTCATTTTATGCGTTTGTTTGTTTCTGCATTGATTGTGTGAGTTTCTCTCTCCTTGATTAATGCAGTATTCATCGAAATGAATGACTCTTTTCTCATTTAGCTACATATTGGGGGTTCAGGTGACATCGTTAGGGCTTTGAAACCGAGACATAATTCAAGATAATCCTTAAAATTTATTCAATCAACCTAAGGAGCATTTGGAACCTAACAAATCACATTTAGAGGTCTAGGCTAGAGATGTGTTTCGACGTCGTTAGGCATAGGAGTTGTCACTAACAGTCTTCGTTACAACCCGGGGGAGATATCCCGTACCACATATGGAAGTATATTGATGTAAGAAATTATATTTTGGGACTCTTTCATCGAACAGATACGCATCAGAAAACACTAGTATGGATTTGTACTACCATGTACTGTACTGTCAAGCATATTTTGGGAGACACCATTAGGCTGCAAACCTGCCATAGGTAACTGAGTCAGCCACCTTGTAAATGTGATACATCAACACAAAATTTGAGGAGATTGGCTACCATACGTTAAGTCCTTGGTCATTTCTCTTTCATATGATCACCAAGGTGTATATTGCAGTTCAAAACTACCTGGTAATCCTTTTTTCCTAGCTTACCCCTTTTTTATTTATTTCATTTTTTCTAAAATTAATTGCCCACGATCACATGGCTTACGTGTTAGAACATGTGTGGACCACATCACGAGTAAATAATTATCAAAAGATATTGTTTAAAGCCTTGAATTAATTATTTTTCTCCTCTTATACTTTTTGAGATAAGATCATCATGGTTCAACCACCAAGTTCAGTTTCCTCTCCATCCACTCCTTCCGAAGATGCATTGTCACATGTCTCTTCTGATTCTCCACCTATGACTGGGACTCAAAATAGTGAGTCCAAACTAGTTCTGAGTATGCAACCTATAGCCTCTCGATCTCCTCCTAATGTGCCAGTAGGCTACATTGCCAACCCTCCAAATCCATTATTTGATCCTATTGAAATCTCCCCTCAATGAACATATAGTCCCTATGATACACCTAGTTTACTGTTTGTGAATTCACCTCTGGAACCGCTGCCCATCAGTTATTTCTGATGGCTTCTAGAGGAGAGGTTTCATTCCCCCTAGAGGTTTCAAGCACCATCAGTGGTGAAGATGAGTCCATATATGAGGGAACTCAATTCCCTCCCGAGGGTTTTCCCTATGTGAATACCTCTCGGCCTTCCTCCAAACCATATATTCCGTAGAATTACACCTCCTTGGGACACTTGATCTCGATTATGTCAAGTGCTACGCCTTTGTATTAAAATAATCTTTGGTAGAATACTAGAGTATCTGACCCTAGTCGGAGTGTTTCCAACATAACCATTTCCATGACTGATCGAAGTATAGCCATGCCTACTTTCGCAAAGTTGACTATTTGCATAGGTTTTTTAGCAACTCTTGTCACTACTCTTGTGTCGATCCCATCGAATTATGTTTCTGGAGGAGGTCCTACCCTGTCGAATGTTTCCCAACCTTCCATTCGACCATCTGTGAGTGGAACTCAAGCTTACATTATGGGTTCCTCTCAACCAACTGGCAGCATTCCTATGCTTTTTGGATCATCTCATCCGACAGGGTTCACATATGATCAACATCAATAATTTTTATAGAGCCTTAACCAGTAGTAGTATCTCCCGTATGGTTCCCAACATTTTCATACTTAGCCGGTAAATCCGCATGGATTTCAAGGGCAATCTGGCTTTCACCTAGGGGGTTACATCTATCAACAAGGTCTTACCTATGGTCAAAATCGATGTTATGGGCCACAAGGGAAACCTTCCGTACAACAGGAAATTCCTTATGTACAACCTAATCAAATATTTTCTCATCAAGGTCACTTTTCCTATTTTTAGCAGGGACAACCTTTTGGTCAACTAGGTCAACCCCAATTTCAGTAGGGTCAACCTTTTTTCCAGCAAGGACAACCCTCCATTCAACCAAATCAGGTATTTGTACAACCTGGTCCTCAGGTGCAACCTAGTCCTCAGGTAAAACCTGGTCCTCAAGTACAACCCGATCCTCACGTACAACTTGGTCCTCAGGTACAACCTAGTCCTCAAGTACAACCTAACCCTAAGGTAAAACCTGGCCCTAAGGTACAACCTAGCCCTCAGGTACAACCTCTTCCTTAGGTACAACTCGGCCCTTGGGTACAACCTGGCCCTCAAGCATAACCTGGCCAACCTCAAAAAACTTAAGGGACTATCCATCAACCCCAAGGCAATCCATACCAAACCTTCCAACACACACAAAATCTTTATGTTGCAAAGTATGGTTAGGCTGGACCTTAGTGGTATGTCGTAGGTCAGAGCCTATTTTTGGGTTATAAACCAGGATATGGTCAGAATCCACAAGGTTTCAATCCTTATGGACAATATCAATATCGGAAAAACCCTTCAGGGTAGAACACTTGGGGGCATAATTTCTCCCAACCCAGTTGGAATCCACAAATGGGAATCTATCAAAGACCAAAAACCATGCCTTTCAATCTGCAGTTTCCACTTCTTGCAACGTTGGAACTTATTGATGTGTAAATATTGACCAATGATACAATTATTCATAATCCATATTGGTTATCATTTCCAACCAAAATTTGAAGCGATTGGCCCAAGTTTGAAGGAAAATATGGGGAAGACCCCAGGCGCATGTTATGGTGTACCATATTTGGTTCTCCTCCAATTTCTGGATTTATGATTCCATCCGTTTACATCTCTTTCAAATAACATTGATTGGCGCTGCTACAAAGTGGTACATTGAACTTCCGCGTGGAACGTTTAAGGATTTCAACTCCTTAGCCATGGATTTCCTTACAAATTTTTAGTTGCATGTTCGTTATGAAATAGGAACCCACCTTCTGAAATCCTTAAGGAAAAATACTGCTACATATATCTCTGATCATATTCATGAATGGATAAGGCATTGTCATTTTATCAAATTTGACATTCCTGATCAACTGTTGATAGAACGGTTTACCAAATCATTCGTCAATTAGATCGCTAAGTATATCGCTATGGGGGCAGTTCTCATAGAAGAAAAATCCATAGCTCATGCCTAGTATCTCGATTTGGTTTACTCTCAGTCCAACACGTTATATGATATCTTACCTCATGCTTTGTGCCTGAGTTCTTATTCTACAGCCTCAAAATCTCTGGTGAAACCATCGGTAGACGACGTCATTGGTTCTGTTTCCCAGACTTCCTAGAAGTATTATTCTACTTATCAGTAGAAATAATCTTCTTTCTTAGATTATATTCTTCAAAATCCTTCGAATCCTAGAAAAAATTCATAGGTGAAAATCGTTCAGGCTTCTGCGGCTAATAAATAATCTAAACGAAAAATGAAGGGCAAAGGCAAATCAAAATATTATGCACCAAAATAGGATTCCTCCGAACCTTACACTTATGATGGAGCTAAACGTAAACCTAAGTATCTTTCATGATGTGTGATTAATAGCTTTAAACCAAGGACTGTCTATGATGGGCCAAGGTGATTCAATTACTGAAAGGCACCCAAGGGACTCCGGTTATCCTTAAAGAACCATTTCCATCGTAGTAGACTCAAATGGTGTAACAACCACACTCTTCCACCCCTTTTGGTTCTTAGGTTCTCACCCATATGGCACTGCACCCATAATCATCTCTACCATATCTAAAGATTATTCAAAACTATGTCAGTCAATGGGGAAATAAATCATCGATGCTCCTACTCCTTCTCCCCAGACCGCTTCTGGCCCTCTTCATATTGAAAGGACTAGTTCTGATTTCGTTGTACAAAGACCTTCTAAAGGTGTACTCCAAAAGTCCTCCTACAATATGAATTCTCGTGCCGCTCAACATTACAATATTTTTGAGGATTTAACTCATGCGTCCTCTATTAATTCGATGCTAGAGGTGCTTTAGAGTTTTCCATCACAATGGAAAGCATTGTTATCTGCTATCATAGGAGTCACTCCATTCGATTCGAGCCTTATTAATTTTGATCTGGAGAATTTCGATCCACGTCTCCCCCATCAAATTTATTTGATTATCTAAGTTGGTATTAATGGCAATACTATCCATCGGGCAGTCATGGATGAAGGTGAATCTACATGTATTATGTCTATTTCGTGTTGGAAAGCCATTGGTTCTCCAACTCTCAAGCAGTCTCCAAATACTTTGGAGGCCTTTGACGAGAGGGATTCTCATCCTTTTCAGTATTCTCCCCAATTTTCCTATCACGTTGGAAGGAAAATTGGTCAACGTTGAGGTTGAATTCATTGATGCCAAGCTCAATTATAATCTTCTCCTCTGTTGAAGTTGGACTGATGCTATGCTTTGTGTGTATTCCTCTCTCTTTCATGTTCTCTGTTTCCTGCACGAAGGAAAGATCATCACTATTGATCAATTGTACTTTTTCTCTTCCACTTCTTCAAAAGGAAATGTTCCATATGTAGACCATACCACCATGCCTTATGAGAGTGTGGGGGTAGGGATTTCCAAAGATTCTACCCTTATGGGTCTATTTTCTCTTCCTCCACCAAACACTGCTCAGGTTAATTTGATCTCCACTTCTTCTGATCCTTGGATCATCCCTCCACCTGATCAGGTAAATTCATTTGATGATGTGATGTTGTTAAGCCTAGTAGAGGTCAATTATTATGAAATCACCTTGGCTTTGGCTAATTATTCTGAACATGCTATTTCTAGCATGAATTTTGATGCATACTCCAAATCTCCTTAGCTCAGATCCTCGGATTCATATGATCCCCTGAATGAGACTTTTCCATCTAGCGAGAGTATCGTGGAAACTATGTCTCTCAAAGAAACCATTTGGAACGATATCCATTATCATTCATCATTTCTCCCGAGTCTTGGAGTACTCGGTCGTGTCTTTAAAATATCATTCCCCATGTTCCGTGTGACATCCTCCCGACATCGATGTCATCCCATGAGGTCTTTTCTGAGGGTAACATGTGCAGTATTACTGAGACTATGCCTATCAAAATTTATGTGAAACTAGAAATTGTTGAGAGCATTCATATTGGGGTGACTTTATCTCCAGATGAGGTCAAGCTCTATACTAGTCTCTTTAGAGAATTTCGATATTTTTTTGCATGGTACTATGAGGAAATGACTAGCATCGACCCAAGTATAATGGTGCATGAAATACCGACTTATCTCAATACGAGGCCTATTTTTCAATGACTTCACCCTGTGCACCCTAGAAAAGCATCCGCCATAAAGGGGAAGGTTGAAAAAACTCTTAAGGTTGGATTCATTTATCCTATCCTGTTGGCAGATTGGGTTTCCAATATTGTCCCTGTCAATAAAAATCAATGTACCATTCACTTTTGTGTTAATTACCGTCATATCAATCGGGCTTGCCTGAAGGATAACTATCGCACTTTTTTTATTGACTAGATCATTGATGAATGCACTGGAAGTGAGATATTCTCCTTTATGGATGGTTTTTCTGGCTACAACCAAATTAACATCTCGTTGGATGATCAACACAAGACTGCCTTTAGATTTCCATGGGGAACCTTTGCATACAAAAATCTCCCTTTCATTTTGAAGAATATAGATGCCACCTTTCAGTGAGCATCACATCATGCATCCTTATTAGGATGACCTCCCTTCTCATTCAGTTAAGTGTTGTGACAATCCTGCACACGTTCGAGAGATTTTTATACGCTTCCAACACTACAATATTCATTTGAATCTACATAAATTTGTTTTCTGCGTTGAATCTGGAAGAATCCTTGGGTTTTCCATCTCTAAAGAAGGCATTCATCTCAATCCTTTGAAATTTGAGGCTATCGTTAATTTACCCCCTCCCTCCTCTTTATCTCAATTACATAGTCTGCAAGCGAAATCTAATTTCTTGCGTCATTTCGTTCCCAATCATGCAGAGCTTGCTAAGGGTTTTACATGATTACTGAAAAAAGGTGGTCCCTTTCTATGAGATTAATTTTCTCAATGCTCCTTCAATTTTTTAAAGAATGTTCTCATTAATGCTCCTTTACTGCATCCCCCAAATTATCATCGTGACTATTTCATTTACTTAGAAGCTTCCTCTAGTACCATTTCTATGGTACTCATCCAGGATGATGACGATGGTATTGAACATGTAATATTTTACCTCATTCATAACCCTATGAATACAGAGACTCAATATTCCCACGTCGAGAAAATCGCTTTAGCTACAGTCCATAATATTTAGTGCTTCTGACCTTATATTATTTTATCTGCGACTACCGTGATCTCCAACTGCAATCCTATGACATATATTTTGACTCGCCAGTTGCTGGGGGGAAAATATTCAAAATGGATTGTCATTTTACTGGAGTTTGATTTGGAATCACTGCTGCCAAATCAAATAAATCATTTGTTTTCACTGAATTGATATGCCGCCTTTCCTCTGCCTCTGCTCCATCTGATCTCGATGAGCACATTCCGAACGACGCTCTCTTCATGATCAGCACTGTCGATCCATGGTATGGTGGTATCATCGTGTATCTACAGGCCCAAAATTTCTAATATTAGTTGGAAAAGTATGGTCATCAATGAATTCAACATCATTCCCAACCATATCATATCATTGGGGATACATTATACCAAGTCGGTATCGATTCAATTCTTTGTCATTGTCTGACTTTCGAAGAGGCTAAGAGAGTGCTCAATGACTACCACTTTGGGGCATGTGGTGGTCATATGCCTGGCTATACAAGAGCTCAAATAAAACTTCTTGCTGGTTATTTCTAGCCTTCTATTTTCAAAGACTGCATCCTTGTCATCCGTATGCCATGCTTGCTATATTATAAGCGGAAGATGTGTGCCCCTCCTACACCCTTACACCTAGTTGTTACCGTTGGCCCATTTTCTAAATGGGACATTGACTTCATGACATGTAACCATCACTCGCTCAGGGGGCATTCTTATATCATTTTCTTTGTGGACTATTTCACTAAATGGGTCGAGGCGATGCCTACATATGTTGTTGAAGGTAAAATTGTGGCTCAATTTCTCTTCAGTCATGTTATCGCACGATTCAGTGTTCCTCAATTCATTGTCACTGACCATGGGTCTCATTTTCACCATTACATGATGGATGAGCTGACTTCATAGTTGGGCTTACGACACGACAGCTCAACTCCATATTACCCTCAGGCCAACGACCAAGTTGAAGTAGTAAATAAAGTCTTAATTACTATGCCTCAAGGCACTATTTGGATACACAAGTCAAATTGGAATATCATTTTGTTTTCATCTCTTTGGGAATATCGAACCTCACCCAATAATGCTACTATATTCACTCCATTTCAGTTAGTATATGGCCTTGAATAAAACTTGCTGATTGAATGTGAAATTCCTTTGCTCAAGTTAGCAATTGAATTTCTTCTGAATACCTCGTCAAGAGAGGAACTTCTCTTGTACTTTGAATGACTTGATGAAACTCGACTCTTCGTCACTTTGGTTACTAAAGAATAGAAGAAATGAGTCAAATCCCATTTTAATCAAATGATTTCTACACGTGCCTTCCCTAAAGTAGACTTGGTCCTTCTGTATGACCAAGCACACAACAAGTTGGGGGCAGGAAAATTTGAACCTATGTAGCATGGTCGTATATCATAAAATGTGCTTTACAGAAAGGGGCCTATGATCTGATTTATTATGAAGGTAATCCTTTGGATAAACTGAAAAATGGGCTTTATCTAAAGAGATATTATGCTTGATTTTCTAGTGTATCTATTCTTGTACATTAGTGTGCTTTTCATTTTTGTACTTTTTTTTGTTTAGTGTGAATTTGCAAGAGGTTTTCCTACTTATCTTTTTTTACTTGACTTCCAGATGTCTTTGGCTCCTTATGTCGGTTTCACTGATCGTCCATGTCGTAGTACTCAAAATCTATCTTTTGCAGCCTACGTTATCTATGGCCTTAATAGTGAGTTAGTAGATATGCAAGGTATATGTTTAGGTCATACAGCCAAATTTTTGAATACACTACAGTTATAGAGCTTCTTTCCAAAGAAATCTCTCTTGGCATTAGAGAACTCGATGTTAACTTGGATTCACATCTTGTTGTCCTACAGATCAATGGGCAATATTCTATTAGACACCCTCAAATTTTGAGAATGTATTTGCATGTTAATTTGTTAGAAATAAATTTTTATTACATTACATATCATCACATTCCATGACACATGAATACATTAACAGATGCATTGGCTAATTATGTTCTAGATAGACATTTGCAGAAATTATGTTCATTATAACATCTATAGAACAAGAAAATTGCATATATATATATATATATATATATATATATCGATTGGTTTGCAAATAGTTTCCAAAAGTACACCATAACCCCCACAAAAAATAATATATGTTCTGGTACATAGAGAGACTCGCGGGTCTCGGAAAAATTACAACTGCAGAAAGTTAAAAACTAAACTTTATATATATATATATATATATCGATTGGTTTGCAAATAGTTTCCAAAATTACACCATAACCCCCACAAAAAATAATATATGTTCTGGTACATAGAGAGACTCGCAGGTCTCGGAAAATTTACAACTGCAGAAAGGTAAAAACTAAACTAATCCACGGGATGATCACGGAAGAAAGCTACTGCTCGAATTACACGAGTTATTAGTTGGTGGATATGATCGAATACCCCGACGGTATGTCGCTAGTACTAGCGTGTACTCTGGAATCCCAGTAGTCAAGGAATCCACGTTTCATGCAATATATTTTTCTAGATCCACTCCTTCCACATACTGAGCACCCTTGAAGTCTCTTGCCACCTTCCTGGCAATCGGTAACATCCCTGCTGGTTTCTGCAATTCGACACCTATGACACATTAAGTTTCAGATCATCATATATATATATATATAAATAACATCCAAAAGATAACAAAAACATGTTTTTACCTCTTTCATCCCAGTTATCACCTGCTAGAAGTGGTAAATCAGGGTCACCTTGGAAATCTTTCCCGAAGAATGTCCAGTCTTCCACCATGATCAGTTGATGCCTCAACCATGTAAAGAAAGCAGGTTTAAAAGACATTTTTTGTCTGCCTCCTCCACGAGGCATCAAATCTACCCACCTCACCAATAGTGGCTCTTATGGTAATGGTGCCTATATCTCTATCCTATGGTACTAGAATAGTGGTACTCTTTCTAGGAAGAGGGGTGTAAAAATGGACCCATATCTGAACGGCTTTAGTTTATTTTTCTTGCACTTCGTGAGCTTCTTTTTCATATTCTCCACCATGGTCTCACACTATTTGAAAATGGTTGGTGCCATGCAATCCACCATAGTCTACAGTTAAACCTTGGTGGCCTCATACAGTGCCCGCGCCCCAACCACGCGTGTGATGGTGTATAGCACTACCTTGAGCACTAGGTCATCCACTGTGCTTATGGATATCTTTTTGCTCGAAGATCTTGTTGCCTCAGATCATGCTCTCCCTATGAGCATGTCCATGCTCTCGCCCATGATTCGAGCGCTAGACTGTTATCATTCTATAATTTTAAGATTGGAAAGAATAATTACATAGGAAAATATCAAAACCTCTTTTAAAGCTTAGATCTAGCCCTACCAACTTTAGAGAGGGATCTCACTTTATAATTTAGCTTTGTTTCCTTAATTAATATTAGGCTAGTTATTATAGTGTTGAATTGTTTGTTTGTTTGTTTGAGTGGTGGATAGGTGATCTTTTTGAATTATTTTCTTTCCATTGGGATATGGATTCAGATAAAGGATAGATGCTGCATCATATTTTCAAAGAGTAGTCACATGGAAATCTAGTTACAATTACTGGATCCTTAATTGTAAATGAATTACGAAATGAAGAAATGGTGAATTCAATAGTGATTTAAAAGAATTCAATAATTTCTCAATAAGACTTCAGAAGAAAACATATATATTGTAAACACAACTATAAATAAGTTGTTTAGATAAAAAATCTTATTCTTCACTTTTTGTTTTACAATTAGATTAATTTAATACACATTAAGGAGAAACAATGGAAACAAATGTCACAAAAGGAAAAGCATCACCAGTAACATATAGCACAAGTATCCTGTGAATGGTCTTCTTTATTGATGTATTAGGAGCTCTAAAAGGTTATAATGCTCAATAGTAATGATTACAATGATCAGAGTCCAACCTATCAATACTTCGAATAAATGAATTATTTAAACTATTTCTACAAAGGAATGTCATATCAAACAAGAAATCTATTATTAATTACAAGAATAGCCATTTTTGACCAACGTGACCGAAAAAGGTGGAATCATTGAATTTATCTAGACATATGGCACTTTACTTCAGGAAACAGTTGCTTCACATTTTGTTTTGCTTGTTGCATTGGCTTTTGTGCTAGTTGTATCTAGTTATAGTTGTTCTTTAATCCTCCTGATACTCACACAACTTATCCCATTGATCCTCATTTGGAATGTTTATGTTCGTGGCCCTCCGATAGATATCATCTACCTCTATGTATTTATAAAAAGTGGTTTTTACCATGAAGATATGCTTTATCTCATGCTTTATAAAGATATCGTTACTCATCACTTCCAGAAAATCTCTCCTTGTCATAGTACCTTTAATGTTTGCACTTTTTTCTATATCCTTTGAAATTTCTTTGAGATTCATTACATAATAATCCTTGGTTTTCAGTTTTTCATTGATAACAAACAAAGAAGGTAGGCCCCTCTTAGTTAATGGCTCAATTTTGTTGAAAACTTTATAGACTATAATTGTCAACCCAAGACATTTTTCCTCAAGCTGTTGAACCAAATTCATTTTTGTAAGGATCTTTTTCACCTCCAAGATCGTTTTTATTCTATCATGTACTCCCAGATCATCAAGTTCATATATACTTTTAGAATTCGGAAACTTAATGATTTTTTTAGCTATATCAGGCATATATTCCAATTATTCATTTATATCATAAACGACGTTATTACATTTCTCAATCAATTCTTTTTTCTCAGAAATAATTTGGATAAGTTTCCAAATTTAATTCATGTCTTTATTAATGTTGGTCCATATGATTTCTTTAACATGAATGACCATGTTTCCAATAGAGGATTCCCGTAGAGATTTCTGTAAAATTTCTAGTAGCCTTTGATTTCTCTATGATTCTGTTACATGGGTTGTCTCATTCCTTACTGTTAGTGTGAATTCTAATTGCAAGCGTACGAAAAAATTTATCTTTAGATGTGCATACAAACAACCCTAAAATCAAAGATGGTTGTCAATTTCCTTAGATTTGCAGTTAGTGATCAGAATAAATGATATAGAAATCCAAATCTGTGCAGTTAAAGACATTAAATAACAAATAAAAGCAAGTGTTTCTCCATGCATCCAATGAACAAGACAAGAATTCTTTTAAATTAATTTTTGTATTTATGACACTTGGGAAGGGAACATAGAAAGATGATACCAATCCCCCTCAATGGGATGGGTTCTTGTATTTCCTCACTGCTTCAGATCTAACATCTCTCTCTCTCTTGATGGTCTATAAAACCCAGACAAAAATGGAATTCAAGGGGAGCTCACATGAAAAAAGATAGAAAAATATGACAATGATGGAGGATCAAAGTCAGACCAAAAGTATAGATCCAGAGCGATCTTTAGGCCAAAAAAGGTAGTCAATGAATGGAAAAGCCCTTATATTTATAACAAAATATTGAGTTAGTCTAGATATTGGTTCATAATTAAAATATTATTAACCAAATCTAGGTCCAAATTTTATGGAATATTTTATTATTTTTGTTGGAGGGAAAAGGAATTTGAATTTGTTCAAATCCATTTATTTGTAAATAATAAATAAATAAATGATTTATTTATTATTTTAAGAATATGGTTGAGTAATAATTAAATAAATAGTGATTTATTCAATTATTTATAAATGATTTAGTCAAATTAAACAAGGAATATTATTTAAATAATGTTTTAAATAATCATTCCTAGAAAATAATAAGATAAATAATGATTTATCTAATTAATTTTCATGTTTTGTGTTAAATATGACCAGGAATATCAATTAAACTATGGTTTAATTAATTATCCCTTGAGGAAACCAAACAAATAGGGATTTATTAAATATTTCCTCATGGGGTTTGTTGTTTAGACCATAAAAAACTTAATAAATTATGGACTACTAAGTTATTTTTCATAGTGAAAGCAATTTTACTTGGGTAAAATTGGTCCTACATGGTGTACTTTGGTCCATCTAATAGTAACAGGCTATATGGCCAAAAATTGGTGTAACAGATTGTCCCCCAGCATGCAAGCATTAGGAGCTAATTGTATGACCGAAGTACGTTGTAAGAACTCAATCACTAGACACCAAAGGGGGAGTCAAAGAGAGAGAAATATAACGTAGAATAAAGTGCTAGAGGACTAGACCCTAAGGAAGCAAGCCTTACAGGTGTGAAAACTCTCTTTTATGAGTGAGTACCTGTTCTACATGAAGCAGGGGATGCATACCTATGCCCGTCGAGATAACAACATACAAAGAATAATGCGTCTGGTAAAAAATGTATTGAACTATATAGTACATGTTGGCATAAACATGGGTCATATAAAAACATGATAATGGATCCAACATACATACTGTGCCTAGGACAACAACCAGGACTTATACAATAATATCTGAGTACATGAGATATAAGTACAACCAAAGAGGCCCTGTAAAATAGGAAAGGGATCTAAAAATATGAATGATACATGCAAACTAAAGAGGCGATGCAAGCGGTTGAGGCTGAAACCATCAAATATATGGAGCTTCATCCAAGGTTGTAGTAGAGAGGTCATACATGCATGTGGGGAGATACCTTAAGGGCCACCCCTTCATGAGGTCTGAAACATCTCGCAAACACCCAAGAATCACCGGTACAATATACAACATCATTGAACCATCAAGTATATCGATCTTGATCATGCCATAAGGAGTCGGAGCTGAGAAAAAATCAAGTCAAAGGGAAATAAAGCGTCCATTCGCCTGATCTGAGGCACCAACCAAGAGTGGAAGATGGAACCAAGGTTCACCGCCCTCTATACCTGTCTTCTGGAATGAATAAGCTGATGTCGACAGAAGGAGGTCTCCTATAGGTGAGGAAATAAGGGATCCTCAACTAAGGCATGAGAGAAAATAGTAGAGAGACTGATAGACTGACACTATGGATGATGGTGGAATAGGTGGGTATTGAGTAGTGGGCTGAAGACTTCCCTTGTTAGAGCATAAATGGCATGGATGACCTGGCAGCTACTGACATGACACTGGAGTGGATAGGGGACATTATGAATGAAAGCAAAAATGTGTGACATGAGAGAGGAATAAAGCATTGAAGGATGGAGGACTATAGAGGGATACAAAGGGACTCGAGATAGACTCTATGGATGCGATGATGACTCAACTCAGATGCTCTAAACAAGGTCGACTCGATGATGCTGCTACATAGAACAAGTCATGTGGGGACCATAAAAACATGTGTGCAAGATGGTTACTCACGACGAAAATTGACATGAGCATGGAAAAGTATGAAAGAAAAGTGGTGCCCCAAGTACAAGTGTCACAAGTGAAGAAATTTGATTTTTAGGAGTGGTGAAGTGACCCTTCTTGGGAAAAATGTGTCTGGGTGAAGTATCAAATAAAAAAAAAACTAAAGGATACACATTTGAGAGCTCCGTGAGAGCTTTCAAAAGGTGCTAACGATTTTTCAAACTGAGCTATGGTTTGGTCGCAGTTCACGAAAGATAAATATGGGGTTTCTCTTTTAATAAGGAATTTTCCCTCCAATTTGATTCATTTTCAAGTGTAGTTGTTATGAATGTAGAGAGGAGAAAAAGGCCCTAAATATTGCGGCGAACATAACAGAAAAACTGATCGTTGGAATCGAGATCTGTCAGTTTTAGGTAAGAGCCTAACCCTAATATTTCAATTCAATGGATGAAAAGTTTAGTTTAGGCACCTAGAGCTCAAGAACAAACCCCTTCCGGGTCACACTTTTTGGCACAATATCTGTGACCTAGGTAACAGGTCTTGGGTAGAAAACTACGACCTGTCCCAGGAATGGCCTGAAAAGCGCAACCTGTCAGAGAGAGGGATTTTGGTGCTACTTTTGGCTGAGGTCTGGGTTTTTTTGGTTTTAATGAAGTCTTTCCTTTCTATACAGTGACAAATATTATGGTTTTGTGCAGATATGGTAAATTTGAGGATCAATTGGAGAGAGAGAGACGTAGACACATTACAATCAGAGATCCAAGAAGATCATGGTGTAAGCACTACATTGGCCAAGTTTGGGGTCCTAAAGTTTGTGGAGAACCCTTTGATGAGAGCTAGAGAGCTATTTTTGGCCTGGATTTTCAGCTATTGGGATCTGGATCATGAGATATTTATAGTGCAGGGGCACTGGATCAATTTTATTGTCCAGGATATATATATATATATATATATATATATATATATATTGACTGGTCTCCCACCACTTGGGATGGTTAGAAATACACAACCAATTTTACTGCGAGGGAGGAACATTATGGAATTTGTAGAGCACCATTTTCGACTGGGTCTCCATGTGAAGGGGACACAGATACTAATCGAGGATCTAGAGCAGCTAGAGACCTGTGCTGTGGCTGTAGTGGTGTTGCGCATCCTAGGTAACCAAGTGCTCCACCACATCACTGGGGGTTATATGAGGCTTGTCGAGACTGTGTTGAGTGGGACCTACTATGGGTGGGCCCAAATGTTGTTCTAATCCTTGAAAAGACAGTTGTTGCTATGCAAGTGGTAGGTGAACCACAACTATGCATATGAAAAAGTGTTGTGCTCACTCTTCTTTGAGAATATCTTGACACTTCAGCCTCACATACAAATCTAGGATGGGGGGCCGAGAGAGCCTAGGATGCACCACTCAAGGTGGATATTGTGCAGAGGGGGAGGCGGGGCAGTTAGATGAGTGTTTTGACCTGATTTTTTTGTTCATTGGGATCAGATGCCACTACACATTGATGACTATTGCTATAGTGGGATGAGTTATCATGGGAACTGGGACTTTCCACTATCACCTGGTCAAGTATGGGGGCCTGATGGTAAGTGACAATTTTTTAATATTTTAGGTGCATTTTTAAATTTTTAGAATATTGTATCTGGTAATGATTCATTCACTTTTGGTATGCAGATATAGCACCGGTGAAACCGGCTGGGTATATGGGGTGGCCTGTAGTATCAAGAGCTATAGCACCTGGTGGGTCGAGGGGTCCACAAAATAAGGATGTAGTTTCCCTCTTAGAGGAAATATATCGTAGATGTGAGAGGCTTATAACTGGTGTGTCAGAGCGCAGCTGGAAAGATCTTGATGACTAGTACATATAGCCATGTATTGGTCTACCCTTAGAGTGGCAACGGGTCATGTAGCGCATGGTGATGTCCAAATAGGGGATGTGCGATCTACGAGCTACCAGAGCAGGGGCATTGGCTCGGGATCCTATAGATAGTGATTAGATGTAGGGGCATGTGATGCCCCCAGTTTTGATTTTTTTGTAAGATGCTATGGGCATGTCATATGTATCAGAGTTGATGGACTCTAAAACATTTTGAAGGACACACATAATGGATATGCATCATTTTATGGTTTATTTTTATTTTCTTGTGTGAAATGTGTGTGATAAGTGCTAATCTAGAATATTGTTTGCAATGCTATCTACATAGTGATTTTGTGCTATAGGTACATGACTGAATGTAATGATTTCAAATTGATGCATCAAAAGCTTCACTCATAAATATCTTCAAAAAAGGATAGAATTATGCACGCGATAAACACCATTCAATTGCATGAAAAGAAGCAGGGAATATAAATGATCATGAAGGTGAAAGATTTGATGGGAAAGGGCATCATCTAATAAACCTCACAATGCATCATATTCGGCCTAGTTATTGGTGTTAGTAATAATGAATATGCCATTAGAGAGAAAAAGCAAATGAAAGGGGGTAAAAATGGCCCAGGCTACTAAGGCTAGATTCCAGTAGTAGCAATTTTCACCATTGGCATAACCCATATATGGTGTGGATGGGGGGTCCATCTGAAATGTGCTACAAGAAAATAAATAAGAGGATGATGAACAATTATTGCAACCCAAACGCAAGGTAGATATCAAAAAAACACTGTTGGAGGGAGTGCTCGGTGTAGGGTTTCTACCACTTGCACATCGAAAGGTGGGTGGTGTGTGGGAGCTGCCTTGGGGGCAGCTTCTTCTTAGGTTGCGAAAGTCACCATAGAAATAGATGGTGCCATTCCTCTTATGGGCGGGAAAGATGAAGCTAGGGGTGGAAAAGGCTTCCATGATGTCGTCACCACATTAGAAGATGGGGTGACTGGTGGAAGGGTAAGCACGTGATGCGGCAAAGATACCTGACTCATCATCATGAGAAGAAAGGTTCACATGTGCATCATCACGGGGGGTGATGGAAGAATAAGTAGATAAAGGATCCACTGATGTTTAGCCCAGGGTGATCACTGAAGGGAGGTCAAGAGAAATAGAAGGGGAAGTCCCAGAGGGATCTTCTACCTTAGATCTCATAGATGATGACAGGTATAGGATAGTAGTCGAAGAATCCGCCATCTCGACATTGGGAGGGGGAATGTCAATGGCAGCGTTAACACAAAATTGTACTTGATTGGTTGCTGATAAACTAACCCTATGTAACTATTTCAAACCAGCTTTTTACTGATGCTTAGCCTCTTTAGTCTCAGAGGGCTCTCTCAAGGGGTTTTATGATATTTGATAATGATAGTACTAGATGGCTAACTCTATTTGAAAAGTAACATTTTTTTTACGTATGTAGGTTAAAAAGAATGTAGGGTTGCTACCATTGGTCATATGGTGTCAACAATCGATAGTTTCAGTGGAAAGGTTTCTTGACATGGAAGATGAGGAAGATAAGGGTCTTTAACAGAGGTAAATCACATATAAAACATAGGGAAACATAGTCATTTCATCACTATAGGAATTCAGAGCATAAACTTATGAATTATGAGCAATAGAGATGAAATCTACTGCAAGTAGTGAACATAAAGATATAGATCAAAAAAGAATTAAAAACCCCATGAGAATCTCGGGTCTGTCAAGAAGAAAGCCAATTTTTATTACTATTGTAAGTCAAATACATAAAGCAGCAGTTTAGTGGAAGAAATATCCAACCATTCACTACTTCGATGCTTTGTCTTTAAATAGACATTCTTAGACAAGTATGATCTACCTGGCGGCTAGATTCATTGAATTCTCCTATGACACATCACATAACTATAAAACATGACTCCTAACAAGAAACTGATAGCTGCACCTTAAAGACGACATTTCCTAACAGGACTCAAACTGCTATTTATTACATCACTCTACCTTATCTTTGAAACAGTTAAATAATGGTTACAACATAAGTGTCACATGCTCGAAAAAGCCATAACATAGCTCATTGCCACTTTATATATTAAAAACTCTCCTAGACATGTGGAACAAAACCCTATTTTTTAGGAATGCATATTCCTTATCTTCAACAAGATCTTTGGCCGATGACCTGTCTCCGCAGCACTTCCTTCATGTCATAAATGTTTGATGTTAAGGTCCCTTGACATGTTGGAGGACTCCAACTGTCCAAAAATGCCATTAAGATGCTCCAAAACCTTCAAAAGTAGCTTGCTATGAAAATAAGACAGTTTCATAGCAAGCTTTGGTAGCGTTGAAAAAGAATCTTCTTCACCCAAAAAATCTGCTCTTTTGTTGTTCCATGGTGTCAACCTATTCATGACACATCACCACCATCATTCTCCTCCTTGAAAACTACAGCAAGTGAATTTAGAGGGAAAAAGGATGCTACAAGTTTTTTCGTAGCGTTTTCCTGGCTTTAAGCCAGGAAACGCTACGAAACTGTGTAAAAGTGCAGAATTTCCATATTTCAAAACTGTCTCCAAAAAGTGACCTACAACTATAAAAACTTGATGTTCAGTATGCCATGAACCTTCTAAAACACATTCAAACTCAACTTAAGGATTTTGTGTTGTTTCTTTCTCATTTATGATCAGTTGAGCTATAGGCTCCTCAACCACAGTCATCTTCAAACCTTTCTTCTCTAGCTCTTCATGAATCAGTTCTATTTTTTCTTGAAGATATTTGACTTGTCCTTCAGTGTCCTATTCTTAGATCACAAATGTAGGTTCATTTTTCTAATATTTTTAACCTCTCCTCTCAATGGCTGAGTTCATTTTATCAATTTATTTGTGTTTTCCAAGGTCTTTGACACACTTATGACCTGTTCTTTCCAAATTTATTTCATTTTTTCAAACTGTACCTTCTAAACCTTGCGCTTCCTTGCCTCTTTCTTCAAGACTGATATTTCATCATTTTTCCCGCTTCAACTGCTCTTTAAGGATTTCAATCTCATTTTTTTCAATGATTTTCTCTTTACCCTTCCTTTGTTTGATGACCAATTATTCTTTTGCGGGTGAGGAGAGTTCTATGATGCGTGGTGGTGGCTGAGTAGTTTCACTAACCTTTTGAGCTTCTTCGCTACTTTCCAAGACCTTTCTTGCATGTCTTGCCATTGGTTTTCTAGCTTGAAACATGAATCCTACATCTTCACCTGCAAACTCTAACTTCTTAGTTGTTTTTCCTTTATTGAGCTTCCTTCCTCCCTCATTTATGTCTTCATCTTGGACAATGGGAGTTTCTTCAATATCAATGGCATGAAAAATGTCCTTTAAGTTACCCTTAGCCACTGTTTGGATCCTTTTAACTCTCTTGCTACCATGTTTGCTCACTATTGTCTTTTGTTTTACAGTTGAAACTTTGGGTGTATCAACCTTTTGTAAAGGCTCTGTCTCCATGATCACTGGTTCTAACTTCTCTGCCACTGAAGGTGATGGGATGTATCTAAGTTTTGGATTTCGTTTAGGAGTGATATCATCTACTTCAAAACCCCTTATGAAAACAAAATATGACCAATATATGCCTAATATTTTTAACTACTCTAACACCAACAATTTGATCAAACCATGATGAAAAAGAGAGATTTCATTTCCTTCATATTTAACTTGAACCTTGTCTAACATTTTAGCTAAGATTTTGTATAAGTAAAAAGGTAAATCAAGAGACATATTACCCACAAAATGCAGTAGAATCCTAAGGTGGTAGGAATAAAACATGTGGTACCTCCATTCACAAGTGAAGTACTTCTAAATGAACAACAAAAGCTTTGAGTAGTTTTCCTTCATATAGCTCCTTGGGATAGCATTTGTGACATCAATTTCACTATTCTCTATCTTGATGAATTCTTTATAGTCCTGCATGGTGAATTTGATGTCATTGAACCATTTCTCTCCTCCTCTAGGGATTCTTGTTGCTACTTCAATAGTATTTTGTGTTACTGTAACGTTTAACATTCCCACCTTTAAAGTTGTTCCATTGAATCTGATAGAAAACTCCTTAGAAACCTGCACATGTCACCCTTGTAATCATTGGCAGAACTGCAAACACACTGTTCTTTTGAAAACTTATAAGGCAATTGGCTCTTCATTTAATAAATTCATATCTTATGGCTCATATCTGAGGTAGTGGCCACCTTTGTTGGTCTTCTTATTTGTAGCCATGGTGATTTTATACTTTCTTAGCTTCGCTTGATTAGTGAGACCTGCAACTTTTGAAAATCCCAGCAACTAGCTTGGCTTGGTGAAACATCTCTCCAGAACTCCATATCATGCAATTATGAAGTGGAGAATGATAAAATACTCAATTGGGTAATGTTTTAAAGTTTCTATGACAACTCATGGCTTAATCATGACTCATGCATGCTAAAAACAGTAATAATGACCTCAGCCATGACCTTCATACCTTTGAAATGACCCTAATTGATTTGATTGACATCCACCTTAACACTTAAAATCATGGACTAACACCTTGCATCAATTTTGACAAGACAGACCGAAAAACAATTTTTCGTAGCGTGGTTAGTTCATTTCCTAGTAGTTTCACTACAAAAATATTAGGCAGTTTCATAGCAAAAACTATCTTTTTATAGTGTAAAATGCTACGAAAAGAAGAAAAACTTGCTAAAGTGACCTTTTTTAAGTCAAAAGCTTGGGAAATGAAATATGTCAGAAAATGATGACTGATGGGACATGATATGACTTGAATGGAGGTGGGTTTGAACCTTAGAATAGGATAAGATGAAAAAATTTAAATTTTCCTATACCAACTTGTGACAAATGAACTCTATGACCATACCTTTGACAAATGAACTCTAAGATCATGTCAAATAATGTTTCACTTTTCCTGAGTGATAAAAGGGAGTAGAGGTATCCTCGGGTTTTCCTGAAGCATGCTGTGCGAGTATGGGAGAGGCGTATTGGTTCTGTTCAGTCTCGTACTCCCGAACTACTTCCAAAGAGGCACGATAATTGTTGAGGCAAGGACAAAGGTGGGTATAATGGCCATGGAGATCACACAAAGCATAGAGGTGGTTGGTGTGAACAATATTGGGGTTATTCACTGTATTTGAGGAATAAACAGAGGCTTTAGGGACCTTAGACTCAGGAAACAAGACATTAACCATGGGCTTGATACGAGGAAATTCAAGAAAATTATGGGTGGCATGACCAGAAACATCACACAAAGCACATGGGGGGGGCGTATGCTTTGAAGGCTGAGGAGGAGAAGGGGTTGTCTGGGAAGAATTTTCCTTAGGTGCCTTATGGTGGGCTTTTCCCACCTCACCCGAAACGTTTTCAACAGTAGTAGGTTCTTGTTTAGTTGGTTGAGGCATAGAAGCAATGGGAGGGGTCATGGAAAATAGTTGGACCGAGGTCTAAGCAGTATCAGGTTTGGGTTAACCAGGCAAGATAGTGGTTGGGGGATCAATGTACGAGACTAGGATCCCCAATTTCATGTTAGGAAGAGACAAGCTAGCCATAACAAGTACCGAAAATACTCTAGGAGGGGGAGATAGAAATAGTATCTGACCAGAGGGGTAATGGCCAAGTGGGAAAAATTAGAGATGGTTAAAGCTAAGGGGGAACCATTCCAAGAGGGTAGAGAGGCTCATGGAAACCAGCTACAAATAAGGGGCCTTGAGGAGGGGGTCCTAAAGGCTGAGTCGAGGTGCTAGGAGTAGGTTGCAGAGGGTAGGGCTGCTGACTAGTCGAACCAGTCTATTTGAGGTCGGACCGATACGATTGCATCATGCAAAATTTCTATGAGTTGGGGTCAGAGATAGGAGGAGAGATACTAGGGAAAGAACCAAGAAAATAGGAATATTTATAGACTCAGGGTGAAACATTGGTTGGAAGTTTGACTATTTTTTTATTGGCCACCGAAGAGATGATGGACTCAAGGGAGGTCTGAGACTTCGGTTTTTAATATTTAAACCGGTCGATAGTGACAATATTTCTTTTGTGGGGAAATAAAATCTTACAGTGAACCACAGATGAGACAGAAAAAATCACATAAGTGTAAGTACGACCCAATAGAATGTTGTAGTCAAAGGGGGCATCAATGGTTATATGTCAACACAAATGGTCTTGCCCACAAGAGTAATAGGAAAATTGTGGAACATGACAAGGGGCTAGGAAGAGTGGCCATCCCACACTAAGAGGGAAATAGTGGAAGGGGCTAAATCAGGAGATCTGATTTGCTTCCAAATCAAGGCATACATCACATAGGTGGATGCCCCCTCATGAATGATATAATGGGAGACGTTGGCATTCTAGATCTTCACAGGGATTTGGAAGGCGGAAAAAGCAGGAAGGGGGGGTGGGGGGGTTTTTTGACCAATCAACATCGAAGAAAATCAAATGATCATTTGAATGATCCACAACACCCATGGAAGTTAGTAGATATTTTTTTTGTGAAGGGCACGACTAGAGGACTTCCAACATTGAAATGACAGTAGGGGATTGCGCTAAGTCATCTATTATACTATAAGAATGGGCAGCTTTACCAGAAGTGATGCTTCGACATAATGGTCTCTTGGGGATCTTGGTATGAACCTCCACCTTAGGCTGAGGGATCAGTAAAGGACCATTGGGTGTCGAAAGAGGCTCTCTGGGACTTGAAGAAGGGAGCTGGGGAGTAGTTGTAGTGGGGGGCTTGTTGTACTAACGATACCGAGTCTGAAGGTTGAGGTCAATGGTAATGGGTTGGTAGAGTTCATCATGAGAATCTGGTAATCATAGGTACTAGATGGAGGAGGTTGAGTAGCCACCCGACTTTCAGGGGGTTGGGTAGCCATAAATCCTTGCTAGGGGAAAGGATTGTTAAACACAGCCAGTTGGATAAGAGAAGCATTGGGAGGAACAGAAGGGGAGGATTGCTGTCCTCGGGATGCTGCTTGAGCTTCCCACATCTGATGTATTTTATGGTCACTACAATCATGGGTGTAGTGACCATAGACACCGCAACACGAACAAGGTTTATTTATGCGAACAGGTCTATCCTACTTGGGCTGACTACCTTGCTGCTAGGTTTCTGTGTTAGGTGCACTCCCTTGGGGATTGTTTCTTGGATTACCTGGGGAAGATTGGTTTTGATTTCCTTTCGTCTTATTTTTTGAAGTAGGAGGATTAGTCGCACCCTACTGTGCATACACCTGACCCTGGGGGGTTGGTGGCTACTGTTGCGGGGGTTGATAAGGAAAGGGAGGTTGAGGTTTTAATGTTGGAGGACTTGGAGCACCAGGCGGTGGATACATATAATAAGGAGGTTGGGCAACATTGGGGTAAACGGGTTGGGGAAAATAAGGAGGCATGTTGTATCCTGGATACATGCTACCGGAAGGGGGGGAAGTGTTGGAGGAGATGGCCCCTCCCTAATGGAAACCATAACCCATGGGAGGATGAGTCTGCTGATGAGAAAGGGCTCCAATGATAATGCTGGCAGCATGTGATGCCCTCGGTGCATTGGCACCGCTGGGTCTAGGGATATCAGGTAAGATAGTATAAACATAACCAGACTGTGCGTAGATCAGGTCATATTTCAATGCAATCTGGAGAGAATATTCCTCGGTCAGAGGGAAGTGAGAGGTAACATATTTTCTAATAGTAGGAAAAATGGATTTGAGAAACCAATCCATGTAGACATGGTCTTCAAAGGTAGGGGCTCGACATAGGCTCTTTCTTCTCTACCATTCGTGGACATGATCAAATAGGCGGGTCATAGATGATTGATAGAAAGAGGTCAAGAGTTCAGTACCAGTGTCATAGCGAAGGGGAAGCTGGAAGTAAGATAGAAAAGAATTGACAAGAGTTTAAAAAATAGTATGAGAGGTGGACACTTGGTCGACATACCACTTGGAAGCTTCTCTAGTAAGCGTATGCTGGAACAACCAAAGACAGACAGAGTCATCAGAAATGGAATTAGGAAAACACCACATGTGGAAAGAATAGACATGGTTGGTTGGATCCCCTCCAGCAAGACCTTCAAACTTGGGAATGTCTGAAGGGAGATTGATTGGCATAGTAGGCCAACCAGGATCATGGTGTATGGGTTCATTAATCAACTGGCTAAAATCAAGAAGATTGAGGCCTTCCATATAAGGGAGCAAGGGAGTAGCCGGGATAGTTCCTGTTAGGGCCCCACTACTAGTATTCCCAGCGTTAGGGCCGGTGCTACCACCAAAATTAGGTCTTGAACCAGACATGGTGAAGGTGACAGGAGGAGAGTCGAGGATAGAACTAGAAGAAGAGTTGGAATGGGGACTCGGTGGACAATGAACTCAAACCCTATGTGGAGGAGTAACTCTTCCTATCGGAAACTGAGGATGAAGGCCTAGGAGTCTCAAGGATAAATGCCTTGGTGGCGTAATGAATAAAACATACATGGATCACAGAAGGAAGAGAGACCAACAAGGGCAAGGAGGTGCAGTATCAATTGATTACAATGTTATAGTCTTGGCCTAACAATGTAAGCTAGGTGCTCTTCACTTAGGGTGTTCGTATATGTGATAAGTGTGTTAATTATAATTAAGCCCAAATGTGTGTAGAGAAAAAAGAAAAAATATGTTGTATAACTGTAAATAAATATGAAAATGACAGTAAAATAAACTAGATATGACAGAAAATAAAAAGCTAAAGATTCATTAATTTAAACCCAAGGAGGAGGGATTCCCATCAACTAGTCTATATGTGGGAAAAATCTAGTCAAAAAAAAAAAATGGCCAATGGATCTAACCTCTGTAGGGACAAGGATCTAAAGGTTAGATCTGCTAGAAATAGGTGCAAGAAACAAAAAAAAATAGAGGGAAAATTGTTGCAAAAAAGGTCGCGAAAGGCTACAACCTAAAGGGAAATGGAGGGGACCCTAAAAGAGGACCAAAAAAAATTAAAAGAGGTGTTTTGGATGGATTAATAACCAATCTAAAATGGATTTGAAAGTACAGGTTCATATCTGAAAAATGGTTGAACACACTGAAATCTCAGACAACCTGCTTTAGCCAAACTCCTCCTAAACATTTGGAAGCATATTGAGGCCCTCAAAGGCTTGGTTCCCACTTCGACGAGTAAATAAAAGCAAGTACAGGTCCAATATGATTGGAGAGGTACATTAGAAAACCATGAACAATAGCGAAGAAAAACCCAAAAAAATTATAGAAAAATTCCTGCAAAAAGTACAGGTCCTAGTTTCTAACCTGTTTTCATTAGAGGTTGCAGGTTTCAGGCTGTTTTCCACATCCTAAAGGTTGAGGTCGCGGGTTTCAGGAAATTTTTTTTTTTTCTAAAGGTTGAGGTTGTAGGTTTTGGCCTAAAAAGTGTGACCTTCACTTCCAGTCATGTCGGGAGTAGGTTTAAGAAAAAAGTGTCGTCTCACCTGGGGCTGATACCTCTCACCTACGGAGTAGGCCCAAAAAAACACGGAAGTTATAATTTTTATTGTTCCAAGGTTTTAAAGGTCAAAAACAACATTAATAAATGAAAAATAAGAATCTGAAGAAAAACCCTAGGGTTTGAGGCAGTTGGTCATGCAAGGATCTGAAAAACGACAACGGTCGCAATTATAAACCCTTGTGAAGTCACCAATTGTTAATGTGAATTGTAATCACAAGCGTACGAAAAAAATATCACTTTAGCTGTACATAAAAAACATCCCTAACATCAAAGATGGTTTTCAATTTCCTTAGATCTACAGTTAGTGATCAGAATAAATGCTACAAAAATCTAGGTCTATGCAGTTAAAGACATTAAACAACAAATAAACGCAAGAGTTTCTCCATGCATACAATGAACAAAAGAACAATTTTGTTAAAATTTTTTTGTATTTATGACACCTGGGAAAGTAAAATAGAAATATGTTACTATTCCCCCTCAATGGGATGGGTTCTTGTATGTCCTCAATGCATCAGATCTAAGATCTCTCTCTCTTGATACTGTAGAAAATTGAGAAAAAAATGGAACTCAAGGGGAGCTCAAAAGCAAAAATATAGAAAAATATGAAAATGATGGAGGATCAAATTCAAACCAAAAGTATATATCCAGAGCGATCTTTAGGAAAAAAATGGTAGTGAATGAATGGAAAAAGCCTTCTATTTATAACAAAATATGGAGTTAGTCAAGATATTGGTGCATAATTAAAATATTATTAATCAAATCTAGATCCAACTTTTATGGAATATTTTATCATTTTTGTTGGTAGGAAAAAGAATTTGAACTTGGTCAAATCCCTTTATTTGTAAATAATAAATAAATAAATGATTTATTTATTATTTTAAGAATATGGTTGAGTAATAATTAAATAAATAGTGATTTATTCTATTACTTATAAATGCTTTAGTAAAATTTAATAAGGAATATTATTAAATAATAATTCCTAGAAAATAATAAGATAGACAATGATTTATCTAATTAGTTTTCGTGTTTTGGGTTAAATATGACCGTGAATACTAATCAAAATTTGGTTTAATTAATTATCCCTTGAGGAAAACCAAAATAATAGGGATTTATTCAATATTTCCTCATGCGGTTTCCTGTTTAGACCATAAACAACTTAATAAATTATGGATTAATAAGTTATTTTTCATAGTGAAAGAAATTTTGCTAGGGTAAGATTGGTCTTACATGGTGTACTTTGGTCAATCTAATAGTAAGAGGTTAGATGACCAAAAATTAGTGTAACACTTACTATCTGATGTTGTAAGATTTTGTTTTGAGCTTGCAATATTTTAATTTCCTCTATTTGTAATGACATGTTTTCCATTGATTTTTCTAACTGATGTGCAACATCTCCTATGCTAGCTGTTGAAGTTGGTGATGAAAGAATGGTTGTAAGTGGTATAGCCTCTAAAGGAAAAATAGATGTTTTTATAGCTTTCTCTTTTTCTTTTCAATATTCCAAATTAGCTTTCATCTAGTTGGAATATTAAAATTTTGTTTTGTCACTTAGATATATTAGTAAGAGGGTAGGGAGACCCATAAATCTCCTTAGTTGGAATAAAATCACTTCTAATGTGAATGAGGATCATCTTAGTAGCTGAATAAATCACCCTTATGTGCAAATAAGAGGTTGAAGCATCTGGATGGGGTCAAGTTTGACCAAATCAACAAAGCTAGTATGGAGGGAGTGTATAGTTAATGAGGGACAGCACAGTGTTAATGGGAGGAAGTCTCCACGAGAGTAGTGGATTTAATGAGTGGCCCCCAAGGTGAGAAGTCTCACAATGCATATAAGGAAGGTAAGGAAGCCATAGAGGGCATTATGATTATTGCTTATGTTTTGGTCTTTTATGACTTCTTTCACGCTTCAGTTGTTTAGCGGGGTCTATTGTGCTGTTTAACACAAGGATGTTCTCGAGCAGGAATCCCACTCTCATCCTCGGGGGAATTCAAGTTCCCACTCAAGATAGGTTTTTTGAGGTGCATTTCCACCATCCAGCATTAGGCCAAGCTTTAGCCATCATCTGTAGCACAATCTCTTCCAGGGTTGTGTTGTTTTGCAAGGCAGAGGTAGTGGAGGATTGAGAGGGCCATTTTTTGAGCTTGTTTTCAATGGAGGGAGCAACCTTTCCACCGAGAGGCTAGAAAGGGAGTTCCTTGAGAATAATTTGATCATTTTTCATCATTCCAAGCTAATATCATCCCTTATAATGCATTTTTCCTGATAGACTATGTTATTATCTTGGGCAGTTGTAGTGGAGGGTTCAATGCCTCCTTTGGTGAGTTAGATTTCCAGTGAAGGGAGCAACCTTTCATTTGGAAAGTCTATTGGATGCGTTTCCATATATTTCTACATTAGTTCAGCCACCTCATTTTAGCTATCCAATTGTAGTGATTCTTCAACCCTAGGGTTGTAGTTCACTATTTTTGTATCTTGTGAATTTCTGGAAGGCATTTCTAGGTTGTCTTGGAAATGTGCTTGGTAGCCTAGTTCTCCATTCCCGACACTCTTTTAGCAATATATCAGGAGATATATATCATTTTTTTTCTAGCAGAAGTTATACTCACTGGGACTATTTTGTACTAGTTCTCAGGCATTTTGTATAGGAACAACATCTCATGTTTGGGTGTGTATGTTCATTGGAGTCTTATTTGCCTTGATTGTTTGATTTGTGCCTCAGTATAAGATGGCTCTATATTTATCTCATATCTTGGTGTATTTATATTCACTTCTATTTCCATTTTTATGTTCCATATTTCTACTTTTCCTATATTGAAATATTACAATGGTATCAGAGCATAATATTGGCTCAGCCTGTGTATTTCAGCTATTATGTCATCAGAGGAAGGAGATCCTCTCACAAAAAGGGAGAAGAAGCATCTCAATAAAAATCGGAGATATGATTACACAGAAAACAAACAAGATAAGGGATAAAATCCCATATCAACAGAAAATGATGAGGAGGAGTTTCCCAAGATTCTTCTGCAAACATGCAAGATATTGCTCGAGAAATGAAGGAGATGAGAATGGAGAGACATAAAAATCCCCTAGAGGGTTTCTACATGGAGAGGGCTACAGAATTTCACATCACTATTATGATCAACCAGTGAGGTAGCAAGTTTCCCAACACTCCACTATGCCTACATTTTTAGCAGTGGGAAATGGAGGATCCCAAGAACAAGAAACTCTTGAAGATTATTTCATAAGGTATGAATCTCAATCTCAGAGATTCAAAGATAATATAAGATTTCAAGAGTTTTTTCAAATCAAGGACAACAGGAGACCCCAATATAACAATAGAAGTGGAGGATTCACAGAGAAGAATGATCTAAAAAGCACCATGGGTAGATTATTTTTACCTGCTTTTGATGGATCATCCAAATGCACAGCTAAGTATTGGGTGGAGAAGTTATACATATACTTCCAATTGAGTCAAGTACCGGATATAGAGGCCATCAAAATAGCAGTGTTGTTCCTTGAAGGTGAGGCACATGATTGGTGGTTTCATGGTCTTTCTATGTTGGGGCATGCCAATGTGACTACATATTCAGAGTTCACCCAAAGGTTAGTAGAGAGATTTCATCGAAGAGACCCAGAGGAACATTTTATTGAGCTAGCCAAGCTCAAACAATCAGGTAATCCAGAGACTTATATTTATCAATTTTTAAAATTTTCTGTTATGGTTCTTGATTTATCATCAACTAGGAGGGCCTATACGTTCATTGATGGGCTAGGAGAGCCTCTACATGTGTTAGTTAAATCTACCAAACCAACTACCCTTCAAGATGATATTGAAAGGGAAAGAGATTTAAAAGATGATTTTCTAAGGGAAAAGGCTCCATTTCAACCAAGGCCACCCTTCCAGCAAAAGGGAAATATGTGAAGGTTACCCCTTCAAAGGAGAATTGGTACAAAGGATATCTTAGTGATGATGTCAGAAAAAAATTGAGAAGAAGTATGCTTTGCTTCACATTCCAAGAACCATGGGCACTAGGGCATCGATGTGTAGTAGGGAAGGCACACTATATATAGGTATTATCTGATAATGAGGAGGAGGAAGAAGAGGAACCAAAATGAGACACCAACACTAGGATAGCAGGAGAGGATACACCACCATAAGGAGGTGGGAATGGATCATTTTCTCCATTTGGAGGGGTCATTTCATATTTGCGGGGAGTACCCAAGTATCTGACTTTGAGAGTTTGAGGTACCATTCAGGATCACAGAGTATCAGTATTGACTGATAGTGGGGCTACCCACAATTTTGTTTATGCTCAGTTAGTGTAGAGGATGGAAATACCCACTAACGATTTTGAGGGGTTTTTTTGTTTTGGTTCCAAGAGCTAGAACCCAGCAATGCTTGAAGCATGTTCCAGCATTATCTATCACCATGGGAACATACACCTTGAATGATCACTTCTTTTTGGTTGATATTCCTGACACCAATGTGATATTGGGTGTGCAATGATTGATTACTTTGGGGAATGTCACCACAGATTTGGAGACATTGCAGATGGAATGGATAGATAAGATGAATGGTAACCATAAAATGATTAGGGGCATGCACACTTATCCCTCTCAGACAGTTTCGTCACATAAGATAGAGCTTGATTTTCATAGTGGAAGAAAGGAGCCAACAATCCATTCATTTATGCAGTTGACTTTGGCCCACGAGACAATACTATTTGGAGGCATTCCATGAGGAAGGACCACAGATCGAGAGTTCGTTAGAGATTTCTCACATCAAGCTGCACCTTGCATAGATCCAGATGAGGTGAGAAATTTTGTAGGACCTAGCATAGCACAGAGAGTCTTTAGTAGGCTCCAGGAGGAAGGAGACATTCTCCCAGTATCAGTATTACCAACTCTCACCAAGCAACTTGTGCTGAGAGAATATGTTTCAGGGATGGATGATGGTACCATCATGGTGCAAGGACTCTACTCCATGGTTGTGGAGAACATGAAGATACTCCCACATAGGGAGTAATATTAAATCTATGGTAGAGGGTTGTGATAACTCATGCATACATTGGCAAAAATAAAAAATTTATGTATGGGTGATAGCTTCCTAGTGAAGGCTAGCCTCCATAAACTTCAACCTCTACTTGAGTAGGAACAACTATAGGAGAGGCGAAAAAGGCAGGATAGAAGCATCCTAGCATATGAATTTGGCATGGAACATGTCAAATAGGAGGGAAACAAAGGGACAAGATATTTACGACAGAAAATAGAATCGCTGCCATTAGTGGGTATAGATCCTTATTGGAAATCCCAGTTGTTGGTGGAATATTCCAAGGATCTCTTCACATGTAGGGTACTTGATGGTCAGCTGAAAAATGAGAGGTATGTAGTGATAGATGGAGTCATTTATTATCAGAATAGGATCTTCTTTACTATAGCATCTAAGCTAGAAGACAAGCTTCTACATGCAGCATATGAATCTTTCCTCTCTAGTCACACATATTTCATGAGAGCATATCAAACCATCATGAAGGGAATATCTTGGGAAGGTCTCGAAGAGGAGGTGCACCTACACATCGGGAGGTGTATGGTTTTTTTGATATTGATGAGGGAAACAACCACCTTCTAGGGTTTTCACAGCCACTTCCCTTCTTGATGAAGATAGAGGAAGGATCACTTCACCAACTTTCTCAAGGTACTTGGTAAGGATTGTGTTTTTTTCATATTGATCAACTAAACATGTATCTATGTCCCTTTACCATCTATTTTCAGTACATTGATCCAACCATCTATTTTCAGTACATTGATCCACAAAAGGGAAAGCCTTTCTTTAGACAGCATGGCCTACTTGGGGCCTCAAGAAGTGATGGAAGTAACCAATACCTAGGAGGATTTGGGGAGATGATATCTTACTTGAGGTGTACTTAGTTGAAACCACACATCAGTTACTTTCTCCAGGCATGTGAGAGGGTGGTGGCAATAGGAAAGTGGTTGGGGAGCCACTCATCATATCATGTTTTGAGGCTACTGGGAGAAGAACTGCGTTGGTTCCACTTTAGGGAATATTATCATCCTCCAGTATTTCACATGATATTCGAGGTATATTTGATTTTGATTCCATATGTTGATGATGTCTTGATCATTATTCTTGGAATGGATGGAGGAAAAGCACATGTTTTGGGTCTATTCATTGGGAGTGATATATCCAACATTTCCTATGCCCCATGTTTCAGTGAGAACATTGGGCAATATGTAGTTTCTTCCATAGAGCTCTTACTTCCTTATGATCTAAGCCACTTGGTAACTTGAGCACTTGGGAGGAGCAACTTAGAGATAGATTGATTGGAGTACACCTGGTTTAGTGGAGGAGCTCATCATATGTAGGTGCCATAAGGGGAGGAGGATAATTTTTGCAGCATTCAATCTTATAGTTTCTTGAGGAAAAGCAACATTTGGGACGGGAGGACTGTAATATTCCAAATTAAATTTCAGCTAGTTGGAATATTAATTTTTTCCTTTTTCACTTAGATAGATGAATAATATGGTAGGGAGACCCATAAATCTCCCTAGTAGGAATAAAATCACTTCTAATGTGAATGAGTATGTAATATTCCTAAATTAGCTTGCAGCTAATGGGAATATTAAAGTTTTGTTTTGTAACTTAGATAGGTGAATAAATGGTTAGGGAGACCCATAAATCTCTTTATGAAGAATAAAACCACTTCTCATATGAAAGTGGATCATATTTTCAGCTAAATAAAGCACCCTAAGGTGTGAATAGGGGCTAAGACATGTGGAATGGGTCAACTTTGAACAAATCAACAACGCTATTATGGAGAGTGGGCATTAATGGAGGGACAACGCGGTTTTAGATGGAGACACATTCCAAGGAAGTAGTGTCATTAATGGATGGGGCTTAGGGTTTGGAATCTCATATCTTATAAAAGAAAGAGGATGGAAGCCATATTATTCAGCTTGGTATATTTTATATTTTGGTATATGGTCTGTTTAGACATATAGCTTTCTTCAGTTGTTTACCTAAGATTGCATGTGTTGTCTATCATAGGGTGTTCCTAATCGGGAATCCCACCTCTTCCATTGAGAAGCTCTTGGAGGAGTTTGCACTATACTTCCACAATCAAGAAACTGGTCAAGCTTCAGTATCATGTACAATGTAGTTCTGTTTAGAGTTGGGTTGTGTTGCAGAGGTGTAGGAGTGGAGGAGAGAGATCTCCAATTTTTGAGCTTATTTTCCAGTGAGGGGACTAACCCTTCACCTATTGAGTTGATTGGGTGTTGTTGCAGCTGATAGATCATTCCTTCAGCCCCATATCAGCATTCATTCCTAGGAAGTGTGTAATTCAGGCAACAAAACTGCAGTGGGCAACTCAAAAAGGGTCGAAATCCAAACTTAAAATCTGGCCAAACCATTTCTAGGTGTGTTACACATCATTTTTTCACCCTCCCTGCAATACCTCGTCTTGCATATTGGAGGATCATTCCCATGACCTGTGAGTAGTGTCATACTCTGCAAACACCTTCTTTGCATCCTTCTGCATAAGGGCATCATTTCTCCTGCTGAAAATTCCTCTAAAAGCACACAAAAACCTATGTTTTGGCCTTGGCGTAGGTAGACAGTTCACCCCTCGCACCAATGTGGTAAATTTGCACTAGAGCCCGCACCACCTAGCGCTCTGTCTCAGTTTTGTGCCCGCGCCAACTATTTTAGGAATGTTTTTTAATAAATACAGGTGGAAGTTTGCTTCGAAACACCTCATGGATGAGTCAAGACAAGTGGTTAAGTTGAGCAGCCATGGGTCTCCCTCTTTAGGTAGTGGTTTCCAACCCCCATTGGACACTCCTTGAAGATAGGTCTCCCTTTCATGATTATAGGGATCCTAACCTCTCCCTATCCCTCTATATAAACAATCCTTCTCCCTTTAGGAAATCTAGCTGAGCATATAGCCAAGAAGCTCAACTTGGACAAGAGATACTATAGCTGAGTAATTTCTATTGAGAAGGTAGAACCAAGGATAATTCGATAGAGAGAGCCCCATCGGAATTCCCAACGAGCCTTTGTGAGATGCGCTCTGCTGGAACCCTATTGGAGGAGACCGCAACGTTGAATCTTGGTTGTACTCTTCCTTTCTCTTATTAATATACTCAACTATGGTGTTGGTTCCATCATTGTGTTATGTTGATTATTGATGAAATTGATTTAGTCTTCTTCGACTGACTGATAGTTACGAATGTGAAATAGTATGTTGTATATCATCGTTGTTTCTTGTGTGTGTGCAGGTATCTGAGCATGAAAGAAAATGGATTGTGATCTGTCAAATTAGGAGCAAGAGGTAGCCACTCTTTCCAGCGAAAAAAATAGCATAGGACCTCTGGTAAGTCATCTATCAAATCTCAATCCATTCGTTAACTAGGAACCAATATTATAGCTTGTCTCATTTGTGGCTAGACCCACTCTAGGGCTAGTCGGATCGCCTCTGTCTGAAGAGGGGATTTACCTCACCTACAATTTGGCGACTCCACTGGGGATCAGTGTGAGTTTTTATTTCATCCATTAGGTCTTATTCTTGTTCTTTGCTTTCTTATTTTACCTTTTTGATTATTTTTGCTAAGTCTAAGACCCTTGTTCAGCCCCAGAGGATCAGATCTGACATATGTCTTTCAAAATTTTCCTTTTACCAGGGTTAACTAGCTTGGCGCATTTTCTGGCCTGAAAGTCATGCCCACTGGCGCTTGTTGCTATTTCAGCACCCATGCCATCCCATGTTTAGCATTTATTACATCTAAACAGTCACGCCAATTCCTATAGGTATTATGCTTTGCCTTGTTTTGGAATTTTTTGGTCAGTGCTTGTGCTTCTGGGTTATTTTTTGGCATGTTTTGGATGCCTTGGGATTGTTTGTAATTGTGAATGGCCTCCTTCCTTCAGTTCTTTGTCCATTTCCTGTCAGCATCATAGCCTTAGGGTTTTTAAGATCTTTAGTATGTTGAGCCTCCTGTAGAAGTTTGGGTCTCTTGTTTCACGGTCAACTTCATTCCCTGTTTGATTGCATTCAGCTCCCTTGATCCATTTGAGTGATTGTATTTGGCGGAATGAGTCTGGTCTCTTTCGTTAAGTTTTGCTTCTTGTCACTCCAAGCATAGATCACACTACTTGTATGGGTATGTTTCAAAATATTTCTTTGATTTGAGGGATTGCAACATTGGTTTGGGTTTTGTTTTGTTTGCTTTTCAGTTTATTGAAATTGTTTCACATCAAATCTCGCATTAACTTCGTCGAACTAGTGTGTTGGTTTGCTATTCATGTCATTTAGTGCATTTTTTTCTCTATTACATTGAAAAATAAAAATAAAAAATAAAAAATTGTGCTGCCGTTCTTTTTTCATTTTGAAATTGAAAGTCTTTCACATATCTAGCATTGGAAAATTCTAGGAAATATCTCTCATTTTCATTATCTTGCATTAGATACTGTAGTGGATGTTTCTATGTGTTCTCATTATTTTCTATCACTTGAAAACTCCTAAAATTTATCATAGATAGATTTTCATCGAATGAAATGGTATTTTATGGCATGTAGCTTGTATTTAGGGATTTTTTAGATCTAACATTCGGTAGGACACTGGAATTGAAATGTAAATACAAGATTAACTTAAATTTACTCAATTAACCTAAGGCAACATTAAAACCCAACGAAACATTTAGTGGTCTAAGTTAGAGATGTGTTTCGGTGTCTTTAAACCTAGCAGCTGTCGCTCACCATATAGCTTCAGACAACGCTAGTACAGACTTGCGCTCCCCATACTGTCAAGTATATAAAGGGATACTCCTCTAGGTTGCAATCCTTGTATCCGTAGGAATCTGAGTCTGTCGCCTTGTAACCATGATACACCAAACACAACATTCAGGGAGACTGCTTGAACGTATGCCAAGTCCTTGGTTAATTCTTCTTTCATTTGATTACCAAGGTGTATATGGCAGTTCACAGAAGCCTGGTACACCCTTTTACCTAGACCACCTAAGAAGTCATTTTTAATCTTTACTAACTTCGTAAATTTGAAAATATCATCGAGCACTTTTCCTTTCATGCTCATTTCAACCCGAAAGTGATAGAGTCACCTTTTTCCTATTTCTCAGCTCTTAAAACATGAAACGATATATTTTGGTTTCATTGTCTTAAAATTAATCGCCCACAAAATATTCCTAGTTAAATTTGGTTTCCTTAGTGTTGTTTTACCGTTGTTTCTAATGGCAACTTTTCCAGAGTTTACCAACTAGGGAATCCCCTCTAAACAGAATCCTGGTCCCTTTCCTACTTTTGGGAATGTTGGTGCTCCTTACATGGCAACATTGTCTCTTCCCAGGTTAACTATTGGTTTACTCGTGTGGTTGCTTTCAACCTCGGTGGTCCCCAACGCCGCGATATTTGTTCAACCATATCCCTCGCCTAAGCAACATCATGTTGATTCTAAGGTGGACCTTTCCCTTTCTTCGCCTATTTCTTCATCCTCCTCTTCTATTTCACCTCGTGAAAGTCTGGATTCTAGTACCCAGGTGGCTAAGAAGAAGAAGAAGAAGTCAGATAAGCTAGAGGCTAATGCTATAGTTATTGCATCTCGGACACCTTCCCTTAATAAACCATCCAACCTTCGAGAGAAAGTTAGATTCCCTTGGATTTTGTGCAAAGGTGACCACCTTCTTCGAGACTGTCCTGGAATTCCCAAGGTACTTGAAGTATGGTCCGGCGGCCATCCACTGTTGTCTTTGGCTTCTGGAAGTCATATTGTTAGCACATCTTCGACTATTGCTGATAAGACTCATAAGAAATAGGGTAAGATTACCAATCCCTGCAAGTTGTGTGAAGGGCATCATCCCATTCACCTTTGTCCATACTGTTGAGCCTCAAAATTGTGCTTTCCTTCACCTCATTTTACCTCATTTTCCCTTGTCCATTTCTATCTTAAACCCAATTGATCAACAAATATAGTTAAAATTACTTCTAGAATGATTTACATGACTGACTTGTTGAATTTTGTGATTTTTGCCATTGTTAAGCATTTTGACCGGAACTAGCTGCAGAATGCAGACATTCCGTAGCTAACCGGCGATTCTGCAGCTACCTTCATGTTTGAGTATGTTCCAGGTGGCCTCTTGAGAAAAAACGCATATGGCATGATCCACGTCCCGTCTACATGGTTCGTTGCTCATCATGGAGGAAGAAATGGGTTCTGGGTACGGTTATGCACGTGGGAACACATTTATGAAGGGAGACTCCTACTAGGACTGTCTCAGTCCAGATGTCTTTTCTTCTTCACGTAGCCACCTCAAAGACTCCTAAGATGATTCGGATAAGGAAAGACATTATTCCTAAATTGTTGTAATTATTGTTACTTGCATTTGCTTTATAAACTCTTGAGTAGACCGAGAGCTAAGTTAGAGATTTTATGTTAGATTTGCTGCTAGATTTTGTTTAAAAACTCTGTGTTACGTCCTTGAAGACACAGAGTGTTATGTTCAAACTATTGCATCGTTAATGGAGCAGACAAAGTTATTTTGAAGGCGTGATTTAATTTGAAGTTGAATGTCGTCAAGTGGTAGAGGGCCCCTGCCTCTTGCACGGATTTCTTTTGCGTAAATTAGATAAGTTTTTCTAGCTGCCTTTACGTTTTGCATTTGAATTGGTAGTTGTTTTTTTTTAGCTACTGTAGTCGTATTCATTCTAGCTCTTCCACAAGAAGACACTCTTCCAACAGATTAAAATGATGAATGTTGAATGACTATGGTATTGTAGGATTAGGAGTTGAATTTATAGTTGTTTTAACTAGCTACTGTAGTTATATTCATTCCAGCTCTTTCACAAGAAGACACTCTTCCAACAGATTATAATGATGAATGATGAATAGCTATAGTACTGTAGGAGTTATTTGTAGTTTTTTTTTTCTATTCACTATCATAAGTTACACTTGTTCTAATCACTCTTCCACAAGAAGAAACTCTTCCAAGACATCCTCAAGAAGTTCAAGACATGACTGTGATAATGAATGATTTAGTTGTGTGTTTGTACTAAGTATCATCCCTGTCCTTGCTCTTAAACGCTTGCCCAAGACATCATAATGACGAGTAGGGTATGGATGTGATAACTTAGTTTTTTTTCATTTTCTTTCAGTTCATTTGCTTTCAATTGCATACAAGTACACAGTCAGAATTGTTCTACCTCTTCCAAAAGAAGGAACTCTTCCAAAATATCACTAATGATGAACAAACAGATTGTGTAACTTCATAGATTAATGCATGTTAGTATAGTTAGAACAACTCCGAAGTTTCATTGCATTTAATTCATGATCAGTTACTTCATTTCAAGTTTGATGATGACTTATAGTTCAAGCATTGTTCTAGTTTAGTAGCATCTTAGGTTCATTCTTAGATTAACTCATTGCACTTGCATATCATATTCAAATTGTCATCCATTGCACAATAGATTACTCTAGTTGTTAGGATTAACAAGACAGCCTTCATTATTCACAAACATCTTCTTGTTCTAAAAACTACAACTGATCCATAGCCATAGGAACAGAAGACAACATCACTATAAGGACTGAAACCTCTCTGCAATCTTCTCATCATTTTATAAACAGAGCTCTTCCTCAAAAGAACTATTTTGAACAAGAAACCAATAACCTTTTGAGTATAAGTTCTGTGACATTCAATTAAATTGCAGAATAGAACTAGGAATTAATCATAGAATAAAAGAGCTTAGGACAGAGTATTGCATCATTAGTGTTTAACTGTTTAGTTAGAGGAATTGCATATTTAGTGATCATTTCTGAAGATGAGTTTGTGTCATTTGTTTAAAAATTCATTATCAAGCTTTTGCTTTTATCTAGTCATAGTTCAAATTCTGCTTCATTGTTTCCAATTGCATTTACCATTCCATATATTAGGCTTAACTCTGTTTTTGACCACCAACTTCTTTCCATTAGTTTTCTAGGCATTTTCATTGTGAGCATAAAACATCAAAAGACCAAAAACATCATAAATCAACATAAAAGACCAAAAACATCACAAAATACTACACACAACGCATTAGGAAACAAGCACCTAGGTACATATGGTACACTTCACTTCAGCAGTTTACAAATCCTGGTTGACAATTAAATGAGCTCAGTTTAGGAGACTAGACTGAGACCCAACATTTTGGCGCCATTGCCGGGGAAGTGAAAACTAGGTAACCTTTGTTTCTTAGCATCCAAAAACAATTTTATGCGTAGGGAGAGAGATTCAAGGGGAAGATTTATAAGCAGCAGAGGCAGAAGTTTGATATCTAGAACACCACTTGTTTCATCTAGATCCAGAACTAGTACACCTTCAACTCAAGCCCATCTTCCATCCTTTACTGATCCTGGACTTCTAGAAGATCTAAGGTCACCTAGTCCATTAGATAAACCTTCCACTTCATCCACTAAACCTACCATAGAAGAGGATCCAAAAACTCTTGTTGAGGATACAAACCTTTCTACTTCCACAGGAGAGTCAACCATGGCAGAAGAAGGAGGAGGAGGAGTTGTTAATGGAGAACACACATTATTTGGAGGAGGTAGAGGTAGAGGAGAAGGAGGAAGAGGTGCAGATGGAGGAAGAGGTAGAATAGGAAGCTCTTTTGGGTTCCCTATATTTGATGAAGAAACCAATACAACCATGAAAAACATTTCACCTTCTGTCCTTCCGAACTTCTATGGACTTAAAACTGAAGATCCTGAAACTTTCTTATTCGAATTTGAAGTGTTGTGTAGGACTTATGACTACTTACAAGATGCTCAAAAACTGAAATTATTTCCCTCAACTTTGAAGGGAACAACATTGAAGTGGTTTATGAGTTTAAACAGTAGTTCTATTAGAACATGGGAAGACATGAGACAAGAATTTCTAGAGAGATACTTGGATTATTGTATGCCAGTTAATCATAAGGAAGAAGTGTTCAAGATGTTACAAAAAGAAGATGAAAACTTAGAAGATTTGTTGGAAAGATTCAAATACAACATAAAAAGGGCACAAATGGAAAACCTAGATCAGGACACTTTAAAAGCTCTTTTGTTGAAAACAATTAGGGATGAATGGTTGGATATCCTTAACATGATGGGAAAAGGGGATATATCACAACTCACATTACCTGAAATATTTGAGTTATGTATCAACCTTTCAAGAGGGAAATCTAAAACTGTCAAAGGTCCAAGAGATCCTGCTCTTGCAAGGGCAAGTAAGTCTGCTTCTGGGACAGTAAGTAGATCAGAAATAGGACACATGCTTGATGATTTTAAATATGACATATTAGGGAGTCTTAGTGAACAAATAGACACCCTCAAGATACAAAACAAGCAAAAGGCTGAATCTGATGCCTTGGCAATCTTTTGTCCCAAATGTAGGAAGAAACATGCCTTGAGAGAGTGTCCTCTAGATGTAAAAGTTGTAGAAACCTGTGTTATTTGTTCTGAGAAACATGAGACCAAAAATTTTCCTTCTCTTCCTGGTCTCAAGGCTGTTTTTCAGGAAGAAACTCCTACAGATTCCACAGAATCTCTTAACTTTGTATCTAGAAGACCTTGGCAGGGATCTCAGACACAAGGATTCCATGATCAAATGTATAATCAACCTCCACCTTGGAATTCTTGGCAGCAACCTTGGCCCCAATTTCAAAATCAATCTCAAGCTTGGGCACAAGGATCACAAGGTCCCTTTGGAAGATACTCTCCATATTATCAGTATCCACCATCCTATCCACCATATCCACATTTTTATCCTCAAAATTCCCAACAAAATTTTCCTCAAAATCTTCAACAAAATTTTCAACAAAATTCTCAACAACATCATCTGAACCAACCTCATCAAAATCAACCACTTCCATTACCATTCCCTCAAAAATCCAATCAATTGCTAGCTCAGCCCATACCAAACCCCAATAATAAGAACCCTCAGAATACATACATGATAGAAGGACAACAATTTCCAACTTATTTAATTACTCCTCTAGACCTTAGTGATGTTCAACTTAGGTCTGGAAGGATACTTGAGAAGAAGAAACCTTCTGTGATCATACAAGAACAAGATAATTCTGAGGAAGACTCCCTACGGGTTAATAAAAGTCTTGAGGAAGATACATCCTTTCAAGATCAAAACATTGAAAAACTGAAACAAAAAGATCCAATAAATCCAACTCCAATATTAGAGCAACCATCCACATCTACTTCTATACCTCCCTTTCCGGAAAGACTACAAATTGATAAAGGTATAGAAAAACAAATAATGGTGCCTAATTATGATTTCTTAGATGAATTGAGAAATGTTTGCATTAAAATTCCATTATTGCAAGCCATCAAAGAAATCCCAATTTTAGCCAAAACAATAAAGGAGTTGAGTATGAAACAACAAGAAAAAGAATAAGAGAAACAAAGAAAATTCAACTGGTAGGACAAATAGTAGACATTATGATGGGCAAGATTGCTATTCCAAAGTATCTTGACCCCGGAAATCCAGTTGTCAAAATTCACATCAATGGAATTGAAATTCAAAACACACTCATTGATTTAGGAGCAGCAATAAATATCATGAGTAGACAAATCATGGACAAACTAAAACTTCCTAATCTTCTCTTTACACCCACACTATTACAATTAGCAGATAGATCTGTGATCAGACCAGATGGGGTAATAGAAGACATTCCGGTGTCCCTAGACTCTTGGGAGTACCCTGTGGATTTCATGATCCTGACACCCAAGAATAATCTAGGAGGCCATCCTGTTATACTAGGAAGACCTTGGTTGGCTACAGCTGATGCTTTTATTAGTTGTAGGTCCGGTGATATGTATATTTCTGATGGTAGTTCAACAAAGAAATTCACTTTATATCTTCCAGCTAGGACAATTACAGAACTAGATGACACTCAATGGATAGAGGATGAAGAATATTTACAACCACTCTTCACAATTTCAGAAATTAGTGAAGATAATCAAATTCTAAATACTCTAGAAAAATTTGAATCCTCTCCAGAACATAAACATGAATCATTTCAAGAGGGATCCAATATTGAGTTCTTGTCATCTAGGCAGATGTCTCTTCATTCTATGGACAAATTTGGCAGCTCTACAAGTGAAATTTTTCCAGGCAAAACTTTGAATATAAATAAGAACCTAGAAAAATCTCAACAAGAAGAGTTAGTCAAAATATTACAGAGACATTCTTCTGCATATGCATGGGAATACACTGACATGAAAGGGATAAGTCCCAAGACTTGCACTCATCACATCTATATAGAGGCAAATTGCAAACCAATCAGACAGCCTCAAAAACGGATGAATCCAAATCTTAGGGAAATTGTCAAGGAAGAACTGCAAAAATTGTTAAATGTTAACTTCATCTATCCTATTTCAGATAGTCAGTGGGTTTCTCCTTTGGTGATTGTGCCTAAGAAAAATGGAAAATGGAGGGTGTGTGTTGACTACCGAGAACTGAATAAAGCTACTCTTAAAGACCATTTTTCCTTACCTTTCATAGATCAAGTATTAGATACATTAGCAGGTAAAAAGTACTTTTCATTCCTGGATGGGTTTAGTGGTTACAATCAAATCCAAGTAGCACTTGAAGACCAAGATAAAACCACATTTACTTGTCCTTGGGGTACCTATGCCTACCAAGTATTTCCATTTGGGTTATGCAATGCACCTGCAACATTCCAAAGGGCAGTATTAGGAATTTTTTCTGATCTAATACATGACTGTGTAGAGGTGTACATGGATGATTTCACAGTTTATGGGGACACATTTGAAGAGGCTTTAGAAAACTTGGAAAAAGTCTTAAAAGATGTCAAGAAGCAAACCTTTCACTTAGTCATGAAAAATGTTTTATGATGTTCACTGAAGGTATTGTTTTAGGGCACCACATTTCAGGGGATGGGATTAGAGTTGATGAGGTGAAAGTTGAAGTCATTTCTAACCTATCCATTCCAAGTTGTCAAAGAGATGTAAGAATTTTTCTAGGATTTACGGGGTACTATCGGAGATTTATAGAAAACTTCACCAAAATAGCATCTCCTCTCTTCAAATTACTCACCAAAGATTGTGAATTTAAGTGGATTTCTGATTGCCAGTTAGCTTTTGAAACCCTGAAAACCAAAATTTCTGAAGCACCTATATTAAGGGGACCTAACTGGAAGTTACCTTTTCATATCTCGACAGATGCTTCCGATACGGCTTTAGGAGCAGTATTGGGACAGAAAGATTTGATTCCCTATGCCATCTATTATATCAGTAAAAATTTGACTCCTGCAGAGTTAAACTATACTGTAACTGAAAAAGAGTTTTTAGCTGTTGTTCATGCCATTAACAAATTTAGACACTATATAACAGGCTATGAAACTTTTATTCACACTGATCATTCTGAAATTAGATATTTAATGAATAAATCAATTACTAATGGCAGAGTTATAAGATGGTTTTTATTATTGCAAGAATTCAACATTACTATTCTAGATAGGCCTGGAAAACAAAACACTGTGGCTGATTTCCTGTCTAGAATTCAAAATATTAAAGATGACACTCCGGTTGAAGATCAATTTCCTGATGAATATCTTTTTTCAATCTCTACTCAAACTCCATGGTTTGCTGATATTGCCAATTATTTAGTTTCAGGAAAATTTCCTTCAATTATGAATGCAAGGGATAAAAGAAAAATCATTAATGATAGTGCAATATATTCATGGGTCGCTAATGAGTTGTACAAGACAGGTCCAGATTTTATTATTAGAAGGTGTGTTCGTGAAGATGAGATGCCTAAAATTCTCAAGGCATGTCATGATGAACCTTGTGGCGGACACTTTGTAGATAAGAAGACAGCCTATAAGATCCTTAAATTAGGATATTATTGGCCATCTTTGTTTAAAGATGCAAGGGAGTATGTCAAAAGGTGTGACAGTTGCCAAAGGGTAGGGAAACCTTCTCCTTCAGGTGAGATGCCATTACAACCTCAGGTACACATTGAACCTTTTGAAAAATGGGCTTTGGATTTTGTAGGACCTATTAATCCTCCATCAAGACAAAAGAAATACATATTAGTTTGCACTGATTATGTTACTAAGTGGGTAGAAGCTAAACCATTACTTGTTGCTAATGAATCATCTGTAATTACTTTTCTTTTTGAGGATATTTTTACTCGTTTTGCTGTCCCAAGGGAAATTGTTACAGATCAAGGAGCTCAATTTACATCAAGGCTAATGGAGCAAATGATGGAGAATTACAAAATCAGACATAGAACATCTACTCCTTATCATCCACAAGAAAATGGTCAAGTGGAATCCACTAATAAAGTCATTGAAGGAATCCTAACAAAGACTGTTCATCTACATAGAAGAGATTGGGTAGATAGGCTTCCTGAAGCCTTGTGGGCCTATAGAACTACATGGAGAAACACAGCAGGCCATACTCCTTATGAGCTTGTTTATGGGAAGCAAGTTTTGTTTCCTATAGAGTTCCAAATTCAAACATTCAAGATGGCAGTTCAGCTAGGACTTGATCTAACGGAGGCACAAAAGCATAGACTGGAGCAAATTAATGAATTGGATGAGATCGGACAAGATGCAGTTCAGAAAACAAGTCTAGTCCAACAACAAAGGGCTAGATGGCATGACAAGTACATCAAGGAGAAGAAATTTAAAGAGGGTGACTGGGCTCTCTTGTTTGATTCAAAATTCAAGGATTTTCAAGGAAAATTTCAGACACATTGGCTTGGGCCATATGAAATTGTTCGAATTTTTGATAATGGGGTAGTAAAAATCAGAACTATAGATGAAGAAGAGGTCACTTTTCTTGTGAATGGTCATAGACTGAAGCTATACCACAAGCCACTCTCAAGAGAAGAGTTTGTCAAGAAGTTCCAAGAAGATAATGATGTGAAGTTAATGAAGAAGAGTCTCTCTTCTTCATCAACTTGATTGAATTTTCTGAAGCATTTCTATTCTAAAAATAAAAATAAAAATAAAAATAAAAATAAAATAAAGGTATAAACATGAAAACCAATCATTGATTGGCATGTTTATACAGAAAATATAGGGTGAAAATCAGAGTCTCTCTGACACTCTAACTTTTCCCATTTTTGTTTTTATAAGCAGCTGTTATAAAAATCATAAGTACAGTTCCATAGTACTTATGATTCACTTCATCTCACTCCATTCACTTATTCATCCATACTCCATCTCATCCATCATTCATATTTCACTCCATTCCACATCTCATTCATCTCACTCCATCTTCCATTCATTTCATTTTCATATCAAAACACAAAAATTTGATATCTTGCTGTAAGTGAATAAAATATGTCATGAATTGCAGTACAGCCCTTATGTTCCTTCATTCCATTTCATGAACTGAATCCATTCCATTCCATTATCCACTTCATACATATCATAATCCATCATCCATTTTCATTCATACCACATAACATTTCACCCATACTCCAAAAACATTCTATTTTCATGATTAAAGTGTTCTACAGGAACATTCTGCAGCTCAGTGGACATTCTGCAGCTGATCAGCCTTTCTGCAGCCCGACAGTCTTTCCGCAGCTATAAACCCTGAAGGCATCAATCAGCAGACATCAGAATTACAACAAAGTGACCCAGTGTATTCATGAATCAAAAGCATCAAGAAAATTATGAAGACTCCTCCAGAGATGAGCAGAGAAGATAAAGGCTACAAAAATCAAATAAAGGGCAGAGGTAACAAATTTAAATTACGATGGCATTTCATAAAATTTTAGCATAGTTTAGTTGTGGATTATTCGAAAAGGTTGTTTTAATTGTTTTTATTGATCAAACACCAACAAACCCTCTACAGACTTTATATTAAAATCTTCCATTTCAAATTTCATATCCGATAGCATCTAAGCGGTTAAATGGCCAAAGCATTTGAATTTTCCACGTCTCTTAACCAAGACATTTAATGATGATTCCCTCTGTCGTCGTAAAATCCTCCGTCGTCTCCTCAATCATTAATACAATCCCTCCACCTCACTCCACTACTCCATTCCGAGACCACTACCATAACTTCATTCCGTAGCCAGCATTCCATTCTGAAGACAGAGATATTATTATCACCGAAAGCAGAGCCAAAGGATATCAATTTGAATAGCATTGAGCATTGTAAACGCAGAGCAGAGTAGAAGGGTAAATTTGGAAGTGTAACAGTGTGAGGACTTGAAGCCACTTGATCCCATGGGCAAATAAAATACCACTGTGGACGGAGTTTGAAGCATTTTCACTATCAACACAGAATTGTAGCAGTGTGAGTTTGAAGTCTTTTGTTACCAAAAGACAGAGGTGTTAAAATTGAAGTCTTTTGCTACCGGAGACAGAGGTGTTGTAGTGATTGAGTTTGAAGACTTTTGTTACCAGAGACAGAGGTGTTGCAGTTTGAAGACTGTTGTTACCAGAGACAGAGATGTTGCAGTGTTGAATTTGAAGTCTTTTTCTACTAAGAGCCAGAGGTATTGCACAAAAAGAAATTTGAAGTCATCTACCATTTTCAATCAAAGACATTTCAGCTCGAAATTTGAAACTGCTTTCATCATCAAACAAAGGCATAACACTCCGACATTCAATTGTCAACAGAAGCACATCAGTTCAAGGTTTCAAAGGCATTTTTTATTATCAATCAGAGGTATGTCATTCCAAAATTGAAGCCATTTTCATTTAGAGCTTGAAGCCATTTCAGTTCGAAAGTGAAAGTCATTGTTTTGTGGGTAGAAGAGTGTTAATTTGATATTGAAAAAAATCATGGGTTTAATTGTAAGGACTGAACCTGTGGGTTCAAAATATTTAGAAGGTTACCCACAATGCAAGGAAATGTTACAACAAGTAGAATGGCTTCAATTTTTGGAAAAATTTAATGGCTTCCATAAGGAAGTCACTAAAACATTTGCCAGATCATTTCAAGGAACCGAAGTTGAAGTAGGGGATGTCAAGTTTACTGTCACTGAAGTTTTTATTGCAGAGGCTACAGGATTGTCCAGAACTGGGGAGAGATGGTTTAAAAATATGGAATTCCACAATGAATCCTGGAAACAAATTTTAAAATCACCAAATATGGATGTTAGTGTATTCAAGAAAGGAATTCCCAGTACTGCATTGAAAAGCAAATGGAGAAACATACTACTTCTTTTACAAAAAATTGTTACATGTGAGGGTAGATATGGGACATTTTATGTCTACCACATTAGACTAATGATGCATTTTCTGGGATAAGATTTAAATCTACCATATTTCTTGCATCAAAGTCTGAAGAATATGGCTTCCTGTGTTCAGAGAAGAATTCAATTTTTAGAGACAACCCTGTATCATCATGGGTTAGTCAAAATTTTGATTGAGCATCATCTAGCTAAAACAAATGATACATGGGATGATTTCTTAAAAAGGAATCATGTTAAAGAAGCAAAAGAACCATCACCTGAACCACAGCCTACAAAAAGAAGTAGGAAATGGAGGGCTTCAAAAGTTGAAACTGACAAACCAGCCCAAGAGAGCAGTGAGGAAATCATTTTGGAGAAGTTGACTCGAATCAAGAGGCAACTTAAGGAAGAAAAGATAATCAAAGAATTTGTCACAGAGAAAGGAGAGGGATCCTCTCAGCCTAGGAGAAGCCATAGATTAAAGGGAAAACTGAAGAAAACACCAATCAAACAAACAGGGGTAATCAATATAGAAGATGAAGAAACACCCATTGAAGAGGATGATGAAGAGGATTTTTATGAAGGAACCCCTGAAATTGATCCTGCTCAACAGGAAATTTATGATTATGTGGAAACTTTAGAAAGGACAGGTTCAGAAAGCAGAGAGAGAACCCCCAGTCCTCCACTGTCTGAAATTGATATATTAAGAAGGGATAGATATGAGTTGGAATTGCTGAATAGACACATCAAAAATGAGAATGAAATTCTCAAAGATCAAATCAAGCTCAAGACTAATATGAACTCAACCTTATCCCTGCATATAGACAAAGTGGAGAGGACCAATGAGAAGTTGAAGACAAGGAACAAAAAGCTGATCAGGGCACTCACCAACCTCAGGTTCAAACTTGTGATCAGGAAACCCAGAAGACCTTTAGCTTTCAGACAAAGGAGAATAAGGGGATTAGATGTCCTTGCAGAAGCCTCCGAATTGATAGGATAACTTGCATGAGGACATGCAAAAAGACAGCAGTGGGGGTATGTTGAGCCTCAAAATTGTGCTTTCCTTCACCTCATTTTACCTCATTTTCCCTTGTCCATTTCTATCTTAAACCCAATTGATCAATAAATATAGTTAAAATTACTTCTAGAATGATTTACATGGCTGACTTGTTGAATTTTGTGATTTTTTCCATTGTTAAGCATTTTGACCGGAACTAGCTGCAGAATGCAGACATTCCGTAGCTAACCGGCGATTCTGCAGCTACCTTCATGTTTGAGTATGTTCCAGGTGGCCTCTTGAGAAAAACTGCATATGGGCATGATCCACGTCCTGTCTACATGGTTCGTTTCTCATCATGGAGGAAGAAATGGATTATGGGTACGGTTATGCACGTGGGAACACATTTATGAAGGAAGACTCCTACTAGGACTGTCTCAGTCCAGATGTCTTTTCTTCTTCACGTAGCCACCTCAAAGACTCCTAATATGATTCGGATAAGGAAAGACATTATTCCTAAATTGTTGTAATTATTGTTACTTGCATTTCCTTTATAAACTCTTGAGTAGACCGAGAGCTAAGTTAGAGATTTTATGTTAGATTTGCTGCTAGATTTTGTTTAAAAACTCTGTGTTACGTCCTTGAAGACACAGAGTGTTATGTTCAAACTATTGCATCGTTAATGGAGCAGACAAAGTTATTCTGAAGGCGTGATTTAATTTGAAGTTGAATGCCATCAAGTGGTAGAGGGCCCCTGCCTCTTGCACGGATTTCCTTTGCGTAAATTAGATAAGTTTTCCTAGCTGCCTTTACGTTTTGCATTTGAATTGGTAGTTGTTTTGTTTTAGCTACTGTAGTCGTATTCATTCTAGCTCTTCCACAAGAAGACACTCTTCCAATAGATTAAAATGATGAATGTTGAATGACTATGGTATTGTAGGATTAGGAGTTGAATTTATAGTTGTTTTAACTAGCTACTGTAGTTATATTCATTCCAGCTCTTTCACAAGAAGACACTCTTCCAACAGATTATAATGATGAATGATGAATAGCTATAGTATTGTAGGAGTTAGTTGTAGTTTTTGCTATTCACTATCATAAGTTACACTTGTTCTAATCACTCTTCCACAAGAAGAAACTCTTCCAAGACATCCTCAAGAAGTTCAAGACATGACTGTGATAATGAATGATTTAGTTGTGTGTTTGTACTAAGTATCATCCCTGTCCTTGCTCTTAAACGCTTGCCCAAGACATCATAATGATGAGTAGGGTATGGATGTGATAACTTAGTTTTTCATTTGCTTTCAATTGCATACAAGTACACAGTCAGAATTGTTCTACCTCTTCCAAAAGAAGGAACTGTTCCAAAATATCACTAATGATGAACAAACAGATTGTGTAACTTCATAGATTAATGCATGTTAGTATAGTTAGAACAACTCCGGAGTTTCATTGCATTTAATTCATGATCAGTTACTTCATTTCAAGTTTGATGATGACTTATAGTTCAAGCATTGTTCTAGTTTAGTAGCATCTTAGGTTCATTCTTAGATTAACTCATTGCACTTGCATATCATTTTCAAATTGTCATCCATTGCACAATAGATTACTCTAGTTGTTAGGATTAACAAGACAGCCTTCATTATTCACAAACATCTTCTTGTTCTAAAAACTACAAATGATCTATAGCCATAGGAACAGAAGACAACATCACTATAAGGTCTGAAACCTCTCTGTAATTTCCTCATCATTTCATAAACAGAGCTCTTCCTCAAAAGAACTATTTTGAAAAAGAAACCAATAACTCTTTGAGTATAGGTTCTGTGACATTCAATTAAATTGCAGAATAGAACTAGGAATTAATCATAGAATAGAAAAGCTTAGGACAAAGTATTGCATCATTAGTGTTTAACTGTTTAGTTAGAGGATTTGCATATTTAGTGATCATTTCTCAAGTTTAGTTTGTGTCATTTGCCTAAAAATTCATTATCAAGCTTTTGCTTTTATTTAGTCATAGTTCAGATTCTGCTTCATTGTTTCCAATTGCATTTGCCATTCCATACATTAGGCTTAACTCTGTTTTGACCACCAACTTCTTTCCATTAGTTTTCTAGGCATTTTCATTGTGAGCATAAAACATCAAAAGACCACAAAAACATCATAAATCAACATAAAAGACCAAAAACATCACAAAATACTACACACAACGCATTAGGAAACAAGCACCTAGGTACATATGGTACACTTCACTTCAGCAGTTTACAAATCCTGGTTGACAATTAAATGAGCTCAGTTTAGGAGACTAGATTGAGACCCAACACATACATGGATGAAGCCACGAGAGTGTTGGAAAACTCTACTCTTTCTGCACCCTGCCTTTCATCTAGTTACCAGAAACTTTCTTTGAATCCTCTGCTAGTTGATTCCACGATCGGTCAAGAGTCATCCTTGGTCAATCCCGCTCCCCCAGAAATCAAAATTCAAGAGCCCGTTCCTGACCAACCATTGGACGTGGAATCAATCGATTTGATCTGGCCTACGGTTCATCAGGTCTTCTCCGTTGAGAGTGGATCTTATCCCCCCCACATTCTTCTTGTTTCATCAGATTCTTTGGACTTGGAGAAAGATTCTTCCATCCCAGTAGTTCAAGAAACTGCTCCTCCTAATCCCGTGATGGAAGTCCAAGGGAGTGCTCCTCTTGCTATGGTAACGCCAGGGGAAAACCATCTCAGTTCGATGGTATCCCCTCCAAGTAGTTTGGTCACTTCCTTTGATTGGATTCGATTTGTAGGATACTGCCTTCCATCTTATGTGTATTTTTAGATAACAGTACAAACCTTTGATCTGGTCGTACCCAGCACTATTATAGATGAAGGCGCGTCTGTTAGTATTTTGTCTTCCACTACTTGGAAAGCTTTTGGTTCTCCACCACTTATGCCTGTTACATAGAATTTGTTGGATTTTAATAGAGGAACCAGTCAACCGTTAGGGATCCTTTTGAAGTTTCCTCTTACTTTGGGAAGGAAAATCGTCTATATAGAAGTGATGGTTGTTCCAGGCCCCTTGAATTTCAATTTACTCTTGGGGCATGACTATACTTATGTCATGGAGGCGGTTGTCTCTTCCCTCTTTCATGTGATTTATTTTCCACACAAAGGTCGAATCATGACCATTGATCAGCTTTTGTTCTTTGGTCCTAACATGACATATAGTTCACCTTTGTCCCTTCCAGGTTTTTATCCACCAGTTGTATCTTCCCCGCTGCAAGTTAATTATGTGGCTACTTGTCTCGTGCCCACATTCAGTAATAGTGCCATTATGCATCATGTGCTAGGGGCATTGGGTCCTAATTTCCAACATGTTGTTCTCCCATTAGATACGAACCTATTGGATTCCATGACCTGTTATTCATTATCATAAAAGGTCGATGGAGTAGAATTTGTTTTCTTGTGTCAAGCTCCTTAAAAAATGAAACAAGGTATCTGGAGCACAGTTTGTTTTCTCGTGTCAAGCTCCTTAAAAAATGAAACAAGTTCGTATGAGAAGAGTTCCTTTTCTTATGTCAAGCTCCTTAAAAAATGAAACAAGGTTTTCGGAGCACAATTTGTTTTCTTTTGTCAAGCTCCTTAAAAATGAAACAAGCTTGCCCGAGGATAGTTCGTCTTCTATCTCAACCTCATTAAAAAATGAATTAGGTTTGAGGATAGTTTGTCTTCTATGTAAACCTTGTTAAAAAATGAATTAGCTCATGAGGATAGTTATTTTAATGTGTCAACCTCGTTAAAACAATGAAACACGTTACTGTTCAATTCGATTCTTTGATAAGATCTCACAAAATCCCAGTCGAGTCTTTTTCTTGATATCGTAACTAAACCTTCACTCTCTTCATTTGTTTACTCAGGTGCATGGACTGAAGCTTAGGGGGCATATACCTCGAATTGAGTCACCATGCTGGGGGCATGCAAATATTTTTTCAAATATAGTTTATCTTTGTTTCAAGCTTGTGTAAAAATGAAACCAATCCCAAGCATAGTTTATCTTTGTTTCAAGCTTGTGTAAAAATGAAACCAACTTCAAGCAGAGTTTCTTGATTTCAATATTGTGTAAAAATGAAACCATTCCCATTTTCCCTCTTTTGATTGCAATTTTGTCAGCATATTTTGCTAGATGAGCCTTGGTTTTCTCATTTCATCATCCCTATCTACTTGGCCGATCATATGCCTTCACTTAGTTATTTTACCCGTTCCTGAGGAACTACTGCAATGAGTGGTCTTGTTAGCGGTCCTCTTAACCTTTACTTGTTCTGAGTAGTTCCACCATCACTAGAACCAGTTGCTATCCTTTATACCACTTGTTCCTCTAGGAGGAGTCATCTTTCAGCTCTTTTCTAACTCTCTAAAATTGAAAAGATTGTGGAGACTCTTGTCGTTTCGAACTCATTAAATGGATGCAAAATTATATCTACCCAGTATACGTTTACCACCCTTTCGGGTTGGGATAGACTATTTACGAAAAAGGAATACCTTGGCCCATCGCAACTAAGAGGTTCTCTTAGACACAGTTTTCTACCTTTTCGGATTTGTGAGACTACCTACGAAAAGGGCCTTTTCTGGAGTTTTCATTTTCTCTTTCTTTTCAAACTCTCTAAACATTAAAAGATGTCGAGTTCTCCCTTTTTCAGACTCATTAAAAACTGATGACATCGGACTCTGTCGTTATGACGTTACCCTAGTTCCTCGTTTCTAGGGCTTGTAAAACGTATTAGGTTGGATTTTTCCGAAGGAAAAACTTACATCGCAAGATTATGCTATCCCTTCAAGCTTGTTTTAAAAAATAATTGGGGTACCTGCCAAAAATGGTGGGAGAAAATGGAACTAGATTGTAGTCATGTTGGCAGTATGTCACTCTTGAACATGGCACTTGTTTGCATTCATGTTGGGTTGGGGACATCTCACCTTGTCATTTTTTCACCTCCATGGGTTTGTGAAATCTCTTTTGACCTCTCATCTGCTCTTTGCCATGTCACCATGACCTAAGATCCCTTGATGTCAAGTACTACCAAATCCAGTGTTGTGTCGCCGATATGTTCAAGAGAAGTTTGCCTCTGAAGTTTTCAACCTCCCTTTGATTCTCTGTTGGTCTTGATTCACAAACATCATATTCATCTGTCTCATGTCGATGATGTGGGAAAAATTATGGCCCACCTTCGATTAGGTCACTTCTTATCAAATTCAGCTCATTATCCAGGAAGTCGATTTAGAGACTCCCTTCAGGTACCTTCGAGCCTACATGCCTCAATGGTAGGTTATTTACATTTGACACAAGGTTTACATCACTGGACTTCAATTAGATGATTTTGCGGGTGTTTGATGCCAGATCACTATTTACATTCCATGGATTGTACCTCTAGTACCTTGATAACCATTGTCATTATTGGTGGTTTCTCTTGCGTCTGTTAACAGCTTTCATTATTGGCTGGTAATCAGACTATGTTCTTGCATGTTCGACTTCAACTCACCTATTCGCATGCTTGAACCTGTACATTTTTCAGATTGGAATGGAGTGCAAGACCCTGTGTTTTGTCTAATGAAATCTAGGCTGTGAGTTCTTTGTGTATTGATTTGACTTATTACATGACTCTTTTGCTTGGATGGCTGCGACCATAGCTGAGTCTATTTGTTGATCCTTACTGCTGGATGGTTGTGTCCATACTTTATATCTCACTGTTTATGTACTCTATTATGGATGGCTACTCCTACCACATGTCATGTATCAGAAATATCAATTTTATTTGTACTTTCAGGTTTTTTGACAATAGTGTTTGGGTCGAACGCGTTCTCATAAATCATTTCACCCCTCCCTCCCTCTCGTACCTCATGATTTATGGGGCATCTGTTACACAACATTTTGTCACCATCCCTGTAATCCCTCGTCTCGCATATTGGAGGATCATTCCCGTGACCTGTGAGTAGCGTCATACTCTGCAAACACCTTCTTTGCATCCTTCTACATAAGGACATCATTTGTCTTGTTGAAAATTTCCTCAAAAGCACACAAAAACCTTTATTTTGGCCTTGGCACAGGTAGACAGTTCACCCCTCGCACCAATCTAGTAAATTTTCACTAGATCCCGTGCCACCTGGAACTCTGTCTCAGTGTTGTGCTCGTGCTAGTTGTTTTAGGAATGTTTTTTAATAAATAGAGGTGGAAGTTTCCTTCCAACCATCTCAGGGACAAGTCACAGGAAGTGGTTAAGCTGATCAGCCACAGATCTCCCTCTTTAGGTAGTGGTTTCCAACTCCCATGGGACACTCCTTGAAGATAGGTCTCCCTTCCATTATTAAAGGGATCCTAACCTCTCCCTCTACCTCTATATAAACAGGCCTTCTCCCTTTATGAAAGCTAGCTGAAAATATAGCCAAGAATCTGAACTTGCAGAAGAGATAATATAGCTGAGTAATTGCTATTGAGAAGGTAGAACCAGGGAGAATTCTATAGAGAGAGCCCCGTCCGAATTCTCGACGAGCCTTTGTGAGATGCGCTCTGCTAGAACCCTGTTGGAGGAGACCGCAATGTCAAAGCTTGGTTGTACTCTTCCTTTCTCTTATTAATATAATCAACTATGGTGTTGGTTCCATCATTGTGTTATGTTGATTATTGATGCAATTGATTTAGTCTTCTTCGACTAACTAATAGTGACAAATGTGAAATAGTATGTTGTATATAATCGTTGTTTCTTGTGTGTGTGCAGGTATCCGAGCGTGAAAGCGAGTAGATCATGATCTGTCAAACTAGGAGCGAGAGGAAACCACTCTTTCCAGTGACAACAACAGTGTAGGACCTTCGGTAAGTCATCTATCGAATATCCATCCATTCATTAACTAGGAATCAATATTATAGCTTGTCTCGTTTGTGGACCCACTCTAGGGCTAGTGGGATCGCCTCTATCCGTAGAGGGGATTTACCTCACCAACAGGGTGTTTCTGGGTTTTCTGAGTAGAATTCATGGTTAAAAGTGCAGATCATTCTAAGCACTCTAACAACCTTCCACACATGGTTCTTCTCCTCTGTAGTAGCAGTTTCTAGCATCAGTAACAGTAGCAGCACAACATTTCCAGTGCTTGGTTTCTTTAGTGTATTATAGCCATCTTGTGGCTTGAGTACATTCCTTTTGGAGCATGGAAAATTTTAGGAGCTAATATTCGCAGGTGGGCTAATTTTCCATGGTTTTTCCAAAAAAAAGTTTCGCCAATTTCCATTTTTTTCTAAAAAAAATTCGCCCAAATTTTACAATATAAAATTATTTTACGTTAAAAATCGCCAACATTAGATAAAGGTTATATATAAAATCATTATAAATTTGAATAATTTTACAAATATATCAACAAATATTTTATAGTTTTCATATTACATATTAGTGACATTCGCCAATGTTTTAAACTTCGAGATAATTTTCCATTCTTAAAATTTTCCCTGTTTTGGAGCAATATGCAATTTCATTTGCCGTTATATATAATGATATGGCCCCATTGTTTTCTGCTCATAGATTATGATTTCTTAATGTAATTTCTAGTTGCGACATATTTCTGACATTTTTCAGATTTTAGTGTTATGTTCTTGTTTTGATTTATTTGGAATGCTGCATATGTTCTATATTCCTGTATTTTCCATTTCGAATATTACAGTGGTATCAGATCATAATATTGGCTCAACCTATGTACTTCAAACTTTATGTCATCTAAGGTAGCTTCTCATAGGAAGGAAAATATTTGCAGAAGAAATGAAGGTAAAACCTCATTTTCAGGAGGGAAGGAGTTTTCAAAACCTCTTCTTTAAACTATGCTGTACATTAGCAAAGACATCAAAGAGATGAGAATGGAGAGATGTAGATATTCTCCAGGACGGCTTGTATATGAAGAAAGCTCCAGATTTTCACATTATGGGTGTGAGCATTCAGCTACACCATTAGATCGACAATGTGGCACCATGCCTAGTGTCATGGCAAGAGACTCTTGGTGACTATATTCAACAGTATGAATCTAAAACTCATAGATTTAGAGATCATCTAAAATTCCAGGGGTTTTCTGAGATCAAGGAGGATACAAGATCTAGCAACCATGATAGAAGCACAAGGTACAAGCAGCATGATGTGGGTATATTATTTCTATCTACTTTTGATGGATCACCTAGATGTTCAGCTAGGGCTTGGATGGAGGAGCTAGACACCTATTTGCAGCAACACCAAGTTTCAAAAGATGAATCCATTAGAGTAGTGGTGTTGCACCTTGAAGGTAAGGCTTATGCCTGGTGTTTTTATGATTCTTCTTCATTAAAAGATGCAAATATGTTTACTTATGCAAGGTTCACTAGGAATATAGTAAAGATATTTGATGAAAAACATTCTGAAACTTCCTTGGTTGAGCTAGCCAAACATACATAAACAAAACCTTTGCATAAGTTGGAATGATCTATAAATCAAACTCCATTTCATAAAACCATTTAGGGGATTAAAAAGTTGCATAATACCTTTCTAGAGGCAATATCCCCATTTCAGAAAGAGCTCTATTCCCAAAGGGAAGACATGGAGGAACTAAACAAAGAACCTTTTAATGATGATGAGGCGATCTCCATTTATGATGAAGGGGAACGGAAGAAAGGAAGTAACAATGTTGTCACAATAGTAACATATCTAGTGCCTCATGAAGAGGAATATGGAATATTTTCTCCAAAGAGATAAACTCTTGCACTCTTGCAAGGAGTTCCAAAGAATCTCACGTATGGAGATCAGGGCACAGTCCATGTGTAGTATGTGCCATCATTGTCAGATTGTGATATCTTGAAGATAGAAGGAGATAAATGGGAGGAAACGCATCATACGATGAGGAGCACAACCCCCTCTCTATTTCAGAAGATTGATAAACAGAAGAACCAGGAGGATTTGTGCAGTGAGGACAAGGACAAACCATTCCACTCACATATACAACCTACTCTAGGCCTTGATGCTTCATTACATGGAGGAATTCCACCAGGGAGACCCCCTGATTGGAAGATGAATAAAGATTTCTCTCAACATGGTGCAACATTGATATATTTGTGCATGGTGTCAAAAGGATACTCCATAGCCTTGGAGCGGAAAATGATACTTCCACACATGAGGAATATTTCTGAATATGACAAGAGGCTATTGACACTCTTGCATGCATTGGCTAATCTATGGAAGTTTGGGATGGGAAATACCTTCCAAGAGGAGAATGACCTCTATATACTTCAATATTGTCTTAGGCAAGATCAGTTGCAATGGAGGCAGCAAGGGTGGGGTATAAATACTCCAACTGTGGCTTTGGCATTAGGCATGTGAAAGAGGAGAACTGTGATATGATAGGTGCTTCATTTCAGATTTCTACAACGCTATCATTGTTGGGAAGCCTAGATCCATATTTGGAGTCCAAAATATTGGTAGAATATTCCAAGGAACTCTTCACATGTGAGGTTCTTGATGGGCAAGTGGAATATGGGAGGTATCGAGTGGTTGATGGAGTCATTTATTTCCATGATCATATCTACTTGACTAAAGACTCCAAGCTCAAGGAGGGGATTCTACATGCAACATATGAGGTACTCTCTTCAAGACATGTAGACTTCATTGAGTCTTACCACACCATCATGGAGGGATTATATTGGGATTATATCAAAGAATATGTGCACCAACATATCAGGAGATATGTAGCTTGTTTGATGTATGAGGAGGAGAGAGACCACCTTGCAAGGTTGTTACAATCATCTTCCCTTTTGATGGAGAAATGGGAAGGTTCATCTATGGACCTCTTCACCAATTTGTCTACTATATATAGTAAATATTTTATTTTGATGCTTATTTGTCAACTAAAAATGTATGTACACTCCTTTACCATACATTTGCAGCACATTGCTCCACAAGAGAGAAAAACTCTTTGTGGATTTCATGGTCCTTTTGGGACTACATTCAGTGATGAGGATGACCGCTTTATGGAGGACTTTGGGAAATATATGTTTTACTTGGGTCATATTCAACCAACACTTAATGTCCTCTACTATTTTCCAGATTTTGAGAAGCTTATGGTAGCAAGGAAGTGGTTGGATAGCCACTTATGAGATCATATTTTGAGACAACAAGACGAATAACATTGTTAGTATGAATCCTTTGTCGAAGTGTAAGAAAAAGGACCACTTTAGCTACGCATAACTAATAGCCCTAACAAAAAAAGTGGTCGCTTATTATCTTCGTATCCATGTTGTTTAGGCAAGAAAGAGTTGCAAATACTGTATCTATGTATGGAAAGACATTAAGCAAAAGAAAAACAAGGGTTTGCTCCATATACCAATAGACAAGACAAGAACAATTTTTGAAAGAATTTTTGTATTAATGGGCATCATGAGGAAACCATGAGTATCCAATTCCCCCAAAGAAGGATGGGTTCTCGGGAAGTCCTGAAAGACTTCGCATCTAAGATTCTTCTCTAGTTGATGTAGAAAACCCAATGCAGAGTAGAGCCTCGAAAGGGAGAAAATGGCAGAAAATGGTGACCAAGTGTATAGATCTAGAGTGATATAATAGGCAACAAAAGGTGAAGAATGGTAGGAAAAACCCTCCTATTTATAACAAAATATTGGGTCATTCTAGATCTTGGTGCATGGGTTAACCAGATCTAGATCCACTTTTTATGGAATATTTATTATATTTGTTGGAGGGAAAAGGTATTTGACTTGGGTCAAATCCCTTAATTTGTTAAAAATAAATAAATAAATGATTTATTTATCTTTTTAAGGAAGTGGTTAGAAGATAATCAAATAAATAATGATTTATTTAATTATTTAGAGAGGTGGTTGAAAGGTAATTAAATAAATGGTGATTTATTTAATTATTTGTGGGTGATTTGGTCATATTTAACAAGGAATATCATCTAAATAAGGTTTAAATGATTATTCCTAAAAAATAATAAGATAAATAAAAGGTTATCTAATTAATTTATTTGATTTTGGGTTAAACATGACTGGGAATAATAATTAAATTATAGTTTAATTAATTATTCCATGAGGAAAATCAAACAAATATGGGTTTGTTTAATATTTCCTTTTGGGGTTTCCTGTTTTAACATAGTGAAAGCAGTTTTACTTAGGGTAAAACTGGTCTTATATGGTGTACTTGGGTCCATCTAATGATAATAGGTTAGATGACCAAAAAATGGTGTAACAGATTGCCCCCCAGCGTGCGAGTGTCAGGAGCAAATCGTATGACCGAAGTACGTTGTAAGAATACAATCACTAGACAACAAAAGGGATGTCAGAGAGAGAAATGTGAGGTAGATAGTGTGCTGAAGGACTAGACCCTGAGGAGACGAGACTCGCAGGTGCAACAAGTGTCTTTTTATGAGAGGGTACCTGTGCTGAAGGCGGCGGGGGAGGCATACCTATGCCCGCCGAGACAAAGTACAAAAGAATAGTGTGTCCAGTAAACAAGGGACCGAACCATAAAATACAGCTGGCATAATCATGATCCAGATAAAAATACAATGAGGAATCCCACATACATGCTGTGCCTGGGATAACAGCCAGGACTTGTACAATAATATCTGAGTACATGAGATACAAATACAACCGAAATGCCCCCTGTAAATGGGGAAGGGCTCACAAAATCTGACTGATACATGCAAATCGAAGAGGCACTGCAAGTGGCTATGGCCAACATCATCAAATATCTGGAGCTGCATCGAAGGCTGCAAAGAAGAGGTCATCCGGGCATGTGGGGGGCTACCTGCAAGGCCACCCCCTCATGAGGGTTGAAACATCTCACACACACCCGGGAATCATCAAGAGCTGCTGCTGGATCACTGGACCATCAAGTATACGAATCTCAATCATGCTGAAGGAGCTGGAGAAATAATCAAACCAAAGGAAAAGGAGATATCCCTTTGCCTGATCCAAGGCACCGAACAAGAGTGGAAGTTGGAACCAAGGTACACCACCCTCTAGACCTTACTTCTGGAATAAATGAGCTGATGTCGACAGAAGGAGGTCCGCCATAGTTGAGGCAATGATAGACCCTCAACTAAGGAACGAGAGAAAAGAGTAGAGCGACAGATAGACTGACACTAATGATGATAGTGAAGTGGAAAATGGACGACTTCCCTTGCTAGAGCATAAAGGGCATGAATGACATGGAAGCGACTGACACAACATCATCAGGGATGGGGGACAGTGAAACTGAAGGTCATAATGTGCGACACAAGAGAGAAACCAATCAATGATGGATGGAGGGCTATAGTGGGCTACAAAGGGACTCGGGATAGACTCCATGAATGTGATGATGACTCAACTTGGATGCTCTGAACAAGGGCAACTTGATGGTGCTGCCACACAATAAAGACCCTAATGGGGGACGTGGAAACATGAGTACAAGGTGGGAACTCATGACGAAAATCGACACGAACATGGACGAGTATGGAGGCGAAGTGATGCCCCAAATACAAGTGTTGGAAGTGAGGAAATTCGATTTAAAGTGTAGGTGAAGTGGCCCTTCTTGGACAAAATGGGTCTGGGTGAAGTAGCAAATCATAAAAATGAAAAGACAGATGCTGGCTATCTAAAAGAAAATAAACATGCATTCCAGAAGGGAAATGCTAAGGGTAATATTTCTTAAGATAGAGTGCATTGCGAGGATTAGGAAGGGGGTGGCCTTCGAAATCCTCTAAGAGCTATGCCCCCTTACCGAGGTCCTTACTAATGATGTAAGGACCTAGCCATAATGAGTCAAACTTCCCATGACCAAGGACATCATGGGCCTGGTCATATACTAGAACAAGGTCGCCTTCGTGAAAAGTGCGAGGCTGGACTTTTCGGTCATACTGAGCTTTGGTGCGCTTTTTGGCCGCTTCCATGGTTTGCAAGGCAACACGATGGTCTTCGGAAGCGCGCTCAAGCATGATAAGTCATTTTTCTAGAGGTTGGGTGTCAGGGAGAAGTTCAACGGCTAGATGTATAGAAGGAATTTCACACTCGATCGGTAAGACTGCCTCCTCTCCAAAAACCAGGTGGAAAGGAGTAAACCCGGTGGCAGTTTTAACAGAAGTTCGATAGGCCCACAAGGCAGGGAAGAGCATGAGATGCCAGTTGGTTTTGTGCTTATTCACCATTCGTTGAAGCATAGTTTTGAGGATTTTGTTGACTGCTTCAACTTGGCCATTACCTTGGGGGTAATAGGAGGAGGAATATTGGTGCTCAAAACCCAACAGTGAGGATAGCTCACGCCATATCTCATCTTCAAAATGTTTGCCATGGTCGGAGACCAGTTGTTTGGGAACCCCGAATCGAGCTATAACATGTTTAAAGAAAAAGAGGGCCGCGGTAGTTGCCGTGTTGTTGAACGTTGGCATGGCCTCAGCCCATTTGGTGAAATAGTCGACCGCCGCGATGATATACTTATGGTTACCAGCGGATGGCGGGCGACACTCCATAAAGTCGATGACCCATTTACAGAAGCGGCCAGTTGAGATGACCAGATGGAAGGTAGCTGGTGGAGCTTGCGCCTTAGGGGTGAAATGTTGGCAATTGGGACAGTGTTTGACTGCCTCAATGCAATCACTAAAGAGAGAAGGCCAAAAATACCCAGCGCGCATGACTTTCTGGGCAGTAGCGAGACCGGAGAGGTGGCCACCGCAAGCACCGCTATGGCAGGCATTAAGGACTTGTTCAGCTTCAGCGTGTGTGGGGCAACGACGAAGGACGGTGTCAACCCCACAACGATAGAGGTCGTCACCGATAAGGAGGTATCGGGGGGCTTGGTGTCGGATGCGTCGGCGAGCCTCACGATCAAGGTGAAGGGCAAACTTTTGGGTTCGCAAGTAAGTAAGAATGTCACCATACCATGGGTCATCGGCAGTAATGGCAAATAACCGTTCATCAGGAAAGTCATCATTAACTGGGGTATCTGGCGCTCCAGTAGGTAATTCAGAAATGAGCTCAGCGAGGGCTAAGCCTTTCTTACTTTTCAGTGTGACGAATTCGAGGTCGAATTCTTGGAGAATAACGACCCAACGGGCATATTTCCCAGTGAGGATATGACGACTCAATAGGAAAGCCAAGGGGTTGGAATTAGTCACAACCTTGGTGGAGCACATGAGGATATAATGACGAAGTTTTTGGACTGAGAACACTACAGCTAGCGCTAATTTTTCTTCGAGTGAGTAGGAAACAAGGGGTCCTACAAGGTTCTTACTGACGTAATAGATCACATGCTCGATACCATTGTCATATTCCTGCATAAGGACTTCGGCGACCGAATAGGTGGAAGTGGAGATATACAGGATGAAGTCCTGATCAAAGTCGGGAGGGCGGATCAAGGGAGCGGATGTGAGAGCCTGCTTGAGGCCATCGAAAGACTCGTGAGCATAGGAATCCCAAACGAAAGGGATAGAAGATCGGAGGAGTCTAAGGAACCCATGTGCAGTGGTGGCATAGTCAGGGACGAACCGTCGAAGAAAATTAGCTCTGCCTTGGAGACTTTGGAGCTGGCGGAGGGTACGTGGAATGGGAAGTTCAAGAATGGCTTTAACTTTCAAAGGGTCAAGAGTGATACCATCCTTAGACACAATGAAGCCTAAGAGACGGCCGGCAGGAACGTAAAAGACGCATTTCAATGGGTTAAGGCGAATATTATACTTGCGACATCGGAGGAAAATGGTACGCAGATCGTGGAGGTGCTGCGCCCGATGCTTAGAAGGCGCGGTGAGGTCGTCCAAATAAGCAAGGATAATGTGAGCTAAGTCATGGAAATAATAAGACATGGCCTATTGAAAAGTGGCACCGGCGTTTTTGAGGCCGAAAGGCATGACCCGGTAAGCAAAAGTTCCCCACGGACTAATGAACGCGGTTTTGAGTTGATCGGCAGGATGGATAGCAATTTGGTTGTATCCGGAGAAACCATCCATAAAGGATAGAACCTCATGCCCCGCACACTCGTCAATGATTTGGTCAATGAACGGTGTGGGGAAGTTGTCTTTGGGACAAGCTTGGTTCAAGTCGCGAAAGTCCGTGCAGACACGGATGGTGCCTTGTTTCTTAAGAACGGGAACTGGGTTGGACACCCAAGTGGTGTATTCAATGGGGTAAATGAAACCATCCTGCTTAAGCTTGTCGATTTCGGCTTTGATAGCGTCACGTAGGGAAGGATGAATGGGTCTCAACTTTTGACGGACTGGTTTGGCGTCCGGCCGTGTATCGATGTGGTGTTCGACAATGGCGGGATCGAGTCCGGGCATTTCAGAATAGGACCAGGTGAAAATATCGCGGAATTCTTTGAAAATCTTGGTGTAAGCTTCGATTTCTTCCGGGGTGCATTGAGCGCCTAAGGTGACATATTCCTGGATACCTGGGGTGACTGAAATGTCAATTTTTATGGTAGGAGAGATGTTGGCCATGTTTCCTTCTTCGAAAGCGTCAGGGGCAGGGATGGGGTTTTTGAACCAATTGACAACATTGGGGATGAAGTCTTTGGTTTCCACCGCATATTGGTCATGGGACTGCTATGTGAGGAAATATGCGCGATGGTGCATATCATCCCAGGGAAAGTCCGGGTTGGTCATGGCTTCCATAATGTCTTCATCGGATTGGAAGATGGGAAGACTGGAGGAAGAGGAGTCACCTGAGGAAGTAGTGATGTGTGACGGGTCATCAAGAGGAGAAGGGCTCAGATGTGCGATGTCAACAAATCCAAGGTCGGCTGAGGAGCTGAGAGGATCGGCAGGTTGAAGGGCAGGTGAACTATCTCGTAAGGATGATGACAGGTACAAAATGTTGGTTGACAGCTCCGTTGGCTCGATAGTGGGAGGAGGAATGTGAATGGGAGTAGGAAGGTCCTCTGGTCGTATCGAAGTGGCCTTGAATTGGCGGTACATGTCCAAGGAGGAACGATACTCGTCAAGGCGGGGACAGAGGTGAGTGTAATGGCCGTGAAAATCGCACAAGGCACAAGGGTGGTTTGTGCGCAAGTTTTTGAGTTTCGAGATAGAGTCGGGGATAGTGACGTAGACTTATGGGATGTCAGAGTTGGGGAACGTCTCATTGACTAGAAGCTTGAGGTGCGGCAATTCAGGACACATGTGAGTGGCGTGACCGACGATATCACACAAAGCGCATTGGATGGCGGGCTTTGGTGGTCGCGGAGGGGTAAGAGTTGTCGGGGCGGCCTGGTCCTGATGGGTTGCACCCTTACGATCTTTGCCTTTCTGTTCGAGGGCTGGCACCACAGGGGTAGGGTCCTGTGGAGGTGCTGGGGGCCTGGAGAAGGTGAGGGGGACCGGTTGAACCGGTGTCAAAGCAAGGTAAGGTTTGGGGTGATCGGGAGGAGTAGCGGCTGGAGGGTCAATGTACCAGACGGGTAGGCTGATGGACAGGTTAGGGAGAGTGAGGGTAGCCATGATGGGGCCAGAAAATACTCCGGGAGGGGGAGCCAGGAAAGGTATCTGCCCAGCAGGGTAATGACCAGGAAGGACGGCTCCGAGGTGGTTAAGGCCAGGGCGAACCGTTCCAGGAGGATAACGGGGTTCGGGGGTACCAGCTGTAGGGGGAGGGCCAGAAGGAGGAGGTCCGGCTGGCTGAGAAGAATGGCTAGAAGCGGGGTGTGGAGGGCAAGGGGGAGGTTGCTGACTAGTCGAGGCAGGTCGCTTAAGAGCAGCCTGAGACGATTGCATCATGAAAATATTTGATAAGCTGGGATCAGTGATAGGAGAGGGGGGGGAGGTTAGGGAAAGTTCCAAGCAGGGAGGAATCTTTGTAAACGCCGGGGGAGACACTGGTCAAGGAATCAATGGTTTGCTTGTTGGCTACAGAAGAGATAGTCGTCTCAGGGGAGGTCTAAGATTTTGGCTCATGATATGTCAACTGGTCAATGGTGACTATCTTTCCATTATGGGGAAAGACATCTTGCAGAAAACCGCGGATGGGACAGCAGACATAGCATAGGTGTAGCTTCGCCCCAATAGAATGTTGTAGTCTAGCGGGGCGTCGATGACTTCGACGTCAACGCAAACAGTCTTACCGGCGAGGGTGATAGGGCAATTATGAAACAAGCCAATGGGCTGGGAGGCATGACCGTCCCACGCTCTAAGGGTGATCGTGGAAGGGGCCAGCTCAGGGGATCCGAGTTGCTTCCAAACCGAAGCGGACATCACGCAGGTGGATGCCCCCTCATCAATGATACACCGGGACACGTTGGCGTTCCGGATTTTGACTGGGATTTGGAAGGCGATGGAAGGAGGGAGAGGAGGATGGTCCGATTGAGTGGCGTCGAAAACAATCATTTGGTCATCAGCAGGATCTACAGTGCCCACGGCAGATAGTAGGGCCTTCTTTTGGGAAGGGCACAACTGGAGGAGCTCCAGTGTGGAAATGGCGGCAGGAGATTGTGCCAAATCATCTACTATGCTATACGAATGGGCAACTCGACTGGGAGCAGCGTTTCGACGTAGTGGGCCCTTAGGTATCTTGGTGTGAACCTAAACTTTTGGTTGAGGGATATGTAAGGGGCCACTGGGTGATGAAAGAGGCTCTGGAGAACCTGAAGAAGGAGGCTCGGGAGCAGACTGACCAGGAGGCTTGGAGTACTGGCGAGACCGAGTTTTAAGGTGAAGATCGACGGACGGGTTAGGAACGGAGTGCATCATAAGGATATGGTAATCAGAGGAACCAGAAAGGGAAGGCAGGGTGGCTGCCTGGCTGTCGGGCGGTTGGGTAGCCACGAATCCTTGCTGGGGGAAAGGATCAGTAAACAAAGCTGGCTGGGTAGTGGCCACATTAGGAGGAGCATGAGGGGAGGTGTGATGTCTGCGCAATGTGGCTTGATATTCCCACATCTTCCGCATCTAGGGTAATAGGGGACAATCGTGGGTGTAATGACCATAAGCACCGCAACACGAACAAGGCTTACTTGTGTGAAGCGGCCTGTCCAGCTTGGGCTGAGTGCCCTGTTGCTGGTTGGCAGTGCTAGGGTCCACACCAGGATTGGGTCCACGGGTGCCAGGGGCAGATTGGTTTGGATTGCCTCTCTGCCTTCTTTGAGAGGAAGGGGGATTGGTCACGCCCTGCTGTGCAAATACTTGCCCTGGAGGGGGCTGTAGGTGCTGGTGCTGGGGTTGAGGAGGCAAGGGAGGAGGAAGCGTATATGTTGGAGGAGTTGGTGCACCAGGCTGTGGATAAGGGTAATGGGTAGGTTGGGCAACATTGAGGTAAGCAGGAGGTTGGGAAAAAGGAGGAGGCATGCCGTATCCTGGATACATGCTGTCGGGAGGGGGGAGAGTGCTGGAGGAGCTGGCCACTCCCTGAGGGGGACCATAGCCCATAGGAGGTTGAGCGTATGGATGGGAAAGGGCTCCAACGATACCGTCGGTGGAATGAGATGCCCCCGAGGCATTAGCGCCACCGGGCATGGGAGGTCAGGAAGAACGGTATAAACATAACCAGATTGAGCGTAAATCAGGTCATATTTCAAGGCTATTTGGAGGGCGGCTTTTTCAGTTTGAGGAAAATGAGAGGCGACATCTTTGCCGATGGGAGCGGGAAGGGTGCGAAGGAACCAGTCCATGTAAACCCGATCTTCAAAGGGAGGGGCTCGACATAAGCTCCGTCTTCTTCGCCATTCCTGAACATGGGCGGAAAGGCGTGTTGAAGAGGATTGCTTGAAGGAAGTCAAGAGCTCCGTGCCAGTATCGTATCGAAGAGGGAGCTGGAAGTACGACAAAAAGGCTTGGGCAAGAGTCTCAAAGGTGGTATGGGTAGAGGTGGCTTGTTCGACATACCATTTAGAAGCTTCGCCGGTAAGCGTGCGTTGGAACAAACGAAGACGGATGGAGTCATCGGTAATGGAATTGGAGGAACACCACATATGGAAAGATCGGACATGATTGGTTGGATCTTCACCATTAAGGCCCTCAAACTTAGGGATGTCGGAGGGGAGCTTGGTTGGCATAGCAGGCCAATTAGCATTGTGGTGAATGGGGTCATTGATCAACTGATGGAAATCGGGGAGGCTGAGGCCTGCAATGTACGGCAGCACAGGGGTGGCCGGGGTAGTTCTTGTGGTGGTTCCGCTAGTAGTAGGGCCGGCATTAGGGCCGGGAGAACCGCTAGCGTTAGGCCCTGGACCAGACATGGTGAAGGTGACAAGGGGAGAACCAGGAGGAGAAGGAGAACCCGATGGATCAGGAGAGGAGTCGGAGTGCGGACTCGAAGGAGGACTGGCTCAACGACGGTGGGGCAGAGCAGGTCGATCGACCGTAAACTGAGGATGAAGGCCAAGAATTCTCCGGGAAAGGCGCCTTGGGGGCGCAATGATGATAGGAAGAAGGAAACCGACAGGGGAAGAAAGGGACAGAATCAATTAAGGTCAAGGGCAGAAAAGGTGCAGTGACGATTGATTTTAGATTCTTTTCCAGGCGGTGTTAACCAGGCGCTTCTTCGCTTAGGGTCAGTGTGTGGCGTGCGTTAATTTTAATTTTTAAACCCTTTCCGTTTTGAGAGCAAGAAACAAGTGTGCTGCGTAGCTGAAAATAAACCTACAGAGAACAGAATATAATGCTGAAATAACAGAAAAATAACAGCTACTTGTGCATCTATCTAACCCAAGAAGGTGGGTCTCTCAAAACTATTCTGAAAAGAAAGGGAAAAATCTATGTAAAACACACGGAAAAGGGGCCAATAGATCTAAGGTCAAAAGGGACAGGGATCTAAAGGATAAAGCTGCTGAAAAGAGGTGCAGATCACAGCCAAGAGACAGAGGCAAGGTGGCTGGAAAAAGGAAGGAAATCAACAAAAACCGGAGGGGGCAAGGCGGAGGCCTTCAAAGGAGGTACAAACAAAACGACAGGAGGTGATTTGAAAGGAAGAAAGGCCGATTTCAAAGGATCTGAAAGGGAGGTAACAGATCTAGAAAAAAGGAGGCTGAAGCTCTGAAAAACAGACGGTTGAAACAGCTTAAAACTCTTCCACAAAAAGTGGAGGGTACTAAAGCCCTAAGGGGCTAGGTTCCCACTTAGATGAGTAAAAACAGATCAGAACTTGGTCAAAACAGGCTGAGACAGAGGCTGGAGGACCCTGACAGAAGCTGCGGAAAAACCCAGAAAAATTGCAAAAAAATTGCTGAAAAAATGACAGGTCGCAGTTTCTGACCTGATTTCAGTGCAGGTCGCAGGAAACGGGCTAAAAAGTGCGACCTGGAGGTCCAGGTCGCAAGTTTAGGGCCAAAAAGTGCGACCCCCAGTTCCAGTTGTCTCGACGGCAGATTTTCAGAAAAGTTGCCATCTCAGTTGCGGCTGGTGTCGCTTACCTGCGCAATAGGGCCAGAAACACACGGAAGTTAGAAATTTTAATGTTTTAGGGTTTTATGTGAGAAAAACAACATAAAAATAGGAAAAATAAACAGCTGAAAAGAAACCCTAGGGTCCGAAGTAGCTGGATATGCAGGAATATGAAAAACGACAGCGGTCGTAATTTAAAACCCGTGTGGAGTCGCCATTTGTTAGTATGAATCCTTTGTCGAAGTGTACGAAAAAGGACCACTTTAGCTACGCATAACTAATAGCCCTAACAACAAAAGTGGCTGCCAATATCTTCATATCTGCGGTTAGTTAGACAAGAAAAGAGTTGCAAAATACCAGATCTATGTATGGAAAGACATTAAGCAGTAAAAACAAGGGTTTGCTCCATATACCAATAGACAAGACAAGAACAATTTTTGAAAGAATTTTTGTATTAATGGGGCACCTATGAGGAAAACCAGAAGGAGTATCCAATTCCCCTCAGTGGGATGGGTTCTTGGAAGTCCTCAGCACTTCAGATCTAAGATTCTTCTCTCTAGTTGATGTAGAAAACCCAATGCAAAGAGTAGAGCTCAAAGGGAGAAAAATGGCAGAAAATGGTGACCAAGTGTATAGATCCAGAGTGATCTAATAGGCAACAAAAGGTGAAGAATGGTAGGAAAAACCCTCCTATTTATAACAAAATAGTGGGTCATTCTAGATCTTGGTGCATGGGTTAACCAGATCTAGATCCACTTTTTATGGAATATTTTATTATATTTGTTGGAGGGAAAAGGTATTTGACTTGGTCAAATCCCTTAATTTGTCAAAAATAAATAAATAAATGATTTATTTATCTTTTTAAGGAAGCGGTTAGAAGATAATCAAATAAATAATGATTTATTTAATTATTTAAGGAAGTGGTTGAAAGATAATTAAATAAATGGTGATTTATTTAATTATTTGTGGGTGATTTGGTCATATTTAACAAGGAATATTATCTAAATAAGGTTTAAATAATTATTCCTAGAAAATAATAAGATAAATAAAGGTTTATCTAATTAATTTCTTTTATTTTGGGTTAAACATGACTGGGAATAATAATTAAATTATGGTTTAATTAATTATTCCGTGAGGAAAATCAAACAAATATGGGTTTGTTTAATATTTCCTTTTGGGGTTTCCTGTTTTAACATAGTGAAAGCAGTTTTACTTAGGGTAAAACTGGTCTTAGATGGTGTACTTGGGTCCATCTAATGATAATAGGTTAGATGACCAAAAAATGGTGTAACAAACATCGATGGTCTCACTTGAGGGACTACTGTCACCATCCAATATGTCATATGACACTTAGCTCATGTTTCTTTTGGGGCCCATATGGTGATGACACTCTATTCACTATATGTATGAAGGATTGGGAAAGAAGGCCACCTAGAACTAATGAGTGGGATCATGAGATTCCAAGTATCTTGTGGCTTCATGAGGACTATATTATTGCAACCTAAGATCAACAGCTCCAAATTTATCATAAATGGAGAGAGAGACAATGTAATTTGAACAATATTATCTCTCACTTTTAGCCATGCAGCCCCTACACATTCCATAAGTAGGGGATTGGTGATTGTTTCTATGAGCTACCAAGGATGTCTCACTTTGTTTGCATGATATCATGGAGATTGGAGTTTCTCATTGGGGTTGAGGCACCCAACATTTATCATATATCATGCCTTAAGAAAACCAATGGATAGCAAAAAAATCTTTCCATGTATCTCTGACATTTTCATGATGAGAACCATTTGGTTTATCCACCAACGGCAAACTTGTATTCTTGGGAGCAACAATATCCATTGGATATTTTGCAGTATCCTTGTAGTTTCTTGAAGAAAAGCAACATATTGGAGGGGAGGACTATAATATTCCTAAATTAGCTTGTAGCTAATGGGAATATTAAAGTTTTGTTTTGTCACTTAGATAGGTGAATAAATCGGTAGAGAGACCATAAATCTCTTTATGAAGAATAAAACCACTTCTCATGTGAAAGTGATCATCTTTTCAACTTAATAAAGCACCCTAAGGTGTGAACAGGGGCTAAAAAATGTGGACTGGGTCAACTTTTACCAAATCAACAACGTTGTCATGGAGGAGTGGGCATTAATGGAGGGACAACACAGTTTTAGATAGAGACACATTCCAAGGAAGTAGTGTCATTAATGGATGGGGCTTAGGGTTTGGAAGCTCATATCTTATAAAAGGAAAACGATGGCAACCATATTATTCATCTTGGTATATTTGATATTTTAATATATGGTCTGTTTAGACATACAACTTTCTTCAGCTGTTTAGCTAAGATTTCATGTGTTGTTTAGCATAGGGATTTTATGATCAGGAATCCCACCTCTTCCATTGAGAAGCCCTTGGATGAGTTTGCACTATACTTCCATAATGAGGCAACTGGCTAAGCTTCAGTCTCATGTACAACGTAATTTCTGAGCTTATTTTTTGCGCAGTGGAGGAGAGAGATCTCCAATTTCTGAGCTTATTTTCCAGTGAGGGAACCATACCTTCAACTATTAATTTGATTGGGTGTTTTTGCAGCTGATAGATCATTCCTTCAGCCCCATATCAACAGTCATTCCTAGGGAGTGCGTAATTCAGGGAACTGAAATGAAGTGGGCAACTCAAAAAGGCCCTAAAATCCTAACTTAAAACCTGGCCAAACCATTTCTAGGTTTTCTGGGTTTTTTGAGTAGAATCTGTCGTTTAAAGCATGGATCATTCTGAGCACTCTAACAGCCTTCTACACATAGTTTTTCTCCTTAGTAGTATTAGTTTCCAGTAGTAGTAGCAGTAGCAACACAACATTTCCATTGCTTGGTTTCTTTACTGTATTTCAACCATCTTGTGGCTTTAGTGCATTCTTTTTGGTGCATTGTGTAATTTCATTTACTATTATATATAATGATATGGCTCTATTGTTTCCTGCTCATAGATTATGATGTATTAATGTAATTTCTAGTTGCAGCATATTTCCAACATTTTCCAAATTTTAGTGTTATGTTCTTGTTTTGATTTATTTGGAATGCTGCATATGTTCTATATTCCTGTATTTTCCATTTTGGAATATTACAGAGGATCATCTTAGTATTTGAATAAAGCACCCTCATCTGTGAATAAGAGGTTGAAGCATGTGTATGGGGTCAAGTTTGACTAAACCAACATTGCTAATTTGGAGGGAGTGTATAGTTAATGAGGGACATCACAGTGTTAATGGGAGGAAGTCTCCATGAGAGTAGTGGCTTTAATGTGTGGGGCCAAAGGTGAGAAGGCTCACAATGCATATAAGGAAGGGAAGGTAGACATAGAGAGAATTATGATTATTGCTTATGTTTTGGTCTTTTATGACTTCTTTCACGCTTCAACTATTTAGCAGAGGCTGTTGTGCTGTTTAGCGCAAGGGTGTTCCCGAGCGGGAATCCCACCATCATCCTCGGGGGACTTCGAGTGCTCACTTAGGAGAGGTTTCTTGAGCTAAATTTCCACCATCCAACATTATGCCAAGCTTCATCCATCATCCACAGCGTAGTCTCTTCCAGGTTTGTGTTGTTTTGCAGGGCAGAGGCAGTGGACGATTGAGAGGACCATTTTATGAGCTTGTTTTTAGTGGAGGGAGAAACCTTTCCATCGGGAGGCTAGAATGGGAGGTCCTTCAGCATTATTTGATCATTTTTCATCAGTCCAAGCTACTACCATATTCTACAACAAAATTTTCCTCATAGACTACGTTATTCTCGTAAGTATTTGCACTATATGGTTCAGTGCATCCTTTGGTGAGTTAGACTTCTAGTGAAGGGAGTAGCCTTTCATTTGGAAAGTCTATTGTATGGGTTTCCATATATTTATACATCAGTTCAGCCACCTCCTTTCAGCTATCTAGTTGTAGTGATTTTTTATCCCTAGGGCTGTATTTCACCATTTTTGTATCTTGTGAATTTCCAAAAACCCTTTCTGGGTTGTCTTGGAAATGTGCTTGGGAGCCTAGATCTCCATTCACAACACTTTTTAAGCCATATATCAGGAGATATATATCATTGTATTTTCTAGCTACATTTATACTCACTGGGACTGCGTTGCACTAGTTCTCTGGCATTTTGTATAGCAGTAACATCTCATGTTTGGGCGTGTTTGGTCATTGAAGGCTTGTTTGCCTTGATTTTTTGATTTGAGACTTAGTATATTGTACTTATTTGCTCCCGATATGAATAATAATATGAATCTATATTTTTCTTATATCTTGGTGTATTTATATTCACTTCTATTTCCATTTTTATGTTCCATATTGTTGCTTTTCCTATTTTGGAATATTACATTCTTTGACCATTTTTTCCATCTCAATTTCCATTTGTTTCAGTTGGGCAATCTGCTCCATGATGAGTTTCATCATCTCTGAATTCTGGGACTCTCTATCCTCAATTTCTTTAGTGAGTGGGTCTTCTATGGTTTACATCTTTATTTTCTTGTTTAACATTGATATATCTGCGTTTTTCTTCTTGATTATATCTTCCACAACCTACATATTAAAAGGGTCATATCTTATCTTTATAACCAAATCCTCTGTTATCTCAGGAAAATCAGAAAAGAAGATATGAAATTATTAAATGTCAGGGAAAAGGATTTACAGGGCTAAGGCACATTGCAGGATCTGAAATTTTTTAAAAATGTCTAAGGGAAAGAGGAAAAAATTAAATTGTGCACCAAAAACACAGGTGAAATGTGCCTTTGCATGCACTTTCCTTTGATAGGCACACTAGTCTGCGTGACTTTCCTTCAAAAAGCCACGCAGTCTTGGGAATGGAAAAATTCACTTTCCGAGACCACTTGACACACTTCATGAAATGATCCTACACTTGAGGCCACCCAAGGACAACCGCCTATGACACCTTGGGACCTCAAGGGAGCACACAAAGGAATAAAGTGGCACACAAAGGAATCAACCCTTTCTCTTGGGTCACCATCCACCAATGTACCAAGAGAAGGAAGGAGAATTTGAATTCAACTATAAATGGCCACCAAGAGATGAGAAAAATGAGAGCACATTTTTATGTTGGCCAAATTTCCCATGAGAAATCCAACAGTGTGCAATCTAGAGCAATAGTAAAGAGAGGATTCGGTTGTTGGCCATCCAAAAACTTCAATACTTTGGAGTAGAGAGAGAGACCTTGTGACAATAGCTAAAGGGTAAAAACATCCTTTCACTAGGTCTTAGAACTCCATAGTTCCAAGGGTCCTTTGGCAAGAGTGTAATGTAGTATCTTTCTTCCTAACAGCAAGCAATAAGAGGGGAATTTGATTCGACCGTTTGCATTATTGTTACATTTGACTCTTTATGAGATTTTTTTTTATGATTAGTTTAGTTATGTTTTATCTCTATATATGCATACTATACCATGAATTATGGTGTTCTATATTTTATGGTATGTGTTCACTAACATGCTAATCATCTTTTTATGTATGTGACCATTGCTTGGAGGCAACCACCACTCGTCCTAAGCACAAGTGGATTGGTACACTTGTGCACCAAAACCACAAAAACATCCTCCAAGGATTTTATCCCTGTATCCTTAGACATAGAAGAGATCTTCTCCATGTTATGCCGTGGCTATACATTTTCTAGTGATACCTACAAATTAGAAAAAATCATTGTTGTGTTGGTTAATGTAGAAGAGATCATTTCACCTATCTGTTTGTGCATTTCCATCTCCTCGATGGGATGAATTTCCTTGATGCTGAATTAGAATGAATTCTTCTTGTAGTCTATTTCAATCTGGGGCTTATACATTTGAGCTTCTAGGAATGCCATGTGCATTTTCCCTTTTTATGAGTCAAAGTTTGATAATAATTTGATTTGTGAGATGGAAGTTTGCATCCAGAACTGGGTGTACGTGTTATTTTTCAAATTTTCATTCCTTAGCTTGATTTACCTGAAGGTATCAAACATCATTTTCTCCTTTTCTCCTGTAGCAGCACTTGATGTGCATATCTGAGGAGCTTGTTGTTGATTTAGCATGGTAGTTGAGGTATTAGGGGAAGAGATGGGTTGACCTCCTACTAGAGAGGATCCTAGACTATATAAGATGTTGGTGATGGTCTCTTGTTTTGTCTCTTTGCCTTGATGAGTGTCCATGTGAATTCTAGCTCTTTTACTGTATTTCATTTTAAATTCTTTGTTGGAAGTATCAGTCACTGAAGGTGACCGATCTTCCCTCTGTCTCTTCCTTGTTGTTTCTTTCTTATCTTCTTTGTCCTATTTCTGCTATGGGATAGGGGTTTGTAATCTTGAAGATGATATTTCCTACTCATTTTCCTCCTACAAAGTGTTCTTTGTCCATTATGTCTTATTCATAAACTATTCTATTTATGGTATTTTAGTGTGAATGTAGGTTGTAGACTTGTTTTCCACCCTCATTTTAGAAATGATCCCAAATGGATCATAAGACAATGTGAAGCTATGCGAAAATTTCATCACTTTCAATCTTTTATCAGCTTCCTCTCCTGATGATTTGTTGTTGCATATAAACGGTCCAATTTCAGATTTGATCTAGAACTGTGACTTTTTCTTCACTGAAACAAAATGCACCTCATTGGAATTTAGCATTTTCCTGATATACTCCAAGGAAAAAATCCTCATTTGGAGGAATTTTGGAAATTTTTAGGGAGGTAGTTCACATCCATACACCCTCATCTCTGTATAACTCCGATATAAGTACCAATCTCATGTTTTAGCCTGATATTAAAGCTACATAATCACTTTAATATCTTCACTTATTCTAGGCTCAACTGTGTTGCTTAGAATACTCGTAGTTGGATGTAGAAACAACTCAATGAACTACTTATAGCTTTATTCTTCCTATTCTTTCATCAATGGGTGGTCCAAAAGATGAAAAACTGTGGGTGTCCATCATCATCCATCTTTTTCATAGAAAATTGAAATCTTTCTTCCTAAAAATACAAAAACATGTAAAAAATGACAAAAGTATACTTAAATACTCCCTCTGTATGGAATTTCACAAAATGGTGATGGATGGTATCAACTAGGAATTGGATGAGATCAAACATGATAGAGGGCTTGGAATTTGCGGACAATATAGTCAAAAAACGCATGATTTCCTCATCAACCCATTGGTCAGAGTAATACCCAAGAAGATACGAGAGGACTGGAGCTATTTTTTTTGTCCTTTTAGGGAATAAGGATGAGGGATATGGAGGGTTTTTCTTGTGTAGGGGCATATTTTCAGTCAATAACAACTCAAGGTTTTTGGCTCTTTTGGAAAAATATATATTCTGGTATAATTCTATGAGGGCTTCTCAGGAAAATGGTGTTGTGTTTTTTGCGGAGGGTCCCTGCATCATTTGGATGATGGATTGGGCATTGATTGTGAATAAAACTTCACTAGTAGGGGCAATTACAGCTCATTGGTTAGGGATATATTAGGCACAACATATTCTTATGAATTCAGGGGCACTGTTGGTTTTATGAAAAATGTAGTAGGGTAAATTTTTGTCCCACAGTCCAATGCCATCAACATCATATATTAAATTATCCTATAACCAACAGTAAACATCAAATAAATCAAAATCATAGAGGGTCTCATGGATTTTGAAGTCTTTATCTGCAAGGCTAATATGGTATATGTAAACAGGAGGGTGAACCATAAGGTGAAAGGGTTATTGACATTTCTTTTTGGGAGGCATGGATGATTTGGGTTTCAGAACTGATTATCTTTGTGGATTGTGTAGGTTTGAAAGGTATTGAGGTGGAATTAGAGTGGGAAAGATGATGAGACAAAAGAAATGTTGGAACTTGAAGTTTGGTAATGTTTATTTGCTGCGCTTGACTTGTAGAAATGAAAAAAATGTTGTAGAGGTGGTAATCAGAGTGCACAGCAAAGTTTTGAATTAGGCGGGAGGAGTCAATTTAGAGTTCTCCTTGGTTTCCCATTTCTCATGGCGTAGATACTTTGGTTAACGGTTAAGTGAATTTAACTATGCAACATATTTATTTTAGCGGGAGTAGAGTTGATGAGATGGGCAATGGGTGGATGAGGTGGTATAATAGGATAGGCAGAGGCGTAACGGTAAGGCGGGTGATTTTGACTTGACGAAGAATACCACTTTTAGAGGGGGTAGCGCATGGTAAGTGGCTTTGGTGGGGGGGGGGGTGCGAAATCACCAATGTACGACATGTAGCTTTCTAATACTACCGACTTCGGACCCCCCTCCCCTCCTGACAATAAAGTTCGGATGGTGAGGGGGAGCCGAAAATGAATATTGGTCATCCGATTACTAGATATTTGCTACGATGAGATGAAAGGTAGCAGAGGGATAATTGCGATGTGATGGGTGAATGTTGGTGTCGGGAGGTGAAATAATTTATGAAAAATGACTATATGTATGTGTAAAATTTAGGGAAATGAAAGAATAATGTTCAAAAACATTTAAATGAACCAAATATTTCAACATAGGATATAATCATTCATGCCTTTTCCTTTTATCAACACATAAAATTCTTGTGAAATGAAACTTAAGATAAATTTCATGCCTCCTTCCAAACTCACCTTTCTTCTTCTACCTTTTCCTTTTCTTCTAAACTAACATTTTTCATCTTTTCTTTTGTAGGGTGCATTTAAAATAGCAAGCCAGATCATATTCTTTTTTACAGTCTATCCTACTCTATTCCTTATTTCACCTATTGATTCTGATTAAACTATTGAATCAATTTCATTTCTACCTAGCTACTGACTTACCAAGATTAAACTGTTTGGTAAATCTTTTATTCACTATCCTATTCAACATAAATTTAAACTTGTTCAATCATGCTTGAACTGTATGAATTGAACAAACTAACTTATCAGTAGTGGAATGTTTGACTTGCAACACTTTCAGTATTATTTTTTTGTGGGGTTTTCTTTTCTTTTCTTTCATTCTTTTGAAAATTTTCATTTATCTTTTTTCCCATTTTTTTAATTTCTTTTTTAAACATACACTCTTTTCTTTTTCATGTTTTTTTATGGAAATCATTTGAATATTAATACTCATCTACAATATGAAATTGCAACTATAAAATACTCAATCACCTTGAGATCCTCTTATTTATAGGACCCTAATAGTGGCTCCAGTTGGGAATGGCACTTCTTTGAGTGAAGTGTCAAGAACATAAGATCAGTAGTCTTGAGTACTCCATTTTTTCAATGTATTCATCTAATTTCTTTTTCAGTTTTATGACAGCTCATTCATCTAGGCTTAGGGCCTTCTCTGCAGACTTCAACCTTTGTTAATAAGTTGTTAGTGTCAATATCTGCATACATAAACCAGGGATCAAAACACATTTTTCATTTGCATCTTATGTGTCCCACTCTAAATAATTTTCAATCATTCCATTAGTTCATCATATAAAATTGTTCCACTGTTGGTTTTTCTTGTCAAGTGTTCCATTTTCCTTCACAAGTATATGTCTGCTGGCCCTCTTCAATGTCTTCATCATGCTGAAAACAAGTCTGATCTCATTCTACTTTTAGTGAAAGCCACTTATTGAGTCATTTTCTTTCATTTAGGGTTTCATTAGGTCAATAATTTCATTGTCTCATTTTCAATAAAGGGCAGCAAAAGGTGTGAAGGTGACCCAGAATAAACTCATGATTTGCTTAAGTTAGTTCAAATGTAATAAGTAATCAATCTCCCAAGGCTTCCAACTCATATTTCCACTACCAAAACATCAAGTCTCAAATACAAAAAGTGTCTACTTCGTCAATTTATAAAATTTCAAATGGAGTTTTCTTTTCCCAAAGGTGCCCAAGTCATCATTGTTCACAAGCACTAAACTCTAATTTCCTCTCCCACTGAGCTAGGTTTTTCTATGACAAAGAGGCATATGAGTAGATTATCCATAAGGTAGGTCATATAATTAAGTATGGGGCCATTCCAACTCATAAGATCATGTATCCATCATTTTTTTAGAATTCTTTCCAAGAGTCAAGCCATTTTCCACTCATAGGTCCAGTTTCTCTTTAAACTATGTTTCCTACCAAACAAAGATGAATTTGACAAAAGTGAGAGAGAGTTTTGTCCACACTAGGTCCAAGAAGAAAAAAGGCCTTCATTTTTTACACAGGTATCATGGTTTTTTAGCAATGTCAAAAATACATTTTCCACGGGAGAGTTTCTGCACTTATCGAGTGACCTTGGGAAAATCAAGTTTTCTCATAGCTGGAGTGTCCAAATAACTTACTTGATGATGATTAAAATTCTAAATGGATAGAGAGAGATTTCCAATGAGCTATCATGAGCTCAATTTGGAGTTGACTAGGGCATCCAAAAGTTTCTTGTACCAACACTCTACTTTTCTGCATCCTCATTCAACACTTTTTGACTAGTCTTGGAAAAATCAACTTGTGACATGTCAAATCAACTCCAATCAGCCAAAAACATGTATATTTGGAAACTATATATAATACGATTTTGAACAAGCTAACCTAGGCCCAATTTGGACACTGGGAAGGCCTCCAAAAGTGGTCTGCAAATCAGTGCTGCAGTGGTGCTCCTCTTTTGTCTTGTCACTGCACTTTTTCTTGGTGGCGTTGCGCTTTTTCCTAAAAAAACCATACCAAAATACATTGGCACTGCACTTTTCTAGAGTGGCACTGCGCTTTTTTCTTGGCACTACGCTTATCTCCAACAAGCCCTAGAAGCATCAAAACTCAACCAAACACTCCCAAATTTTCAGAAAAGGCTTGTAATACCCTCTTGCAAGTAACTAACACCAATTTCTTGCCTCTTGCAGTTCTAAACATGATTTTCATAGTGTTTTTGTTCCTAATTCCTAGTGGATAACCCTATTTTTGTCTCCTTCTCCTCAATTTTATGCTCACAAACCCTACAATACCATCCTACATCATTATTAAACCCATTCCTATGCCTACACTACTTTTCCCTACTCCCTAAATCACTTTCCCATAGAACCTAAGTCCCAGGTCACTAAAATTCCTAGGTGAACATTACCTTAAACCTATAATCCAATTATCATTTTCAACTCCCTAAATATCTTGTCCTCCTATCACCTCCCAAAACTCCATAACTCCTTCCCCCATCTACCTTATCCCTGGGGTTTTGACACTAAGACAACTATGGAAGAAGAAATAAAGGAGACGAAGTCAAACAGAGGAGGAAGATAGATTGTATGAGGAAGAAAAATAGCAAATAATGGCATAAAAAGGAGAATGGAAGACACTACTACAAGAGACAAAATTGCAAGGGCCAAACTCAAACAAGCCCATCCAAAAATTCAAGCTTTAACCAAGAAAAAGGAGAAGGAGAGGTTAGAAATAATTGATCAGGTGTCTCTTCATGCCTCAAGACCTTGATCAGTAGGTAACCTCACACATTTTGGTATGTTTTTGGCACATTTGGCACTTTAGTGCATTTTTGGTTTTTTTGAGCAATTTTGGTAGACAAAAAAATCTGCCAAAAATGCAGCGCTCTTGTCGTTGTGATTTTTCTTGGAGCCTCCAATGGAAAAATGGTAACCAACATCATGTTAAAAATGATTAATACATTGACCACAACAAGTTTTAGAGAATGTGGAGGAGAACTGGTCCCTGAAAAGTGCAAAAAACCACCAAATTTTCATGTTTCTGCCTCCTTTTTGACCTTGGCACTGAGCTTTTACCAGTCTTTCGAGAAGTGATTTTTGATAGGGTATATGAAAACCCTTTTGGAAACTAGAGACATATTTGGAAACTATACTCATAGAGCTTTCCAATGAGCTATCATGGAGCTCATTTGGACACCCGAAAGGCCTCCCAAATTTGCTTGTAGAAAAGGCTATTTTTTTTGTCATGTCGCTGCGCTTTTGCCAGCAAATTGCCATTTTCATCATGTTCAAAAAATTTTGACTTTTTGACTTTTTATATTGGGAAAAGAAAAATTAATGATGTAAAAGGTTAGTATTAATGTAAATGTAACTTTTTTATCATTATCTAGGGTAGATACATCAAATAAATACTCTAGAGGTCAAATGAATCAGTGTCCTCTCTTTTAGAGGCAATTTGTTGGGTCTTTCTAGTCTTCAGATTCTTGTTTGGAACTAGGTGAAACAGATCCCTATATTATGGATTTGAATCCTTGAGGCTAGGAAGAATGGTTTTGAGGTCTATATGATGTATTTCCTCATTCATTGTGAATGTTGGATTCACTTGGAGCTTTGGTATCTCAAGAGACATATTTTTGTATTAGTTTTGGCCTGGACATTAATCAAATTTGCAGTTATTTTTATGGGATCCATGTGGTATTGTGCGTAGTTTCAGTTTTTCTCTTGTGCTCATACGTTATAATTTTTTGTGTATTTAATCCATCATTTCATTTCTATTGAACAAATCTTTTCAAGTTAGATGAATAGAATCCATAATTTCTATGCTCTGTTATGGGTAAGCATTCATAATTTGTAATTTTCTTCAGTTTAGAAAGAAACCATGAATTCACCATACTATTTATATATCCCCACCTGTCTTAATCATCCCACCCATAAAAACCCTAAAGTTCTAAACATTGTACCTATGTTTCCCCATAGAACACCCTGCAAATTTTGACCTAATTTCATTTCCCTAGCTACTTGACTCCTCCTGATCCAACAAAACCCTGCACAATAAAAATAAAAAACCTGAGCTACTATACCTAGCCTAATATCTTCTTACTTCAGTAATTTTGACTGTGATCTATACGGAGAGAGCCCTCTCCTAGCCTAGTAGGGCTACCTACTTGGCTAAGCGTGGTTTGAGGTTACCTCATAATTTCCTTTCTCAGCCTGAGGTTCAATCCGAGTGATAAAATTTTGGCAACCATACTGGGGACAACAAAATATCATATATTCCCTGGGAAAGAATGACAAAGTTTGTATATGATTGCTGATGGTGGACAGTAATCAAATGCATATGAAGGCTAAACTCTTCACCTAGCGACTCTAACTTGATGTAAAGACTCAACTAGAGGATCGACCTTGCTGATAGGAAAATGGAAGGATCGTAGACAAAGGTCGGATATTCAAAATGGAATTGTATTCAAGATCTAATTTGATTTCTTTTAACTTACTTCTTCTATTTTTCCTGAAACTATCCTGAAAGTTTTCCAGAGTTTTTTGTATGATAAAGATGATTAAACTCTTGATTATTCATATTCAAAAAGTTTAAATACCGAGTTTTCCTTTGATATTGATCCTCATCCTTTTTCTGAATCTTATGATAACCATATTCAAATTGATGAGCCTAAAGAGATCAAGATTTATCCTACAACTTCTGTACATACTCCTACACCTTGTAAAATTATAGATCGATACAAACCACTCATCTTACCTCATATACTCCATGCTTTCCCTAAAAATAATTACCTATATCTACCGAGGTTTGATGGTGAATATGAAAACATCAATGCCGAGAGACATATGCAGAATTTTGAGACTTTCCTATACCTTTCTGAAGTTGACGAAGAGGATGTTAGTATCACACTATTTTCTCTTTATTTGGAAGACAAAGTCAAGAGTTGGTTCAAAAAATTTCCTGCCACGAGCATCTCATATTTCCCACAGTTTGTCAAAGTTTTCCTCAACAGGTGGGTAGTCAAACAAAACCCTTTCCTAATTCTAAAAGAGTATGACCACGTAAAAATATAGCTAGGGGACACAATGCAATAGTTTTATGCCAAATTCAATAAACTCTATTATTCAATACCTTTTGATATAAGACCCGCTCTTGGCTCAACTCTTTTACATTACCCAGATGCCATTGATCTAGAAATGGAGTTTTAGCTGAGATAAAGGAACCTTGCAACACTTGAAGAGATGCAGAATAGTGCAGTAGATGTAGAGGCTAATCTGTTGATCAGAAGGACAAAGCTGAAGGAAGAAGAAAATAATAACATTGCAGAGCATCTGACATATTTAGAGGTAAAGCTCTACATTTTGGTGAGTACAATAGAGGAAATGATGCAAAAGGTCACCATGAGAGATGTATTTTCCATTCAAGATCATTATGACCCACTTATACCAGAAAAAGAAGAGATTGCAAGCCCTAAAAATTTTCCTGCTAATCCCAGCTATCATAGATTAGAAAATGGATTTGTAGATCAATTCGAAGAGAAACAATATGATAATCTAATGTGTATGATTGGTGGCATTACTTATATTGATGATTTGCCAAATTTTGATCAGTATGATGATGATTATGTTATCCAAAAAAAAGCTAATATTTTAGAGCAATCAATAGTTGGTTTGTGGAAGGAGGAAGTTTAGTTTCAACAGCTTGAATATAGTGATTAGCTGATTCATTTTTATGATGACAGAGATGGGGAAAATGCTGAAAATTTTGAAATAAGTGAAGGATCTTTTCCTTTATGTTTTGCTTCATTTCAATTTTTAGAAGAAAATTTTTCCAATATTATAAATTAGCAGTCTTTCAGTTTTGTGTTGAGGTTGAGGTAGATAATGAAATTCTTGAGCAAGTTGTTAATGAGAAACCTTCTCTTGAAATGGTTACGGAAATCATTTGTGACATAGAATCCTCCTTAGATCTAGATTTGTAGCCATTGAATACCATTGAATGTCAGGTTGAAGATGAAGGTCTGGAAGCTGAAACATATGATCAGATGATGCAATATGATTCTGTACCATTTTTTTTTGAAGAATTTCAGTTTTTAAAGGAAAATTTTCATAATATCTCTAAAGCAAAGGATGAGGAACCTGTAGAAATTCATGCAGTCTCATTAGAACCAATGGAAAATAGGTTGCAAAAGTCTTTTCACATTTTTCATGAATCTATAGCTAATGTGTTGGATGATATCTGTAGAAAAATTCCTTCTCTATTAGCTAACTATGAGCCTGAAAAGAGTGTTGATATAAACTTGATCCGACAGCCGACTTCATTATCTTGTTCAACAGGTGTTTCATTACAATTCTCATACCAAGATTTGAAATCATATTAGGAGAGTAATGAAGAACATTTTTGTTTTGTTTTTTATCATCTGGAAAACATAGTTATTCACGAGTTTGAGGATAATTTTGTGAAATTGCTACAGTTATCATCCCAAAGGTGCCCAAGTCATCATTTTTCACAAGCACTGAACCCTAATTTCCTCTCCCACTGAGCTAGGGTTTGCTATGAAAAATAGGAATATGAGAAGAGGAGCCACAAGTTAGTTCATATTAGTAAGTATGAGGCCGTTCCAACTCAAAATATCATGTATCCATCATTTTTTTAGAAGTCTTTCCAAGAGTCAAGACATTTGCCACTCATAGGGCAGTTTCACTTTAAACTATGTTTCCGGAAAAAAAAAGATGAATTTGAAAAAAGGGAGAGAGATTTGTTACCATCATAGCTCCAAGAAGAAAAACCTCCTTCATTTTTTACACAGGTATCATGGTTTTTAAGAATTGTCAAAAATACATGTACCACGGGAGAGTTGTTGCACTTCTGGAGTGACCTTGGGGAAATAAATTTTTCTCATAGCTAGAGTGTCCAAATGACTTGCTTGATGATGAGTCAAATGATAATTAGATAGAGAGAGCTTTCCAATGAGCTATCATGAGCTCAGTTTGGATTTGAGGAAGGCCTCCAAAAGTTGCCTACACCAGCACTCTACAATTCTACACACTCATTCAACACTTTTTGACCAATATTGGGAAAATCAACTTTTGATAGGTCAAATCAACTCCAATCAGTAAAAAAAGGTATATTTAGAATTTTGATAGAAAAAAAATTCCAACGAGCTATCCTGGGTCCAATTTGGACACTAGGAAGGCCTCCAAAAGTGGTCTACAAAACAGTGTTGCAGCAGCGCTGCACTTTTGTCTTGGCACTACGTTTTTGCCCGAAAACACCAGACCAAAATGCATTGGCACTGCGCTTTTGTCTTGGTGCTATTATTATGTCCAGAAAGCTCTAGAAGCACCGAAATTCAACCAAATACTCCCAAATTTTCAGAAAATTCTTGTAACACCCTCTTGCAAGTAAGTAACACTAATTTATTGCCTCCTTGTAGTTCTAAACATCATTTTCATAGTGTTTTTGTTTCTAAGTAAAATTGACATTTTGCCTAGTGGAAAACCCTAGTTTCATCTCCTTATCCTCAATTTTCTGCTCATAAACCATGCAATACCATCCTACATCATTATTAAACCCATTCCAGCCCCTACACTACTTTTTCATATTCCCTAAATCCCTTTCCCATAAAACCTAAGTCCTAGGTCACTAAAATTCCTAGACAACCACTACCTCAAACCTGTAATCCAATTATCATTTTCAACTCCTTAAATATCTTGACCTCCTATCACCTCCAAAAACTCCATAAATCCTTCCCCCATATACCTAAATTTTCATAACCCTATCCATATTCCCTAGACCTATTTTCACTCCCCATCCCCATCTACCTTATCCCTAGGATTTTGACACTAAGGAAGCTATGGAAGAAGAAAGAAAGGAGAGGAAGCCAAAAAATAGGAGGAAGATAAATTGTAGGAGGAATACAAACAAAAAATAATTACATAAGAAGGAGGATGGAATACACTACTCGAAGAGACAAAATTGCAAGGGCGAAGCTCAAACGAGCCCATGCAAAAATTCAAGCTTTGACTGAGCAAAGGGAGAAGGAGAGGTTAGACATACTTGTTGAGGTTTCTCTTCATGTGTCAAGCTCTTGATCAGCAAGTAACCTCATACATTTTGGCAATTTTTTGGCACATTCAGCACTTTAGTGCATTTTTTGTTTTTTGAGGAATTTTGGCACATAGAAAATCTAGCAAAACTGCAGCGCCCTTGGCGCTACAATTTTCTTGGAGCATCCACTAGAAAAATGGTCACGACCATCATGTTACAAATGATGAATAAATCAACCACAACAAGTTTCAGAAAATGTGGAGGAGAATTGGTTCCTAAAAAGTGCAAAAAACCACCAAATTTTCATGTTTCTGCCTCCTTTTTGACCTTGGTGTTGGGATTTTACCAGTCTTAGGAGAAGTGAATTTTGGCATGGCATATGAGCACCGTTTTGGACACTGGAGACATATTTTGAAACTAGACTTAGGGATATTTCCAATGAGCTATCATGGAGTTGATTTGGACACCGAGAAGGCCTCCAAAAGTTGCTTGCAAAAGAGGCTATTTTTTCTGTCATGGCATTGCGATTTTACCAGGAAAATCCCATTTTCATCATCTTAAGAAAATTTTGAATTTTTGACTTTTTATGTTGGGAAATGAGAGTTTAATGATGTAAAAGGTCAATATAAATTTAAATGTCATTTTTTTATTTTTATCTAGGGTAGATATATCAAATAATTCCTCTAGAGGTCAAATGAATAAGTTTCCTCTCTTTTAAAGGAAAACTGTTGGGTCTTCCTAGTCTTCAGATTCTTGTTTGGGAGTAGGTGAAACTAATACCTATATTATGAATTCGACTACCTGAGGCTATGAAGAGTGATTTTTAGGTCTATATGATGTATTTCCTCAGTCATTGTAAAGGTTGGATTCACTTGGAGATTTGGCATCTCAGGAGACATATTTTTGTATCAGTTTTGGCCTGGACATTAATCAAATTTGCAACTATTTTTATGGGATCCATGTCGTATTGTGTTTAGTTTTAGTTTGTCACTTGTGCTCATATGTTATAATTTTTTGAGTATTTCATCCATCATTTCATTGCTATTGAATGAATGTTTTCAAGTTAGATGAACAGAATCCATAATTTCTATGATCTATTTTTGGTAAGCATTCATAATTTGTAATTTTCTTCAGTTTAGAAAGAAACCGTGAATTCACCATGATATTTATAGCTCCTCACCTATCTTAACCATCCCACCCATTGAAACCCTAAAGTTCTAACTATTTCACCTATGTTTCCCCATAGAACACCCTGCAAATTTTAACCTAAATTCCTTGCCCTAGCTGCTTGACTCCTCTTGATCCAGGAGAACCCTACACAATCAAAATAAAAATGCCTGAGCTACTATACCTAGCCTAATATCTTCTTACCTCAGTAATTTTTACTGTGATATATATGGAGAGATTCCTCTCCTAGCCTAGTAGGGCTAGCTAATTGGCTAAGCATGGTTTGAGGTTACCTCAGAATTCCTTTTCTTAGTCCGAGGTTCAATCCAAGTGATAACATAAGTTATCAAATCAAAAAATATAAAAACTACGATATTTAGAATGATGAAGGATAAAAATGCATGCTTAAGAGAAGCAGTGCTTCAACATCCTTCCATTTACAGGACCTCCAGGTATCTCTGTTCCATCTAGATCGTTAAGGAAATATGCATTATTTCCCTCGAAATCATAAATAATGTATGGTCGTTGACAAAGGTTGTCAAATTTTCCATGTTTACCTCTGTTTTCTCTTCTAGAATCCTATTTCAATAATTTATCTCCTAGATTTAAATCATTGGGATTTTTTCTTCTGTCAAAAATATTCTTAATATTTTCTTGAACAACTTGGTTCCTATTATATACCTCTTCTCTAGATTGTTGTACTTGAATATTTTGATTCCTTCTCTGTACATCATTTGGTTCATCTTATATTTCTTGAATGATCATCATGACTCAAACTAATAAATAGGATGGAAAAAATACATCCATTCCATAGACCAATTGGTATGGTGACATGCCAATTTATTTTTTGGTAGTAAGTTTGTCATCCCAAAGTGCATTGACCAACTTGTTGTGACAAGACTTATTGTTTTCTTCTAATATAATTTTTTATGATATTTACCAAAATTTTATTTGAGGATTCAACTAACCCATTACCCTGAGGGTAATAAGTTTTTTAATGTCCCAGATTAATGTGTTATTTATGAAAAAAATAAACAATTTTCTTGGACTTAAAGGATTTCACGTTATTAGTGATGAGTTTTCTAGGAAAACCAAATCTATAAAGGATATTAGTTTCAAAGAATTTAATAATGATATAATCAGTTGTGTTTCTAGAAGGAGTGGCCTCTATCGATTTGGTAAAGTAGTTAGTGGCAATAAGGATCCAATTATGTTGGGCAGAGGAGGGAGGATGAATTTCACCAATCGAATCCAATCCCCATTGCTAGAAAGGGCTTTCAACAAATATAGGCTTGAACGTTAGGGGAAAAACTTTTTGCTTCCTTCAAATATTTGGCATTTATGATAGGTAGTTATCATCTTGTGCATATCAAGAAATAGAGTTGGCCAATAAAAACCAGTCCTAAGGATTTTATTTGCAGTCATTTTCCAATAAATATGTCCACCACAGTCACCTACATGGAACTCTTGCATGGCTTTTTTCACATCATACTTTGACAAGAATTTGAGTAAAATACCGTCATAATATTTCCAGTATAAGAAATTTTTTAGAATGAAAAATTCAGCTGCTTTCAACTTCATCAAACTTACCTACAATTTTGTCAGACTAGAAGGAGCATTCAAGTTGAATAAAACATATAAGAGGTCTGCATACCAGGGTTAATTTAGGAATGCTTCATCAATTTGTGGAGTCGTCTGTTCCTCTTGATTATCTAATGAGAAAACCATGTTTATATCCAGTGCATGAAAGTTTGACTCAGCCCTCATTTTGGCTAATCCTTGTCCTTTGATCAATTTGGTGGGCTTGATTTCTAAGTCGTATTCCAGAATGATGCCAATCCATTTGCCTCACTTTCCATCAGGTCCATTCTATGTTAAAGTGTCTTTTTCCACTGAAATAATATGGGAGTGTAAAATATATAATATAAAATATTTTATCGCTTTAACTAATGCAAAGGCATGCTTTTCCATAATGTTGTATTTCAAAGAGGCATCCCTTAAAGCTTTGCTAAAAAATGCAATAGGTTGTTAAAATCCTTCACTATTTTTATGGAATAGCACAGCTGTAATAGTATGTTCAGAAGAAAAAAAAAAATATTATGAAATCTTTAGTAAAATCTGGGCTAATTAACACTGGAGCTTTTGTCAATGCTTGTTTGGCTTCAATAGTCCTCCTGATTTTTGTATCTTTTTAAGCATTTTGGTTATGTTTCTAATAAGTTTTGTAGGGTTAGGAATGAACCTTGTTAGGAAATTTATTTTACCAATAAAAGACTTAAGTTATTTGAGGTTTCTTAGGTGTTTGATTTTAAGTATACCTTCAATCCTACTAGGATCAATCCTAATACCATCCTTATAAATAATATGACCAAGAATATTTCCTTCTTCAAGACCAAAAAGTGTTTTCTTAGGATTTAATGAGATGCCAAACCTCTACATTTTTCAAAGACTCTTCTTAGATGTTCCAATTGTTCCCCATCTATTTTCGAATAGAAAGTAATTTCATCAAGATATATCACGATAAAATTCCCAATTTCATCAACAAAAGCAATATCCATTTCTCTTTGGAAAGTGGCTCCAGCATTCATCAACCCAAAGGGAAATTTCACATACATAAAATTTCCCCATGGGGTAGTGAAGGAATTTTTATCCTGATCACCAGGATGCACTAAAACTTAGTTATAACCCAAGAAACCATCTAATAAATAAATCCTACTAGATCCTACTACCCTTTGTAATATGTTATCCACTTTTGGTAGTGGGTAGTTGTCTTTTAAGGTAGTTCTCCAGTTTTATTTCTTGTAGGCACAATGTTAGATACCCATTTACAATATCTAAGAGGAGCTATGATTTTATCATCATACATATTCTTTACTTATTTTTCAACCACAGGAATTAGGACATGATTTATCCCATGCAAATTTTCTTTAAATGGTTTTTGATCTTTTTTATTGGTACTTTATGATGTATGATACCAGTGTCATATGCTTTCAGTTATTCATAAATCCATTTAAATACATCTATGAATTCTTTGAAAAAGGCTATGTATATTGGTTTTGTAACAATAGGCGATGATTTTGACATTTTAATCATTTTGGGATTATGTTCACTACCTATGTTACATTATTCTATATTTTCTCCCATGGGTTCTATTTTTGGATTTTTCGCTACATTGTTAAAATAAAAAAGTTCTTCTAATGGGACAAGACCTCTAGGTAGGACATTATCCTTAGGCTAAAGTACTTCAAATTCCTCTTTTTCTGGGTCTTTTTCATGAAATTTTGGTTTATGTACAATTTTATTTCCTGAGATATTTACATCAGAGGCATCAAATTGTTTATCTATACTAAACTGTACAACAATTTGACTTTCTAATTCACATTTTAAATCTAGACTACTATCTTCGAACTCATACTTTCACTGTAAGAAACTTTCAATCTGTTTCTCATTCCCAAAAACTTGCCAATATCTCATGTTTCCAGGTGCAACTGGATGATGTTTAACTTCTACTATATATTATCTATTAGGATGAGGCAAATTGCCAGTGGTTGCTGAAAAAGCCAAACTATTAGCTAGGATATTATGATTTCATGGAATGACAACAAGATCATATTCTACAAAATTTCTTAGAAAGTCAAGCAAAACATTTTTGTATGCTCCCAATATAGGATGTTTTGCAGCATATTCTCCTTTGATCCATTTTATGATTAATTTAGAATCTCCATGAATAGAAATTATTTTAGCTCCCAACCTTTTCAACAATTGTTACCCTACGAGGAGTGCCTCATATTCTGGTATGTTATTGGTGCACTGAAAGTTAAGTTTGTAGGAATGACCTTCTGCATGATTATTCCTTGTATTGCACAACCAAATTACTAGCCCCTGAACCTAGTTTTCCACAAGATACATCAAAGCTCATGTTCCAAAAAGGCTCAGTTTTAGTGTTTTGTGGTAAAATTTGTATTTGATTTTCTTGTTTTTCAATAGAGTCTCTTTCTACCTTGGTAACTTGTGCATCAATGTCTCCATCACTATAAATAATGAAGGAGTCAAGGTTAGAATGAATAGAGTACATGGGGTAATTATGTGGATTGTCTTGACTACTCACCATGTACTTCATAAATGTTTCCCTATACAATCTTCTCTTTTGACCAAATACTGGTATTGTGGCATAACAAGTGTCCATTTGAAGGGTCCCTTGTAATTTTTCTACTCATGAGCATGATAAAAACATGCCATACTTAGGAGGAATGTTAGCTACTATTTTGTCCATTACTAGACTCTTAGCTGGGATTTTAGTTAGAGTGAGACAGAGATATTTAATAAGACCTAAACATCTAACTTTACTAGAATTAAATGAATATAAGTCTTTTTAAGGCCTAGTGATCTCAAGGCCAAGTTTCTCCATAACATATTTTGGCATTAAAATATTAGACACGCCTAAATCTAGCATTACATTGTGGAGAATCTTGTCATGAAAATTAAGACTGATAGAAAATGGAGGGACACCTCCTTCTTGTGGTTAACCATAAATTTCTGGTCCAAAAAAAGTTCAGGTTGATCATAATGCAGATTAACAATATCTGTGTTTTCCCCTAGGTTTAATGCTTTCATGACCTTAGTCCTGTACACTTTTTTGTTTATTAATTCAATTAAGGGGATATAAATTTTTAGTTTGGCAAGTTCATTTTCAATATTGAATGGTGTTTGACTCTTAAGCAGATTTGAAAAATCATAATTTTCAGCAGCTACCTTTGGGGCAAGTTCTATTTATGTACTAGTGGTATGTACATTAGCTTGTGTAGTCTTGGAAAAAATATCAATTTTTCTTTTAGCAGGGCTTCTATGGTCTTCTTTCCTGAATTATCTACACATTTCTATGGAATTTTTGTACTTTTCTAAGGATCGGACTAAGATACCTTATTGGTAGATTTTTCAGTATTATTTTTATTGGAGGTGTCTGAATTTTTCTTTCTCTTAATATTGTACTTCCTATGGACTTCCATGATGGAATTTTAAAATCCCTGTTTGTATTCATTAGACTCTTCAACTTCGAGTTTAGTTTGGATCAACAAGAATGATTCATGTTCTTCTTGAGTGAGAAAAACATTACCATCTTCATTTACACCCATAAAATTTGTTAGGTCCCTATATTACTAGTATAGTCCCTTATTATTGTTAGTGTAACCCCCTTATTGTTATTATTGTACCCTTGTAACCCCCATATTGTTATTATTGTGCCCTTAAATTATTATTGTTAGGTTGGCTAGGATTAAATTATGGCCCCACTATGATTACATTGTGGTCCCATGGACTCCTATATATAGAAAGGAGGTTTTGTAATTTGAATCATCCAAGAATTTTTCATTCATGTAATGTATTGGAGGTTGCCCCCTCAAAGTGGCTTATTTCTAAGGAATTGATATCTCTTTTCTTCTCTTTTTGGAGATGGTTTCACAACATTTGGTATCAAAGCTTTGAGATTCTAGGGTTTCGGTGCTTCAAACAAGTCATCGTGGAATTTTCGCTATAACGTTTTTTCTAAGAAGGTTCCAAATTGGAAATTTTTAGAGTGAAAATCCAAAATCCTGAGGAACATGTTCGCAAAATTTTAGAGCTTGGTTCACAATATTTTTGGAGATATGATCTTTGCAAGTTAGGTCATTTTGCAGGCTTCGGAATTTAACCTAAACAAGTCATCGTGGTATTTTATTAATAACGTTTTTTCTACAAAGGTTTAGAATATGAAATGTTTAGAGTGAGAAGCCGCAATATTGAGGAACATCATTGCAAAATTTTAGATATTGGTTCAAAATATTTTCGGAGATATGATCTGTGGAAGTTAGGGCTTTTTGAGGCTTCTGAATTTCATCTCAAAGAGGTGATCGTGGGATAATATTCATATTTATTTCTCTGAGCATCGGATTGGAATTCTATAAAAATTGGCCACAATTACACAGACTATGTTTTTCGAGCCATCAATTGCAGATCCAAAGGAGGAAACAGTGACACGTGAAAAGTCGTACAACTTCGCTCTACAGAACCAGTCCAAAATTGGGTCATTGTGGGAGATTGGACATAACTTTGTCTTGAAGAGTCCAAATCAGATCAGACCCATGGAATTTGAAAGAAGCTTCAAAGGGCTACTACAGGGCTGAATTTCAGATATTTAGGATCCACAATTATAGAGATAATTCAACTTCAATATCAAGCTCCTCAATAGCAAGTAAAAGGTGTGTATTTTTTTTTCCCGAATTGCATAAGTCTTGTTTGAAGAATCAAGTTGAATTGATTCCAAGGGAATATTGTAGAATAGATATCAGTATTGGATTCTAAAATGGTGCCTAAAAAGAATTCAACACCCATTAAGCCTTTATAAATCTCTACTATGACTCATGAAGACGAAGAATAGAAACATGACATATCAAAATTACAAGAGAAAGTGCAACAAATTTCGCTGTCGCAAAGAGAAAAAAAAAATGGCATGGAAGTTTTAAAGAGAGGCATGGAAACTAAGATGGATGGTTTCAAGAAAGGCGTGAAATCTAAGATGGATGGTTGGAAGAATGGCATGGAATCTAAGATAGATGGGATGGAATCTAAGATAGATGACATGGAAGCTAGCATGGAATATAAGATGAATGACATTTAAGAGAAAATGGAAAACATGAAGAATGATCTAAAATCAAACATCGAAGGTTTGAAAAAGTTGATACAAGAATTTTTTCCTAATGGTGAAAAGATAGTAGAGGAAACTCATGATGAGAACAAAATAAATGTTAATCGTGATTTCATAAAATCTAATGTTGGCGGGAAGAACCACCATATTCAAAAAATGGATACAGAATTTATGGGTAGGATCCTATAACATGGATACTACATATGGAGCAATATTTCATCTCATAATGCAAAACACACAACAGTACGCATTGCAACTTATATTTAGAAATAAAATAAATTTGTAGTGAAGTGATGGCTTTGCTCCGTGGGAAAATTAATGGCTGATTTTTACGTGGAGGAAATGATTACATTATGAGGATACAAAGAGCACACTTTTTTAATGTAAATGATGTGTCCTAAACAAAGGGTGGGACTAATGAAGTACTTCGAGGATCAAAAAATTGAATATATGGCAATTAATATTCCCGCAGGAACACAAGATTAATCATATATTTTTAAAGGATAAAATTCAATATGAATTTTGCATTTTGGAACCCTATCTTTATTGGAGCATGTGCATTGAGAATATGAAATATTGAATGTAAAAAATTATACATGGTTGAAGGAAGCCTACCACTCAATTCTATAAAGAAGTAAGTGTGGCTACGCCTAGATTTCCACAACCTACAAGGTTGACACCACAACAATTGGAAGAAAAAAGAGAAAAAGGGCTTTGCTACAGTTGTGATAGTAAATACACTAAAGGTCATAAGTGTGCTGAGAAGAAATTATTTTACATAAATTGTGAAGAGGAAGAAGAAAATGAACAAGAAGAGGATATACACTAGGAACCAACCCAAGAAGAGAAAGAAATGAGTCTGACCATATCTTGTAATGCATTGGCAGGAGTTACCACTCCTCAAACTCTCAAGATAGAAGGACATATCAAGAAGAAAAAGGTAATAGTGTTGATTGATTCAGGTAGTACCCATGATTTTATTCATTGTAAGGTAGCCAAGGAATTGAATTGTTTCCTATACCCAACACGATAATTTCAAGTGATGGTTGCAAATGGAGGAGCTATAAATTTATATAAAAAATGCCATATTATCAAGCTAACCATTGGGGAATATGTATTGAATAGTCCAATGCTTTCCATTCCTATGGGAGGTGCTAATGTTGTACTAGGAGTACAATGGTTACAATATTTGGGGACGGTAGCTTTTAATTTCAAGAAATTTTCTTGAATTTTTTTTAGAAGGAAAGGAAGTTGAATTACGTGGTATTTCAGGGAAGCCTAGAAAGATAATAAGCTCTAATGTCATGAAAAATATTCTAATAAAGAACAACGAGGCATAATTTCACAATTATGCTCACTAGAATTTCTAACGTCAAAATCATCTATTTTTGCAAATCTACAAAAAGTCTTGGACAATAATTCCAAGGTTTTTGAAACTCCAAAAGGACTCCCACCTATTCGTGATCATGATCATGCTGTTTTTTTTATTCCAGGAAGTGTTCCTCCAAGCATCAGGCCTTATAGATATCCTTATGTCCAAAAGAGTGAAATTGAATGTATGATTGCAGAAATGTTAGAGGCGGGTATAATTCAACCTAGTCAAACTTCTTTCTCTTCTCCTGTAGTATTGGTACACAAGAAGGATGGTTCATGGCACATGTGTCCGGATTATAGGGAGCTCAATAATCTCCCCATTAAATATAAATTTTCCATTCGTGTGATTTATGAATTATTGGATGAATTACATGGAGCAATTTATTTTACCAAATTGGATCTTCATTCAGGGCATCATCAAATTAGAATGAAGGCTGAAGATATTCTGAAAACAAAATTTCGAACTTATGAGGGTCATTATGAGTTTTTTCTCATGCCTTTTGGCCTTACCAATGCACCTTCTACATTTCAAGGGTTGATGAATCCCATTTTCGAACCCTTCCTTAGAAAATTTGTGCTAGTATTTTTTGATGATATACAAATCTACAGCAGGTCTTGGAAGGATCATGTTCAACATGTTGATAGGGTGCTCAAACTATTGCAGGAGAAACAATTATATGCAAAAAATATCCAAATGTTTCTTTGGAGTACAAGAGGTGGAATATCTGGGTCATATTGTATCTCACGAGGGTGTTAAGGTAGACCCTAACAAAATTAAAGTTATTAAGGAATGGAAAGTCCCCACAACCATAAAGCAGTTACAAGATTTCTTGGGTTAACAGGGTATTATTGAAAGTTTTTAAAGAATTATGGGAGAATAGTAGCACCTCTAACAACATTATTGAAGAAAGATGCATTTTCATGGACTCCTGAAGCAACTAAGGCCTTTGAACATCTTAAAGAGGCAATGTGCCTAACACCAGTCTTAGCTACGCCAGACTTCACAAAAAAATTTATTGTGGAATGTGATGCCTCAGGAAATGGAATTGGTGGCATTTTAATGCAAGAAGGAATACCCATTTCTTTTGAAAGTCGTCCAATAAAAGGAAATTATTTATAGAAACCTATTTATGAGAAGGAAATGTTAGCAATACTGCATGCACTAAAGAAATGGAGAACTTACCTAATGGGAAGACACTTCAAGGTTAAAATTGATCATGCTAGTCTTAAAAACTTTTTGGAACAAATGATATCTTTAGAAGAGCAGCGAAAATGGGTCACAATGATGTTGGGTTATGACTTTGAAATAATCTACAAAAAAGGGAAGCTAAATTTTGTTGCAGATGCACTCTCAAGAAAGATTGAAGAGGTGGAAGCATTTCTTTGTGCCATTTCTATTATCCAACCAGATTGGATAACCGAAGCAAGAGATGAATGGAGGAAGGACGAAGCAGTGTGGACACTCATTCAAAAGTTGCAACAAGATCCTAGTACATATGATACATTTAGTTGGAAAATTATTCCTTATGGTACAAAGATCGCTTATATATTTGTAAGAACTCCCAACTAAAACAAAATATTCTTTTGGAATTACACACTTCTCCTTTAGGAGGACACTTAGGATTTTTAAAACCTTACCATAGGGTGAAGAAAGAATTTTTTTTGGGATGGCCTTAAATTTGATATTCAAAATTTTGTGGCGGAATGTTTGGTTTTCCAGAAGAATAAAGTTGATAAAATTAAGACCCTGGGTCTTCTACAACCTTCATCCATTCCAAGTCAACGTTGGGAGGAGATTTCAATGGATTTTATCACAGGTTTACCTAAGCCAGAAGGAAAGAGTGTCATCATGGTGGTAGTTGATAGACTTACCAAGTATGCACACTTTTGTGCATTATCTCATCCATTTGTACAAGCACACATACGCATTCTCAAACACAATTCGTGTTACATGATTGCCCAAGGTTGATGTAATACACGGTTTGTAGCTTCATCGGGAATTTTTGGACGGAGTTATTTTCTTGTTTGGGTACTCAATTAGCTCATAGCTCATCTTATCATCCTCAATCTGATGGTCAAACTGAGATAGTAAATAAATGCTTGGAAGGATATCTTCGTTGTTTTGTATCTGATAAACAAACACAATGGGTCAAGTGGTTACCTCTTGCTGAATGGTGGTATAACACTTCCTTCCATACTGCAGCAAAAATGACCCCATTTATGGCACTTTATGGACATCATCCACCATCCATCACATCATCTTTAAGGGAAAATTCGAAGGTTCAAGCAGTGGAAGATCACATCGAGCATCAACAAGAAGTTCTCCAACTCTTAAAGGATAACCTGAATTTGGCACAAAATCGAATGAAACAACACGCAGATCAACATCGTAGCGAGAGAAGTTTTGATGTAGGAGATTGGGTATTTTTACGGCTACAACCATACAAACAAATGTCCCTCAAGCAAGCAAAGAAGGATAATAAATTATCGCCAAAGTACTATGGTCCCTACAAGGTGTTGCAAAAGATTGGTACTATGGCATACAAATTGGAGCTTCCTGCTTCTTCGCGAGTACATCCAGTTTTCCATGTTTCATGCTTAAAGAAGGTTATAGGTGAAAATCTTCCAGCTCAAACAATATTGCCAGAACTTGATGAGGAAGGAAAAATCATATTGGAACCTGAAGCGGTCACAGAAACAAGAACTCGACAGCTACGGAATCGATCAATTTTAGAGTATCTCATCAAGTGGAAGAACTTACCCACTGAAGAGTCTATATGGGAGGATGAGAATTTTATACAGAATCACCTAGAGCTACTCAAGCATTGAGGACAACCCTTTTTTGAAGGAGAGGGGCATGTTAGGTCCCTATATTAGTAGTATAGTCCCTTATTGTTGTTATTTTAACCCCCTTATTGTTATTATTGTACCCTTGTAACCCCCATATTTTTATTATTGTGCCCTTGAATTATTATTTTTAGGTCGGCTAGGATTACATTGTGGCCCCACTAGGATTACATTGTGGCCCCATGGACTCCTATATATAGAAATGAGGTTTTGTAATTTGAATCATCCAAGAATTTTTCTTTCATGTAATGTATTGTAGGTTTCCCCCTCGAAGTGGCTTACTTCTAAGGCCTTGATAACTCTTTTATTCTCTTTTTGGAGCTGGTTTCACAACAAAAATGATTTTTTTTTCTTATACCTCTTCATCTATTTCCCCATATTCATCAGCATAACTCTCCTGAAATGGAGGCCTAATCTGCTAATTAGGGCCCTTATGTTCTCTATGTCTTATCTGAGGAGGATTTCTTCTGGGATTTTGATTATAATTTTGAGGTGCAGGCTTGTTTTCTCTAGGAGAATTCCTCTCATTTAGGCTAATCCTCTCCATCATTCTTTCTACATTTCTTATCAAGGCATCTATTTTGGCTTCAACTGAGGAATTGGTAGTTTGATCTCTTATGGTAACTCTTCCCTCATTTCTCATCCTAGCTGTCTTTACTAATATATTGGCTTCTACACTCACTGCATCCCTCTACATTTCTTCTAGTGTTGCTGAATTTCTCTCTCTAATTTGGTAAGACATTTCTACCTCAAAACAATCTGGGAATTTGACTAAATCTAAACCTTGTGGTGGTTTAATGGGGTAGTAATCACATTATATAAACTATTGAATCTAGTGTAGTAATCTTGAACACTTTCACCTAGAGACCTCCTAATGCTTTCATATTCAAATAAAATCTAGAGATTGTTTTTCTTAACTTCCCACCTATTAAGGAATGTCTAATGGAATTCATGAAGATCATTAATATTTTTGGCAATCAAAATTTTAAACCATTTCCTTACTTCTCCACTTAAACTTTGAGAAAAAATTCTTAACTTAACACTCTCAACATCTACATCATGATGGTCAAAATAGTCACTCATCTTGTCGATATGTTGTTGGGGTGTTAAAGGACCAGTACCATCAAATTGTGGAATTTTTTACTGATAATCATGTGGCATGTATTCCATAGGTGCAGGTAACACCAATGGAGCATACGTTGCTGCCATGATTAGTGGAGGAGAAACTAGAGGGGGATTAACAATAAGTGGAGGAGGTTGAGCAGTAGTTGGAGTAGGGTGGGTAATGGAAAGAGATGGATGTGAGGGAGTTTGTATACTTCTATGAGGAAAGAAAGGATTAGTGGGTAATATCGCAGAAGCAATAGGACTAGATGACTTAGGGTGTGTAGACTGAAAGGTTATAGAGGAAGCTACTACGGTTAGGGCAGATAATTCAATTAATTGTTGAAGATAAGCATCTTCAACTGTTGAAGTAAATTTTGTTACCAAGTCTTGAAGGTCATAAAAATCCTGTAGAAGCTGAAGGTCATATTTAGTTTGTGAAAAAACTTCTCTAAATGGATTTTTTTGTAAAATTGATGGGTTAAATATTGTCTTATCTACCCAGCTTTCGTATCTAGTCCTGAATAAACCTTGTTCAAATTTTAAGTCAAATTCAATGTCAAAATTTTCAAGAAATGAATAGTTCTAGAAATATGGTTATTTCTCTCTTGATTCTCTGGTTTTTTTATTTTTCTTAAACATTTTTGAAGGTCATCCACTATAGTTGCAGGATTTGGGTCAGGATGAGATCTAGTGTAGGCTCTTTTGGGAGCCAGATCTAAAACCTATAGTAAACACACTCTGATTAATTACAAAAATGAAAGAAAATAAATCTTCTATCATACACATTTTTATAAACCAGGGTTTTGGAATTTGAAAGAAATGAAAAAATTTTAAATTCGTTCTTCCCCAATATGGTCGCCAGTATGTTATCGTTCAATAATTTTAATATTGGCAAGAATAATTATATAGGACAACATCAAAACAAATTTTAAAGTTGGGATCTAGCCCTGCCAACTTCAGAGAGTGATCTCTCTTTATAATTTAGCTTTTTTTTCTTAATTAATATTAAGCTAGTTATGATAGTGTTGAATTGCTTGTTTGTTTGTTTGATTGGTTGGATAGGTGATATTTTTGAATTAATTTATTTCCATTGGGATATGGAGTTAGATAATGGATGGATGTTGCATCATATTTTCAAATATTAGTCACATGGAAATCTAGTTACAATTACTGGATCCTTAATTCTAAATTAATTATGAAATGAAGCAATGGTGAATTCAGTAGTGATTGAAAAGAATTCAAGAATTTCTCAATAAGACTTAAGAAGAATATATATATATATATGTGTGTGTGTGTGTGTGTGTGTGTGTGTGTGTCGTAAACACAACCAGAAATAAGGTGTTTAGATAACAAATATTATTATTCACTTTTTTTTTTACAATTAGATTAATTTAATACACAGTAAGGAGAAACAATGGAAACAACTGTCACAAAAGGAAAAACATCACCAACAACATATAACATGAGTATCCTGTGAATGGTATTATTTATTGATGTATCAGAAACTCTAAAAAGTTGCATTGCTCAATAGTAAATATTACAATGATCAGGGTCCAACCCATGAATACTTCAAATACATGAATTATTTAAACTAATTCTACAAAGGAATGTTTTATCAACACAGGAAATATCTTATTAAATACAAGAATAATTGTTTTTCACCAACGTGACAATAAAAGGTGGAATCATTGAAGATATTTGGACATCTGACACTTTAATTCTGGAATCAGTTGCTTCACGTTATGATTTTTTTGTTGTGTTGGTTATTGTGCTGGGTGTGTAGTTGTTATTTACTCCTCCTGATACTTTCACAAATTATCCAACCGATCCTCATCTGGAATGTTTATCTTCATGTAATATTCCCAACTTTAGCCTCAAGCTAAAATGCAATATTATAGTTGCACATTTTATTTTATTTTAATAAAATGGGCGAGGAGACACCTTAGCCCCTTTTAGAGGAAGAAATAACACTCCTCATATGAAAAGGAGAAGAATAAAGCAGCTGAAATAAACACCAAGGGTGTTAATGGAACCTAGCTTACTTGATTAGTAACGTTTGACTATAGTCAACAGTGCTGTCCAAGGAGGAAGATGCTTCCTAGAGAAGCTGCACAGTTTTGGAGGGAAGAGCTTCACATGAGGGTGGAAACCCTAATTGGTGGGACCATGGTGGAGAAGAGTTCTCTCAATTTATATGGAGGAGATGGCAACCCATTTTCATTATGTTGTGTTTTAGATTTTCAGACTTGAGCCTGCAAAAGCTTGGATCCCCGGGCTATTTAACATGGTGATGGTGCCCTCGGGCACTAGGGTGTTCTCGATCGGGAATCCCTACCTCTTCCTCAAGGAAGGATGATTATTGAGCTGAATTTCCTCAATCTGGAACTGGCCATAGCTACATTTAGCTTCTACATCATTATTTTTGTAGTACATAGGATGTTGTGTCGCTGGGTGCAGCAAGAGAGGAACTCATGGAGTCTCTCTTGCCTTGTTTTCTTCAGTGGAGGAGTAATCCAATCATTGGAGGAGATGCAAGGAGGATTCATGGGCTTGATTGCAGATCAGTGGCATGAGGCTGCACTTCCATCATCTCCCACTGCACGGTCCATGAGGGAAACTGTATTATTTTGGAGGAGGCAGTGAGAGAGGGGTTTCTGGAGCTTCAGAGGATTTTGTTTCTAAGACAAAGTGATTAGAAATTTGTATTAGATACGTGATCGGAGGAGGGAAATCATATTTCAGATCAGCCATAGCCTCATTCTTGTTTTGGTTCAGTTGCAATGACAACCCAGTTGTCACATTTTGGTTTACTCCAGCATTTCTAGCAATCTTCATAGATTGGCTAGAAATCATGTATTTCAGCCCATCTCTCTTTTATTGGGCTATTTATTTGTATCTTTCAGCATCATGTACATTTTATGCATATTCAGTAGCTACTACTACATATATACTATGTAGGCATGGTCCTCCGACATTTGTGTAGTTGCAGCAACATTTGTATTTCAGGGTGTAATCATGGGAAGTTGATTCCTATTGCAAAAGGAGTTCATTCCTCATGATATTTATTGTATTTTATTTCTGATATCATAATGCATTTATGGCTGTATAATTTTCCCTCTTATGATGTATTTATATATGCAGAGTTCATGTTTATGTTCTTATGTTGATGTAACATCTCTCATTGAGCATTTTTTTAGAGACCTAGATTGGGGAGATCTAAATAACCCATATAGAGTTATTTCTTTAAGCTCATATTCTGCATAGGAGTTTTATGATGTATTTTATAAGGCATCCCACCAGTGGTTTGTCTTATTTTTGCAGCATCTTACTTATACAACATCCTAAACAACCCTGTAGCAGAAATTCCTGAAGTGGAATATTACATATACATAGACAGAGTCTGTGAAGGGCCAGCTAGCCTCAGGATCTCTCCCTTCTTTAGAAGGAGACATATCCTGTAAATTCCCCAACATTAAATCTCTGAAATGGACTTGCAGTGTCTCACTGAAGAAGGAAAATGGAATATCTTAAGATATTCCCGACGAAGCAGAAAATACCTCATTTGGGATATTACACTTCATGGCCCTCTGATACATCTCATCTACCTCCATGTACTTAGAAAATTTGGGTTTCGCCATGAATATATTCTTTATCTCATGTTGTATAAATATATCATTACTCGTCACTTCTAGAAAATCTCTACCTTTCATAGTACTTTAATGTTTGCAAATTTTGTTATATCCTTTGCAATTTATTTGAGCTTCATTACATAATCATCCCTGGTTATTAGTTTCTCATTGATAAAAAACAAAGAAGGCATGCCCGTCTCAGTTAATGGATCAATTCTATTGAAAAATATGCAGACAATAATTTCCAACCCATGACATTTGTCCTCAAGCTGTTGAACCTGTTGTAGCCTAATTCGACTGGCTGAAAGTCCAGATGTTATTATTGCAGTCCCTGGTCATTCCCTGCATCATTTTGCCGAGACCAATTACGACAAATATTGGCCCAGTTTAATGTTAATCGGCAGACTTTGTTCAATTTTCACTTGTAATGGATGCTTCTCAGTTATCAGAGTTATCTGGTATTATGGAGGAAGAAGAAATGGTTGAGTGTGTCAATTGAGATGCCGGAAGAACAAAGTGACAGTAAGTCGTATGATCAACTTGATATACTAAAGGGTCAGACTACAACTGCTGATCAAGTTGCAAATAAGATTTCCGAGGGTCCTCTCTTTAAAATTATAAAGATTGTATCTGACAAGCAGGAATTGAGTTTTGTGGACAGGGTTCATCTTCCAGAAAAATAGATTTTGGGCCTGCGATAACTAATTTAACCCAACGCTGTTGGCAACCATGTGTTTTCCGATATTAGAATCGATTTCAAAATCCTTGAGTCAAATTCGATTGCCCATAGTTGGATCCTATGAGGACAAGAGAGCGATGGGTAGAATATTGAGAGAAATGCGTGTGGTAGATGATTTGACTCATAAGCAAATCGACGAAGAAAAGTTTGAGGCAGTGGATCTTTGGGATAATGTTTATGTGCACGTTGAAGATCATAACTCCGGCTGCTTCTGTGGACAGTGTCAGCGCAGAGAAACTTAAGACAGGTCGTATTAAAACAAAACTGAAATGATGTCACAGGTATGTCCGATTTCCACATCAATATAGGAAGGCATATCATTACCATTAAGCCAAAACAGACGATGTTCTTTGCTGAAGGATATTTCTGTTGTGCCTTTCTCACTGCCAATTATAGAGGATTAGGAAAATTCATAAAAGCTCAAAATAAATATGGTTAGGTTGGTGCGCTTGCGTCAGAATTATAGACATCGTCCAAAGACTACGATCTTGATTACATAGGCTCAGCAATTTGATTACGCTAATGCTAGGCTCATTAATTTGGTCTTCGTTTGACTTTTGAAGTATGATGCATTTCCAGAGTCACAGAGCTATACAAAATTGAAAGCTTCCTTGAAGGTTCGCCGTGAGAGAATGAAAAGTTCGATATTCAATAAGAGGATTGACATTCCTCTGCCAGCTAACGTAGTGAATTGTGATTTTTCTCCAAAATCCAAACTTTTTGTTCATAGAGTGGGCGCGCTGCTCGTGCTGACCGAACTGGCACAACTTGTTCGTCAGAAGACATGTCATATCGTTTAGATTTTTCTTCTGAAAGAATTCAACATCTCATTAACGGAAGTACAGAGGTGATTCCTTTGCAGAAGGCATGTACCAATGCATTTCATTTATATTCGAAGACAAAGCGAACTCCTTCAATGGGATCTATGAAAAGAGAAAACGAATTTGGGTACAAGCTGTCGCCTCAAGAAGGGTTGTATCCGATTTTGAAAAATGAAACTGGTGCAAACGCGATAGCAGCTCTGGATTTTCTGAGCGAATAAAAGAATTCAGGCCAAGGGAAGACTTGGGCATGGAGACAAAGAGAGGAAGTCGTCTCCAATGTGTGTTGCAGTTCTTAGAAATTATGATTTTGTTCAGGTAGTTTATGGACAGACTCTCACCGTCGCTCTTACAGTATCAGGTTAGGTTTTTAAAATGGGTAGACTGGTGCATGGACAACTGGGAAATGTTCATTCCTGCAAGCAAACACATACATATTGCAGTGAAATCAACGACGTGGATTATTTGGCCCAGATCCAATGGTCTTGCGGGGGCATGAATTAAACGGAGTTTATGGAAGATGGCACCCCCGCAGTTGACTTGTTGATCGTTAGGCAAATGAGGATTGACGGTGAGGATGTATTGCGGGGGGGGGGCAACCCAAAATTTGTCACAGTACCACAGCAGCCCCCGCAGTGACGTCATGTGAAGCATTAGACAGTTGTACATATCAATTCTGGCATTTGATGTGTGTTTGCACAGGCGGTTATTGGTTTTCAAAAACCATTGGTGATTTTGTTGTTGATACGTACGGGTGAAATGGTGGACCCAAAATGCATCATTTGCTTTTTTTTTTTTTAAACTTCCCTTTTTATTTTTGGGTTTTATATTATATATTTTATATATAATATTGAAACAAGTTTTTGTAATTGTAATTAATGCCAGAATTTTCAAGAATCAGTTTTAAAACTGATCATAACAGTTAATTAGAGGAAACAACAGAGATAAAAGGGGAAGAAGGGAGAGGGGAAAGGGTTCCGGTTTTCAGATCTCCAGACAGTGATCTTTGTATGGATTTTTCAAATGATTGATAAATGAAAAGCAATCTTCTAGTATTTGTTGATATTGATTCGTCCTCTAGTTTACATAATGTTTTTTCAGTCATTGAATAAAATGAAGTATCGAAGCAGCAGGAGTTAAAACCCTTAATAGGCGCTCCTTCATTTTAACTGTACTTTTCTTTATTTCTTCTAGAGCTTGAAATGATAGATTCTGTACAGCAGCATATTGTTTTGGGCTTTTCCCTTTCTTTCATCTTCTGAACATTTCATTCTATATCAGCAGATAATAGCGTTGTGGGATGTTTACAGCATTTGATTTTGAACACTCACTGATTGAGCTCCAGAGGTGGATAAACGGGGATCATATTTCTGTGACATATTTATTTTAATGTCTTAAGCACGGATTCCTTTCACAGCCAAGGAATTGTTTTCTTAAGGTACAACAGAACCAAATACCTTTTAGTAATGATATTTTTCAGCTCCAAGATCGTTTATGTTCTATCATATACTCCCATATCATCAAGTTCATATCTATTTTTGGAATTCAAAAAATTGGTGATTTTTATAGTTATATCAGACATCTCTCCCAGTTCTTCATTCATATCATAAATGACCTTATTAGCTTTCTCAATCAATTCTTTTCGCTCAAAAAAATATGGATAAGTGGAAAAATTTCATTCATGTATTCAAAAATGTTGGTCCATATCATTTATTTAACTCGAACAACCATGTTGCCAATAGAGGATTCCCATAGATATTTCTATAAACTTTCTATCAACCTTTGATTTCTCTAAGAGTTGTCTTAGTCCTTACTATCTAATAATATTTTGTTTTCAGCTTACAATATTTTAATTTCCTTTGTTTGTAACGATATGTTTTCCACTGATTTTGCTAACTGGTCTGCAACATCTCATGTGCCATTTGTTGAAGTTGTTGATGCAAGAATGGTTGTAAGTGGTGCAAACTCTAAAGGAACAAGAGATGTTTTTGCAGCTTGCTCATTTTCTTTGACCATTTTTCCATCACAATTTCCATTTGTTTTAGTTGGGTAGTCTGCTTCATGATGAGTTTGATCATATATGATTTTTGGGACTCTGTCTCCTCAATTTCTTTTCTGAGTGGGTCTTCTGAGGTTGACATCTTCAGTTTCTTATTTAATGCTGATATATATGCATTGTTTCTTCTTGATTATATCTTCCACAGTCTGCATATTAGAGGGGTCATACCCTCTCTTTATAACCATATCCTCCAAGGATTTTATCCTTGTATCCTTGGACATAGAAGAGATATTCTCCATTTTAAGCTGTGACTATACATTTTCTAGTGATACCTGCAACTTAGACAAATTCGTTGTTATGTTGGTTAATGTAGAAGACATCATTTCACCTATTTGTTTATGCATTTCCATCTGGTCGATGGGATGAATGTCCTTGATGCTAAATTCAAATGAAGTCTTCTTGTAGTCTGCTGCAATATGGGGCTTTGAAATTTGAGCTTCCAGGAATTCCATTTACATTCCCTTTTTATGAGTCAAAGGATGATAATAATCTGCTCTGTGAGCTGGAAGTTTTCTTCCAAAACTGGGTGTAGGTGCTATTCTTCAAAATTTCATTCCTTAGTTTGATTTCACTGAAGGTATCCTTAGTTCGATTTCCCTGAAGGTATCAAAAAATATTTTCTCCTTTTCTCCTGTAGCAGCACTTGATGTGGATGTCTGAAGAGATTGTTTTTTATTTAGCATGGTAGTTGAGGTAGTAGGGTAAGAGATGGGTTGAACTCCTACTGGAGAATATCTTGGAATTTCTAAGATGTTGATGCTGGTCTCCTATTATATCTCTTTGCCTTGATCAATGTCCATCTGAATTCTAGCTCTTTTCCTATATTTCATTTGAAATTATTTGTTGGAAGTATCAGTCACTAAAGGTGACTGATCTTCCCTCTATCTCTTCCCTATTGTTTCCTTCTTATCTTCTTTGTCCTATTTCTGCTGTGGGACAGGGGTTTGTAATCGTAAATTTGATATTTCCTGCTCCTCTACCTCCTGTAAAGTGTTCTCTGTCCATTCTGTCTGATTCATTAGTTATTATATTTCTGGTCTTTGAGTGTGAATGTAGGGTGTAGACTTGCTTTCCACCCTCATTTTAGAAATGATACCAAATGGACCATAAGACCATGTGAATCTATGAGAAAATTTCATCTCTTCCAATATTTTATCATCTTCCTCTCCTATTTCTCTGTTGTTGAATATAAATGGTCCAATTTTGGATTTGATCTTCAACTTTCATTTTTTATTCACTGAAACAAAATGCACCTCATCGGAATTTAGCATTTTCCTTATATACTACAAGCCAAAAATCCTCATTGGGATGAATTTTGGCAATTTTTAGGGAGGTAGTTCACATCCATACACCCTCAGCTCTGTATAATTCTGGTATAAATACCAGACTGTTATTTTATCCTAATCTGAAAGCTACATAAACCTTTTAATATCTTCACTTATTCTAGGCTCAAATGTGCTGCTTAGAATACTCATAGCTGGATGTAGAAATAGTTCAATGAACATCTTATATATGTATTCTTCTTGTTCTTTCATCAATAGGGTGGTCCAAAAGATGACTGACTATGGGTGTCCATCATCATCCATCTCTTTCATACCAAATTGAAATCTCTCTGCCTGAAAATACAAAAACAAGTAAACAATGATAGAATTATACTTAAATAATCCCTCTGTATGGAATTTCACAAACTCGTCATGGATGGTATCAACTAGGAACTAGCTAAAATCAAACATGATAGAGGGATTGGAACTAGTGGAAAATATAGTCAAAATTCCCAGGATTGCCTCATCAACCCATTGGTTAGAGTAACACCCAAGAAGATATCAGAGGACTATAGATATTTTTTTTGTCCTTTTAGGGAATAAGGATGATGGATATGGAGATTTTTTCTTGCGTAGGGGGTATTTTCAGTCAAGAACAACTCAACGGTTTTGGCTATCTTGGAAAAATATTTCTTCTGGTAGAATTCTATGACGGATTCTCAGGAAAAGTGTGTTTTTTTTTCTGTTGAGGGTCGTTGCGTCATTTGGGTGATGAATTGGGAATTGATTGTGACTAAAACTTCACCAGTAGGAGCAATTACAGTTTATTTTTTAAGGATATAGTAGGCACAACATATTCTGATGAATTTAGGGGCACTGTGGGTTTTAGGGAAAATGTAGTAGGGTAAATTTGTGTCCCACAGTCCAATGTCATCAACACCATCTATTAAATTATCCTCTAACCAACAAAAAACATCAAATAAATAAAACTCATATAAGGTCTCATGTATTTTTAAGTCTTTATCTTCCAGGATAATATGGTCCAGGTCAACAGGAGCATGAACCATAGTGTTGAAGGGTTCCTGAACTTTATTTTTGGGAGGCGTGACTGATTCTGGTTGTAGAACTTATTATATTTTCTAACTATGTAGGCTTGAAGAGTGCTAAGGTGGAATTACAATGGGGAATATGATGAGACAGAAGAAACACTAGAACTTGCAGTTCACTAATGTTTCTTTGTTGCACTTGACCTGTAGAAATGAAAAAAATGTTGCATAGGTGGTAATCAAAGAGCACAGTAATGTTTTGAATTAGGTGGGAGGAGTAAATTTACAGTTTTCCTTGGTTTCTCGTTGCTCATGCCGAGGATCCATTGGTTAAAAGTTAAGTGAATTTAATTATGCAACATTTTGAATTTAGTAGGAGAGGAGTTGACTGGATGGGCAATGGGTGGATGAGGTGGCATAACAAGATAGGCGGATGTGTAATGATAAGGTGGGTGGTTTTTACTTCACGGAGAATACCGCTTTCATAGGGGGTACCACGCGGTAAGTGGCTTTGGTAGGGGGGCTACAAACTCACCAACACATGACACGTAGCTTTTTAATATTACTTGTTGGAAAAAATTGTGAATTACGAATAAAACACACTTCCCTAGTGTAATGTTCCAAAATTTTATGGAACATTAAAAAAAAAAAAAATTTCTTTAGGAGAAGAATAAATGGGTAGGAAAACCGATTGATAATAAAAATATGAATAAGGAACCCTTGTAATGTGAAAAGGGGTCAATAAAGAAATAGATTTCACACCCCATGTGTGCAAAGAGACAAATGGCAGGTGGATACTTCTAGAAGAGGCCATGTTGACTACGAAGATAGAGAAGATAAGATTCCCTTGGTGGGCCAGCAGTTTGCATGAGGAGGAGATCATTCTATAGAGGAAACCCTAAGGTGTGGGGCCCATGGAAAAGCACCTTTCATTTGTTTAAAAGGATAACGAAGCAACCATTCTCATTCAGGCTTTTGATTATCATTTTTCTTGTCTTCTCAGATGAGAGCATTCTCAGGCTCTTTAGCTGAGATGTAGTGTTGCTAGCACTAGGTGTTCCCGGGCGGGAATCCCATCTCTTCCATGGAATAGCTCTTGCAAGAGATTTTTCTTAATTTTCCCCATATTCTGTCTTGATTCCAAAGCATTTCATTTAGCTCCAGCGTAGTCTCCATTGGTGGTTGAGTTGTGTTGTTGGGTGTTGCATGGGAGGGTTTCTCAACATCACTTCTGACATTGTATTTCAGAGGAGAGGAGTCTCCATTACTTTGGGAGATCAGTGAGGAATTTTCTGATCTTCATTCCATCATACTTAGAATCAGGCCAATTATTTTCCAGCAACAGCAGAGCATCCCTCCTCCTTGACTTCTCAGTTCATAGAGACCATTTGCAGTGAGGGTTGCAGCATTTCAGTGGGTAGTGAGATCTTCAATGAAAGGATCCGCCTTTCATTTGGAAGATTGAGAAGAGGAGTTACATCAGATATTGCATGATCTTTAGCAAGACTCCTCCTATTTCCAGTTTCTATTGAGTTACATCAGCCGCCCAACAACTCCAGAATTTTGGTAAAAATGCCATTTTGTCTAGTTTTCATCCAATCCTTTTAGAGGATTGTTGTATTGTATTTTCAGGGGTTGAGACCTTTCTCCCCCTTTCTTATTTTATATTACCTTTCTGTATCATTCATGTACATGTATTTACTAATGCAGTACCTCCATAGAATGCACAGTCTTATTTGGGAATAAAATATGCAAGCAGTGTTCTTCTCCATTTCTATACACATGTCTCATTGAGACTCTTTACTTGATTTGAGTATTAGATTTCTCAAGAGTTTGTCTACATTTCCTACTGCATATGTATTTGAAATCTGATTTCATCTTCATGTGACATAGCTCATTGGAAATAACACTGTCATTTCGTTTGTTGAGCAAAGTGTTGTTGTAGCTCTCTTCATTGGGCCCTTTTTTGAAGATAACAGGTGAAGGAGGCCCATCTCAAGCTCCTAGAAGGATTTTTTTTTAATTTCACTTTAGGATTTCAACTCTAGACAGATATACTTAAAGGATCCCATACCAAGGATCAAATCCTGCCACCTCCATTTCTGTAAAATGTGTTTTCCATGCTTGGGTTGCTAGTCATTCCTACTAGGAAATTTCACATATCTGTAGACAAAGTCTGCAAAGGGCCAGAAAGCCTCCAAATATCACCCTTATTTAGAAGGTCACATATCTAGTAAATTCCCCTACATTCCATATCTGGCGCAGACTTGTGATATTTCTGAAAAAGGAATATTACAGTGGTATCAGAGCATCTTTCTTGGCTTAGCCTATGGCCTTCAAAGCCCAAGAAAGAGAACAAAATATGAAGAGGATGAGATTTATCTCATCCATTTTTTAAAAGAAGAAGAACCTCCCCAAGGACGAAGAGCAAATAGAAAATGAAGAACCATGCGCTTCCTATTCTCATATAGAAGGAAATAAGGAGTTGAGCAGGAGAGAGGCTCCATCTCTTGGAAGAAAAGAGAAGAAAGCGCTCACAAGTCTTCTTCCCAAATCTATGCAAGGCACACATGAATATTTTAGAAAGGTTAGGAGGGAGATTGATGGAGAATCTCAAAGAGGTTTTGAAATTGAAGGAAGCCCTAGATTTGCACATGGTGAGGGTAAGCATGCAGCTACACACCATGATGGACATCGCAGTCAAAGGCCCAACATTCCTGTGAGGGAGATGAAAGAAGGAGGAAATGTGACTAAGGAGGAAACCCTTAGTGATTTCTTGAAGGAGTATGAGTCTCACACTGATGGATTGAGGAATCAACCCACTTTTTCTGAGTTTTGCAAAACCAAGGTGAAGGGGAAGGAGCAGCAAGATAGATTTCACCTATCTACTTTTGGAAGTTCACCTTCATATTCAACCAAAGATTGGGTGGAGGAGCTAAACACCTTCCAACAACAGCACCACGTTTCAGAAGAAGAAATCAGCAAGGTTGCAACACTGCATTTGAGAGGTAAGAATCATGCATGGTGGGAACTTGAGTCCATTTCTTTTGAGAATGTTAAAGCTTCATCTTACGTAAATTTCACTAAGTCATTAGTGAAAATATTTGATCAAAACATCGTTGGAACTCATGTGATGAAGTTAAACCAAGGACTCAAACAAAACCCTTGCATAGAAATGCAGAACCACCTCAAGAAGCCATTGGAGGAGCTGAAAACTTGCATTCATCCTTGTTGGAGGCCAAACTTTCATCCCACACCTTTGAGCAACAAACCAGAGAGCTCTCTTTTTCAAAGGTGGATCAGATTATTGGGATGTTTCCCAACTTTATTGTAGAGACAAAGGGCAACAACACTGCCAAATCTAGATATCATCTAATACCTCATGCAGAGGAAGAAGGAGCTCTTGCTCCAAATAGAGGAATTCTTGTGTCTTTGCAAGAAGGTCCGCAGGATCTCATGCATGGATATCAAGGCACACTTCATGATTCACATGTGCCATGGAAGATGAGGTGTAAAACCATGAGGATTCAGGAAGAAGATAGAGGAGAGACCAAGAACCATGTGATGATGAGGGCCCATCTCTATCCATTTTTGGAGGACATTACACCTAGGAAGGTGATTGAGTTGTGCAGTGGAAGAATGGACAGGTTGTTCATCCATGTATACAGTAATTTTCAAATGATAATGTCTCATTGAGTAGAGACATCACACCAAGGAGGCCACTAGTTCAGAAGAGGAGGATAGATGATTCAGACAGTGAGGTTTCAATCACTGATTTCATCAATGTGGAGGCCTTGGGACAGCTTGTTGCAGCGCTGGGGGTTTTGGTTAAAACCAAAGAAGAGGGTAGCATTCCCTCACTATCATTCTTACCCACTCTCCTTTCAGTACATGCACCATGGTAGGGGAATCAAGGGAGGGACAACATCCTTCCCACTTGTACAGTTGGCATGGGAGTAGTATATGCACACCACTCTTTGGAGGAGTGGGCACAATCACTTATTTTACTTGGGAGGAAGAGGGGAGATTAATCTATGAGTTGCTCCCTTTTCATGACCAAAAAACATGGTAAGGATATTTTTCATTTATATGAATTACATATTGATTCCTTAAGCATGTATATGTAGGATGATGCTCCAAGGAGGAGCATTCTTTCTCAAAAGCCCCTTGGTCTACTTGGAGCCAAGGGAATAGTTGATGACCATCCACTTGATGGACTTGGGGGAGATTTCTATTTTGGATGACATGCTCACCATGCATCATACATCACTCATTTTCTCCAAATGCATGAGGAGAATGTAGCAGCAAACCAGTGGTTGGGGAACCACATATTTTGCCATTCTCTATTGCAGTTTATGCTCAAGCTATGTTGGTTTCATATGAGGGATCATTGCCCCACTTACTCGCTACATATGGCAGCCATCATGACTTTCATTATGGCTCTCTATGCTGTTATAGATCACACTTTGGTTGGGAGAATGATTGGAAGAAGGGCATATAGGATGGATGTGTCCTTTGGGGGAGAAGATCCCCATACTTTCTGCAAGGCATGCTCTAAGGGGAGCATGAGAGATGATGTGGCCACCATAGTTCAGCACTTATTTATTCTTGAGGTGAGCCATGAGAGTGATGGGGAATCATATGTTGGTGTTGATTTCCTTCCCATCACAAAGGAGATACATTGGGCTAGATTAATTGACAATCGAGGATGGAAGATCTTTGGAGATCCAAACTTTATCTTGCCATTTGAGGGAAAAATTTCTGTAGCCTAAGAGTAGCCTTCACTCTACACTTTTCATGAGTATAGAGGTGAATAGTGTGGGGTAGGCTATGATGCCTATGAATTTCATATTTTTATCCCACCTTCTTTGTTGGAGCTCAAGGTGGAAGAAGATGTTAAGCAGTTGCCTTATCTGGAGGTGACTATATTCTTGTGGATGATTGCTTGGGGATGGAGGATTCACATGAGGGGAATGTTCTTCCCAATTAATTTTGACACCATGCCTCAAGGACACCTCTATAAAACACCTTATTTCCTTCTTGAGTACACTCCATGTTCGTAATGATGGCCACCCTGGCTAGTTTACATCACTTGAGAGGAGCAGTATGGAGACTCTATGCTAATACAACATCTCATTCTTCATGGGGATTTCATTATGAGAAGATGCTACAGTTGGAGGAGGAGGACATCCTACAGTTCTATCCTTACAAGTTTCTTGAGGGCAAGTAACATTTGGGATGGGAGGACTGTAATGTTCCAAAAATTTGTGGAACATTAAAAACTTTTGTTTTTTCTTTAGGAGAAGAATAAATGGGTAGGAAAACCCATTAATAATAAAAATCTGAATAAGGAACACTTGTAATGTGAAAAGGGGTCAATAAAGAAATATATTTCACACCCCATGTGTTAAAAGAGACAAATGGAAGGTGGATAATTATAGAAGAGGCCAAGTTGATTGCGCAGATAGAGAAGATAAGATTCCCTTGGTGGGCCAACGCAGTTTGCATGAGGAGGAGATCATTATAGAGAGGAAACCACAAGGTGTGGGGCCCATGGTAAATAACCTTTAACTTGTTTAAAATGAGAATGAAGTAGCCATTCTCATTCAGGCTTTTGATTATCATTTTTCTTGTCTTCTCAGACGAGATTATTCTCTGGCTGTTTAGCTGAGATGCAATGCTACTACCACTGGGTGTTCCCGGGCGGGAATCCCATCTCTTCAATGGAGTAGCTCTTGGAAGAGCTTCTTCTTCATTTTCCCCATATTCTAGCTTGAGGCCAAATCATTTCATTCAGCTCCAATGCAGTCTCCATTGGTGGTTGAGTTGTGTTGCTGGGTGTTGCAGGGGAGGGTTTATCAACATCACTTCCAACATTGTATTTCAGAGGAGAGGAGTCTCCATTCCTTTGGGAGATTAGTGAGGAAGTTTTTTATCTTCATTTCGTCATCCTTGGGATCATGCCAATAATTTTCCATTAGCAGAAGAGCATCCCTCTTACTTGACTATGCAGTTCATAGAAGTGAGGGTTGCAACATTTCAGTGGGTAGTGAGATCTTCAATGAAAGGATCAGATTTTAATTTGGAATATTGAGAAGATGAGTTACATTAAATATTGCATCATCTTCAGCAAGGCTCCTCCTATTTATAGTTTCTATTGAGTTGCAGCAACTGCCCAGCAACTCCGAAATTTTGGTAAAAATGTCATTTTGTCTAGTTTTCATCCAATCCTTTTAGAGGATTGTTGTATTGTATTTTCAGGGGTTGAGACCCTCGTTGTATTTTATTTTTATGGGTTGAGACATTTCTCCCCCTTTCTTATTTGAGCTTACCTTGTTGTATAATTTATGTACATGTATTTACTGTTGCAGTACCTCCATAGACTGTGCAGTCTTAGTTAAAAATAAACTATGCAAGCAATGTTCTTCTCCATTTCTATGCACATGTCTCATTGAGACTCTTTACTTGATTTTAGTAATATATTTCTCAAGAGTTTTTCTACATTTCCTACTGCATATGTATTTTAAGTCTGATTTCATCTTCATGTGACATAGCTCATCAGAAATAACGTTGTCATTTCCTTTGTTGAGCAAAGTGTTGTTGCAGCCCTCTTCATTGGGCCCTTTTATGAAGATAGCAGGTGAAGGAGGCTTGTCTCAAGCTCCTAGAAGGATTTTTTTTTAGTCCACTTCAGGATTTCAGCTCCAGACAGATATACTTAAAGGATCCCCGACTAGGGATCAAATCCTGCTACCTCCATTTCTGGAAAATGCATTTTCTAGGCTTGGGTTGCTAGTCATTCCTAATAGGAAATTTCGCATATCTGTAGACAGAGTCTGCAAAGGTCCCAAAACCCTCTAGATCTCACCCTTCTTTAGAAGGTGAAATATCTGTTAAATGCCCCCGCAATTCATCTCTGGCACAAACTTGTGATATTTCTGAAAGAGGAATATTACACCTAGATAGGTGATTGTCTAGAACAATAGATTAAAGGATATACGACTACTTCTCCTAACTCAGAACAGACACATAGAAAGGATTATAGGATTACCTTTAATCCAAGCGCTACTAAATGGATCCTTTTGTTGCTTTCATTGTAGCTTCAAATTCCAGCAAATTGTGTGAAATGCTTCCTACAAGAAAGAACACTAAAACAACAGAAGATAGCAATAATACAGATGTCTATTCGAGTTAGTTAGCTAAATCAGTAAAGCATAAACCATATACATCAACTAATATCTTACAATATGGAAAATAAAATCCAATACAAATGCATATAGGGAAAAGTAAGTTGTATTCTTTATTGATGATAGAAGGAGAGGTTACAACCTAGTGACTAATTTGAAGTGACCCTTCCAGCAACATCCCTAGCCCCATCACAATATAAATATCTCTAGAAGTTGTTACACAAATATAACTGTCAATTGAAAATCCAACAACATTTCTCAACTCAAATGATTCCCCATCTAACACTCATATCTGTGCTCAATTTATATAGAGGCTGAGGTAGTTTTATAATCAATGACTTTCCAATAATAGGCAAGACATGTTCCTAATCTTGTAGATATCAAATGGACACTTGGATTTGAATCTTGACACATGTGAACTCTTCTAGAAGGCACTGGCCAAGTGGAGATTCCGGAACAATGAGAATTTCACTCCCAATGTGACCAACACACCCATAGATCTCGGGAAGTGCTTTGCAGATAAGCCTTGCATGGGGCTACCTGCATATGCAACACGCTTAGTCCCCTTATAGGCAGCGTTGGTTAGCTCTCATATGCTATATAATAAGCTTAAAACCTTGGAAACCTTTGCTTGATGAAAGTCATGCTTGATTTGTATTGTTCTTGTCTTAGGGCATGTAGCAACTTGAAATGATAGCGAATGATAGACCCTTATTCATTGGTCTTAGAGATGATGCCCAGTTAACCAAGTCATTGGGAATGATGCCCAAATTTACCTATAACAATTGCCCCCTAAAGCATGAGGTCAAAATAATAAAAAAATTTGATTGAGATGCTTTACACTATGATGGGCTAGAGATGAAGTGGAGTGGTCACCTGCATCAATCTTAAAATAAATTACATCGTGATAGATCCTCTTTGATCATAATTGCTGAGGGTAGGCATTCCCATGTTCAACACATAAACAATCTAGTAACATGTACATAATTCAGAAAGTCGTCAACATTGCAATGTTTCCCAATGCAGAAATTCCTATAGATATAGGCGCATGTTCAGATGAAAATCTGTACGTAAGGTCGCCGTAGAGACGATGTGTGCAAAAATCCTGAAATCACAGCCTGGATGGCTAAAACTAGATTTTGGGTCTTCTTATCTCATTCACTCGATCATTTGGGTACAAGTCTTAGCCATGGGAATATATGATTTGTCATCAAACATGGAAATATGTCACTTGATTACTAGCCAATTATGTGAGATGTTAACAAACACAAGAGAACCACCCTTAATGAAAATGGCCCTCAAGGTACTACAGTACATTTCATAAGGCGTGAATAGATGATTTGATGTCGAATGCCAAAAAAATATTTCGGTCAAAGGTCTGGAAGAGAGGATCTTTTCGATGCTGTAACAAGCCTCATGGTACTGGAATCTGATGTTTCTAAGTGAACTTCTTGGATATTGATTTGTTGTTGACAAGAAGCCACCTTATTGTGAAATGGGAGTTACCGATTTAGGAGAAAAGGGTATGACTTGATATAGCAATTTTCAGGGATGACGGTCATGAGAATGAAGGTTTATGAGTATTGTAGAAGGATTAGTTTATTCAATGGATGACTTCACTTGAACATATTGGCGGCACTGTGATGAGTTGGAAGCATTGACCCAAAACTGAAGTGAAGGTATGATGAACCATAGGTGTGAATGAACCATCAATATGATTACCCAACCCAAAAATTCATATACATGGAGTGAAGGAAGTGTCATGTTCAAGAGCGACTTGCTACCATAAAGAAATTTTGCTCACTTTTCCCAAATTTTCCTCGGTCATTTGTTGACCAGTACCTCTTTGTTTTTTAACAAGCTTGAGGAGGGTAACATTTTCTTGATCTATAATTCAACCCTTCGGGTGAATAAAGTATCATTATTTAATAATTTAACGAGTCTAGCGAAGAATGAAACTTGATTCTTTCCATGATCGACAAGACTATGGCTATTTTATGTTTTAACGAGCTGTTAGCGCTCAAATCTAGCTTAGGCTGAAATAAGGTAAAACTCAAGGCTACATCAAACCACGCTCAGCCTCGTAGCTAGCCCTACGAGGACAGGAGAGGGCTCTCTCCGGGTCTATCTCGGCAAAGGATCTTCAAAGGGGCTAAGATGAGTTATAATGAACAAGGAATACTGATTTTAGGCTAGTAAACAGATAAGAATGTTTGATTTTGATTTTTTGGGTTTTCGTTGGAGAAATGGGAAAAAACAATTTTGGGTCTGGGGATAAGGCCAGATCTTTGCAGATTTCGAGTTGGGGCGAGGTAGGCAATAGTCTTAATGCTTTTGATTGGATATATGGATGGATCAGAAAGACAAGGGGCTGAAAAGGGCATGGATGAACATGGATCCTTTTCAAACAGGCGAAAACATGAAAAACTAAATGAATTCAAAGGCAGAGCACTGTGAACAATGGATTCAACCTCATCTACTCGTTCATTTAATTTAAGAAGCATAAGTGTGAAATATAGCCCATTAAACTTGAAGGAAATTAAATAAATGGGAGAAAACACCAAATAAAATGCAGAAATCCACAAGAATCCCAACCTCGTGATCTTTCCTTGGCCAAAATAGAAAAATATATACAAAAGTATGTGCCCAAAAAGTTTCAAGGTCCAGCCTCTCATTCTCAAAATGATTGAGAAATTACATCATGGCAGACCATCCTAACTTCCTTCGCATGTCTCTGGGGTCTGAATTCACATCCTTCTGGGCCGGTTCCAACTAATTCTAAACAAGGAGCTAAAATCTAGGCATTCAACAACTTGCTCTAAAAAAGTGGGCGGATTAATTTACATGATTACTGCTTTTTGAGAGTGAATCTTCTAGAATAGGTAAAAATGAGCCAAATTTACATGCCAACCATCAATTTACATCATGAAAACCCAAAAATTTCATCCACAAGCAAAACTGGTCCCAACTGGTCGAAATTCTGAGCTGGAAGTTGAAAAATCAGCCAAAAATCTATGTGGGTAGCGCGATTGAGCTGTATGGGTAGCGCGCCTTTGAGCCTCATTGTGAGGAACTTCCTAGAATCCAAATTGATCTCATGATAGCGCGTTGGAAAGCCCTGGATGTTGGCTATCCAACCCAAGTGGAATTTCCCAATTTGGAGCTCATTTGACCCTCCAAAACTTCATTCTCCCAGAAGTACTTTCTGCTGGTGCAAAAGGTGGCAGCAAGGTGGTTTTCATGGTGTTTTTGGGCCTTTTGACCATCCAGAATCTGATGAAATTCTTCGGAAATGCCTGAGCATGCATAAATTACCATGAAAAACCCAAAAATGCAAATATTTCCTTCAGCAAGTGTCCCGAACAAAAGTGACCACATTGACGCGCTACCCGTATAGCGGAAAAATCTGTTTTTGGACCAAAATATTTCAAAATGACAAAAATTTCTCCGAATTTGCTCAAATTCGGAGCAAAGACCCTCCATCATGTATCATGTCCAGCCAACGAAGCATCGGCCAAAATCCAGAGTGGATCAGGCCTTTTTCGCCGTTTTAGTGCTTCGCTCAACCTCCTCTTCAGAATCTTCATTCTCGCTTTGCAGACATGCATGCGAGCCCAATAATGACCTTTCATGTGGCGAAGCATGTCTTTGTCTCTATTGGACTTTGCCAACAACTTCTCCAGATGAATGTTAACATGCGTGAGGCAAGAATCTCGATCAGCCGGTGTCATATCACCAGGTCTCTTCAGGGCCAATTGTCGATCCTCACGGATTCGCCGCAGCTCATAAAGTGTGTGCTCATCCTCTAGTTGTTTGTTACGCTGCTCCAGGTAGTTTATCACCCACTGAGCCTTCTGCAATTTATCTTTCAGCGTGTCGTTCTCGGCCCTTTTCTCCTAGATGATCTCTTTCAGTTTCGAGCTAGGAGAGCTCGCATCAACATCAATGATCGTGAAATCAGTGACCCGGCCTCCTGATGGACCCTCATCATGCATGGGCTTCTTGCCACTATCCTGGATCTGTACCTGTGCTGAAGAAGAAGGCGATACCCCTTCCACATCATGTGGATATAATACTCGCTCTGCTGATGGAGTCGGCGAGACCCCTTCCACCCTGGGTGGAGATAATACTCGCCGTGTAGCTGCAAATAAGGCCCTGTGGCCTCGCTGGTATGTCACAAACAATGGAGCAATGATATGCTCGACCTCAGGGATTTCCGACTGATGTGAAGGCTCTCCCTCATCATAAAATACCTCGGGAGGCGGTTGTGGCACTGTGAAGAAGTCATGGGAGATGAAATCCTCCCAAGTAATGCCCTGTTGTGGAATCACTGTCATACTCCTGCTCATAAACTGAATCTGTCTCTGACATGGCTCTGGAAACAAGATGTCTGCAATATGTATGTTGATATAGGTGTAGTGAAGTCAAATTTTCAATGTATGCTCAAAACCCAAATATATTGCACATGTAACAAAACATCATAAGAAAACAAGTGACAGTGGTAATAGCTCTGTTTTAGTGGATTGGCATTAAAGACAGTCTCTGTTTTGATCACAAGCGAATTTGACAAATGAGTAGACAGTGCAAATGTAGTGTATAGCCCTTTGTAATGCTGGCCAAAATTTTTCAAAGGAGTAAACAAATATGGGACTATGTTTTATCAATGGAGAATGGGAACAATATGACAATGACCACAGTGAAACAAATGGCCATGACAGTGGTAATAGAATGATGATGGCAGCAGTGGTAATATTATGGTGATGGAGGATATGGACAATTCAACATAAGACTATGTAAAAACATGGAAAGACATGACAGCAGTGGTAAGATGATAAATTAAGGGTGGGAGGATTATGTACATAATGTGTTAGGGCGCCACTAGCAATACAGGCATGAGCATATATACCAATCATAAAAGTTCACAAACCCTTCACAAGACTGTCCATATATATTCGAAACCCTTAAGGAATAAATCTGCATATAAATGTAGGGTTTATACATTTCTCTTCAACCAAGGCTTGTTTCCCAACATTAATAACACCACAATCATGTTAAAATTTACTGAGCAACCTTTAGAAACCTACTTGCAAGTCGATTGAGGCGTTTAAGCTCAAAATCGGACGCAAAAACAAATTTTTTTGGCTCTGTCGCTGTATGGGTAGCGCCCCTGCCCAATGGGTAGCGCCCAGAAAGTGGGTAGCGCCCGTGTTAATTAACACTGGCTGTTGGTGTTATGTGGGTAGCGCCCCTTATATGGGTAGCGTGCCTCCTGTATGGGTAGCGCGCTACATAGTGCATTTTACAGGAGGATTTTGGAGGCCTTCCCGATTTCCAAATTGAGCGTGTGATAGCTCTTTGGAAATATCTTGGAGTATAATTTCCAACCCAAGTGGAATTTTTCAATTTTGATTTCATTTTCCTTGTCAGAAATCAAATCTCCCAAAACTTGTCAAAATGAGCAGAATGAGGCTTGCCTCAAGGCAGAGCGTTTTTGCAGTCAACTTGTGAAGGTCTTCCTCAACTCCAAATTGAGCTCATGATAGCTAATTGGAAAGCTATTTGTGTCTAGTTATCCTTTGACTCATCAAGAAAGTCATTTAGCCAACCATGCTAGGATAAATCTTGATTTTCCCAAGGTCACTTCAGAGGTGCATTCAATTCTCCTGAGGCAACAGTATTTTTAACATTTCTCTAAAACCATGATACCTGTGTAAAATTTGAAAGAGGTTTTTCTTCCTTGGAATGTTTTGGAAAAAAACCTCTCTCAGTTTTCCAAAATTCATCTTTTATTGCTCTGAAACATGATTTGAGTGAAACCTATCCCGATGTGTGAAACAAGGGATTTTGTCGAAATGAAGCAAAATGAAGGGGATAAGGGGCTTCTAAATTCTTGGAGAAATTTTGGGAAGTAGGGGGGGATGTTAGGAAGCAGGGGAAAGGGGAATTGCAGAGATTGAGTGAGGGGAAGGGGTCCAAAAGGGAAAAACACAGGCCTAGCCTAGAACTTTGCCAAATTGTGGCAAGAAACTAGGGTTTGTGCAAAAATGAGGAATTTGGGGAATCTCAGTGATGGGAAGTGTTTAATAAGGTACATTAATGATAGGGGAAGGTGTATGAACATCAGGATACAAATTTTTTCGATGATTTGACCATCCAAGAGAAATTATCTCCAAAACCCTAGGTGAGGGAAATGGACCTTACCAAGGCACAACTGAAGCATGAACAAGGTGTAAAATGAGCCAACGGAACTTGACATGATGATGAAAACCCTCTGAATTATGGTACACTCAGCTGAATGGTGACATGGACCGACATTTGGACAACTTTGAAAAGAGTGAAAACAAACCCTAGACCTAATGCCTAGTGACCAAATTTTGCTTGAAGACTCATTGAAATGACAAAATTTGACCTTGACACCTTAAAATCACTTTGTAAGAGCATGTTTGTTCACTGAAGGAAGGCTGCAAAGGCTGACACTAACATTGGCTCCAATGGGGATGGTAGCTCCTTGGAGGTGCTAAGAACGACAGATCTTTGGGAGAGCAGACCAGTGCCTTCATCCATTGGGCGATGGAATCATTATTTGAACGGATAACACAAAACCTTTGACACATTTATTGAATGAAAACTTGACTGGTAGTTCCGGCTTCGACAAATGGCCCAGAACATCACTAAGACTGAACTTACAACTTAAAAACTTGATGGCGATATATAACACTTTGTGTTTCTTACAGAAATATACCATCAAACTATATCAAAATGCCAATGTAACCAGACCAGCAGATGCCCTCTTGACTGATTCTCCCGATCAGATCTCCTGTTCAACAATTCAAACTGATAACTGGGCATCCAAAAACATAGCTGACCATGATCTCCTTCATCACTGAACACTGCAATACTGACCTTTAGTGCTGACTGTAACAATTTTTCCAATGGATCATGAAAAACATGAAGATTTACCTCCTGCTGAAAGAACAAGGTGTCTTTTTCTCCTGCTTCTAATTCTGATCTTCCTTCATCATGTACTTCAGTAACAATATGTTCCTGGGCTTCAAAAAACTCTGAACAGGTAGGTGAGCAAATCTCTTCTTGAGAAAACATTTCAACACATGAGACATATGAAGAAGAATCTGAATGGAAATCCTGAATGTTTTGATCTTCTATAGTATGAACGTACTGTAGGTCATCTTCATATGATATGACATTCAGATTATCATGTTCCTCATTGCATTCATCAATCATGAGAAAAGCAACTTTAGATGATTCTTGAAACCAAAACATGGCATTCCTATCATCTACCATAAATTCATCCAAAGGAACTGTTTCACTTACTTGAACACAGATTTCATCTCGTTGTTCATGAACTGACTGAATCACTTCTTTCTGAAGGCTGTGTTCTAATGAACTGAAAACATTTGAATCCATACCTTTGTTTTCTTCTTTCCGGATGATCTCAACAGCAGAATTCTCTTTGATGGGTTTCAGCACAAGATATGCTTGGTCATCACAATCTGAATGTAGATCTGAAATAGCTGGCTGGTCATTATCACAATTTGAAACTGAAACTTGAGTTCCCGGCATGCTGTCTTCTTCTGTGGGCAGATCTGAAATGACACTTTCTCTTTCATCACTTTCAACCATATGGCAATCTTCAACCTGCTGATCTATAAAATTGCTTACAGGACTGTCCTCCTTTTCAGAAAAGGAAGAAGTTCCACCATCATCCTCTTGGCCGTGTGCACACTACATATCTGCGTTAACTTGAGCTGGAACATGACCTTTCAATAGCTGATCTATCTCATCTTCAGACAGAGGAGATAATACCTTTTGTTTTCTTTTGCTCAAACAGTGATTGTCTTCATTGATTTCAAGTGAAGGAGTATACAAACTTTCCTCATACTGCTGATCCATTTCATATAATTCCTGTTCACTGTCAAGATGAAAAATTCCTTCATCTTCCACCACACTAAAATCTTGATCCTGCTGCAAATTTTCATGATCGTCTTTATGCTGCTGAAATGGATTTTCATATAGGGCTTCCATGATCTCATCATCCATGAAATTATCATCTTCATAATATTTCTCAAGGCTTTCAATAAAAGTAGAAGCATGTTTGCAACAGTCATGAACTAAATTTAATGATGGATAAGATACTTGATATCTTTCAATGAACAGGGCATGAAAATCCTTTAAAAAATAAATACAGGCCAGTGGAAAATTTTCATACCAAGATTGGGCTTCACCTTCCAGAGTGGCCAGGAATATCTTCATCAAGAAATCTTCAGGAAAATCCACCTTCAACTTGCGAATATGCATGTGAAATCTAACCAGATGTAAAGCAACATATTTCTTACCATCATCGTTAAACGTAGGCAGATTCCTTGACCAATATACCTTGGGCATATTATTTGGAAAACCTAGAATGTGGTCTCGGCTCATGAGAGCATATCTTCTCATGATCCGGTCCATCTTTAAAATCTCACAGCTACTGATCTCCCTACAGTGAAGTCACCATGAAGCATCGATTTCTGTATTGTTCAGTGAATGAAGTCGCCAGGTGAATGATTTCAGCCTTACGATGTCTGATCGTTGTTCACCATCAACCATTAGATCTAAACTTGATACATGTACTGGGGAAATTTACAATTTAAATGCTACGATTACAAGTTAAACCGGAGATCGACTGAAACAACGTTTATCTACTTCGCTGATGCATAGCAACAACGTTTCGAAGGCTACCTGGCGTGACTTCAGACTCCATCTATAACAAGCGAACATTTTGAGTTTGTCCCCAGTATGGTCGCCACTATGTTAGAGCTCAAATCTAGCTTAGGCTGAAATAAGGTAAAACTCAAGGCTACATCAAACCACGCTCAGCCTCGTAGCTAGCCCTACGAGGACAGGAGAGGGCTCTCTCCGGGTCTATCTCGGCAAAGTATCTTCAAAGGGGCTGAGATGACTTATAATGAACAATGAATGCTGATTTTAGGCTAGTAAAGAGATAGGAATGTTTGATTTTGATTTTTTTGGTTTTTGTTGGAGAAATGGGAAAAACAATTTTTGGGTCCGGGGATAAGGCCAGATCTTTGCAGAATTCGAGTTGGGGCGAGGTAGGCAATAGTATTAATGCTTTTGATTGGATATATGGATGGATAAGAATGAAAAGGAGCTGAAAATGGCAAGGATGAACATGGATCCTTTTCAAACAGGCGAAAACATGTAAAACTAAATGAATTCAAAGGCAGAGCACTGTGAACAATGGATTCAACCTCATCTACTCATTCATTTAATATAAGAAGCATAAGTGAGAAATGGCATACATTAAACATGAAGGAACTTACAATAAACTAAGAGAAAACACCATTAAGAACTGAAAGCCACAAGAATCCCAACAGGTGCTGCAAAACCTCTGATCTTTCCTTAGCCAAAATATGAAAAATATGTACAATGTGTGCCAAAAGTTTCCCAAGAGTCCAGCCTCTCCAACCTCTGAAAATGATTGAGAAATTACATCATATAGACCATCCTAACCCCTTCCCATGCCTCTAGGGGTCAAATTCCTCCTTCTAGGGGCAGTTCCAACTAATTCTAAACAAGGAGCTAAAATCTAGGCAGCTAACAACTTGCCTCTAAAAGAGTGGAAACTGATTCATTTACATGATTTTCACTTTTTTGAGAGTGAATCTTCTAGAATAGGTAAAAATGAGCCAAATTTACATTCCAACCATCAATTTACATCATGAAATCCCAAAAATTTCATCCACAAGCAAAACTGGTCCCAACTGGTCGAAATTCTGAGCTGGAAGTTGAAAAATCAGCCAAAAACCTATGTGGGTAGAGTGCCTGAGCTGTATGGGTAGCGCACCTTTCAGCCTGCTTTTGAGGAACTTCCCAGAATCCAAATTGAGCTCATGATAGCTCGTTGGAAAGCCCTAGATGTTGTCTATCCAACCCAAGTGGAATTTCCCAATTTGGAGCTCATTTGACACTCCAAAAATGCATTCTCCCAGAAGTACTTTCTGCTGGTGCAAAAGGTGGCAGCAAGGTGGTTTTCATGGTGTTTTTGGGCCTTTTGACCATCCAGAATCTGATGAAATGCTTTGGAAATGCCTTAGAATGCATAAATTACCATGAAAAACCCAAAAATGCAAATATTTCCTTCAGCAAGTGTCCCGAACAAAAGTGACCACATTGACACGCTACCCGTATAGCGGAAAAATCTGTTTTTGGACCAAAATATTTCAAAATGACAAAAATTTCTCCGAATTTGCTCAAATTCGGAGAAAAGACCCTCCATCCTGTATCATGTCCAGCCAACGAAGCCTCGGCCAAAATGTGGAGTGGATCAGGCCTTTTCCGCCGTTTTAGTGCTTCGCTCAACCTCCTCTTCAGAATCTTCATTCTCGCTTTGCAAACATGCATGCGAGCCCAATAATGACCTTTCATGTGACGAAGCATGTCTTTGTCTCTGTTGGCCTTCTCAATCAACTTCTCCAAATGAATGTTAACCCGTGTGAGTACAGAATCTCGATCAATTGGTGTCATGTCGCCAGGTCTCTTCCGGGCCAATTGTCGATCCTCACGGATTCGCCGCAGCTCATAAAGTTCGTGCTCATCCTCCAGCTGTTTGTTACGCTGCTCCAGGTAGTTTATCACCCACTGAGCCTTCTGCAATTTATCTTTCAGCATGTCATTCTCGGCCCTCTGCTCCTGGATGGTCTCTTTCAGTTTCGAGCTAGGAGAGCTCGCATCAACATCAATGATCGTGAAATCCGTGTCCCGGCCTCCTGATGGGCCCTCATCATGCATGGGCTTCTTTCCCCTGTCCTGGATCTGTACCTGTGCTGAAGAAGAAGGTGAGACCCCTTCCACATCATGTGGAGATAATACTCGCTCTGCTGATGGAGTCGGCGAGACCCCTTCCACCCTGGGTGGAGATAATACTCGCCGTGTAGCTGCAAATAAGGCCCTGTGGCCTCGCTGGTATGTCACAAACAATGGAGCACTGATATGCTCGACCTCAGAGATGTCCGGCTGATGTGAAGGCTCTCTCTCATCATAAACTACCTCGGGAGGCGGCTGTGGCGCTGTGAAGAAGTCATGGGAGATGAAATCCTCCCAAGTAATGCCCTGCTGTGGAATCACTGTCATACTCCTGCTCATAAACTGAATCTGTCTCTGACATGGCTCTGAAAACAAGATGTCTGCAATATGTATGTTGATATAGGTGTAGTGAAGTCAAAGTTTCAATGTATGCTCAAAACCCAAATATATTGCACATGTACCAAAACATCATAAGAAAACAAGTGACAGTGGTAATAGCTCTGTTTTAGTGGATTGGCATTAAAGACAGACTCTGTTTTGATCACAAGCGAATTTGAAAAATGAGTAGACAGTGCAAATGTAGTGTATAGCCCTTTTTAATGCTGGCCAAAATTTGTCAAAGGAGCAAACAAATATGGGACTATGTTTTATCAATGGAGAATGGGAACAATATGACAATGACCACAATGAAACAAATGGCCATGACAGTGGTAATAGAATGATGATGGCAGCAGTGGTAATATTATGGTGATGGAGGATATGGACAAGTCAACATAAGACTATGTAAAAACATGGAAAGACATGATAGCAGTGGTAAGATGATAAATTAAGGGCGGGAGGATTATGTACATAATGTGCTAGGGCGCCACTAGCAATACAGGCATGAGCATATATACCAATCATAAAAGTTCGCAAACCCTTCACAAGACTGTCCATATATATTCGAAACCCTTAAGGAATAAATCTGCATATAAATGTAGGGTTTATACATTTCTCTTTAACCAAGGCTTGTTTCCCAACATTAATAACACCACAATCATGCTAAAATTTACTGAGCAACCTTTATAAACCTACTTGCAAGTCGATGGAGGCGTTTGAGCTCAAAATCGGACGCAAAAACAAAACTTTTTGGCTCTGTCGCTGTATGGGTAGCACCCCTGCCCAACGGGTAGCGCCCGGAAAGTGGGTAGCGCCCGTGTTAATTAACACTGGCTGTTGGTTTTATGTGGGTAGCGCCCCTTATATGGGTAGTGCCCCTCCTGTATGGGTAGCGCGCATCTTGTGAGTAGTGCGCTACATGGTGCATTTTGAAGGAAGATTTTGGAGGCCTTCCCGGTGTCCAAATTGAGCGTGTGATAGCGCGTTGGAAAGCTCTTGGAGTATACTTTCCAACCCAAGTGTAATTTTTGCAATTTGGATTTCATTTACCCTATCAAAAATCAAATCTCCCAAAACTTGTCAAAATGAGCAGAATGAGGCTGCCTCAATGCGGAGCGCTGTTGCAGTCAACTTTTGAAGGTCTTCCTCAACTCCCAATTGAGCTCATGATAGAGCATTGGAAAGATATTTGTGTCTAGTTATCCTTTGACTCATCAAGAAAGTCATTTAGCCAACCATGCTAGGAGAAATCTTGATTTTCCCAAGGTCACTTCAGAGGTGCATTCAATTCTCCTGAGGCAACGGTATTTTTGACATTTCTTTAAAACCATGATACCTGTGTAAAACGTGAAAGAGGTTTTTCTTCCTTGGGATGTTGTGGAAAAAAACCTCTCTCAGTTTTCCAAAATTCATCTTTGATTTCTCTGAAACATATTTTGAGTGAAACTTATCCCGATGTATGAAACAAGGGATTTTGTCGAAATGAAGCGAAATGAAGGGGATAAGGGGCTTCTAAATTCTTGGAGAAATTTTGGGAAGTAGGGGGAGATGTTAGAAAGCCGGGGAAAGTGGAATCTCAGAGATTGAGTGAGAGGAAGGGGTCCAAAAGGGAAAAACACAGGCCTAGCCTAGAAAATTGCCAAATTGTGGCAAGAAACTAGGGTTTGTGCAAAAATGAGGAATTTGGGGAATCTCAGTGATGGGAAGTGTTTAATAAGGTACATTAATGATAGGGGAAGGTGTATGAACATCAGGATACAAGTTTTTCTAATGATTTTACCATCCAAGAGAAATTACCTCCAAAACCCTAGGAGAGGGAAATGGACCTTACCTAGGCACAACTGAAGCATGAACAAGCTGTAAAATGACCCAATAGAACTTGACATGATGATGAAAACCCTCTGAATGATGGCACACTCAGCTGAATGGTGACATGGACCGAAATTTGGACAAATTTGAAAAGAGTGAAAACAAACCCTAGACCTAATGCCTAGTGACCAAATTTTGCTTGAAGACTCATTGAAATGACAAAATTTGACCTTGACACCTTAAAATCACTTTGTAAGAGCATGTTTGATCACTGGAGGAAGGCTGCAAAGGCTGACTCTAACACGAGCTTAACAACATTGATAGCCCTCTCCTTTTTCATATTTAGAGAATTTGAAAAAGAGGACGAAAGAAAACTCCATAAGCACTTTTTCTTAAATTTGTGACTCAGATCCGAAAAATTTTAAAATAATATCTGAGAGAACCTCTTTGGTCTTGTTTAACCAATGTATTCATTTTTCGTGAAAAATATATCTCAGTCCAGAAAAGGGTTAAACTTATACTTATTAGATATCAATTCATTTACTTTTACGAGCTCGAAAAGACAAGTGCTCCACAATATTTTCACATTATCGCAGTCTGAAAAGAGCTAAAAGAAGACTCCAGGGGTTCCTTTTTCACTGTTATCAAAGCTCGAAAAAGAGATAAAAGTGCGCTTCAAAAACTGTTTATTTTTTAACAAAGCTCGAAAAATAAGGAGAAAAAGTATGCTTTGTGGTCAAGTCATTATTTGAAATAAATCTGCATGACTAATCTATTCATCAGTTGTATTTCTTATTCAGAACAAGATCAAATGGATTAAAAATACCTATTTCACGATAAAAAAACATAATAAAACTATAGTCATAGCAATAAATTTAACTTGAAAATAATTAAATGACTATTAAAAGTAGTTTCACTATTCATTTTTACCATTATGTAGTTACCATTTGCATTTTGGAGCTCTGAACCTAATTTTTCCCCTAAAATTCAGCTACTAATTGCGATCATTTATGTGGATGTATTTCATCATCATTTGATCTTGGTTAGTGCCATGAACCTCCTATTTCCTTTAATATTCATTTCATCTCCAATTTCCGAATTTTTTAGGTTTTTAAGGCCCCTAGGGTAAATTATGCCCAAAATGAGGGCAACACAACCCTGAATGTCGAAACCTGTGTTGCATAGCAGGTATAGTGAAGTGTACTTGCATGTGCAACACACTCTCTCTTGTTAGGGAGTGCGTTGGGCACAGTCTAAGTTTTTTATTTTCTCATTATGGCCAAAATTTTCCTAGTTTTTTAGAATGAATGGAATCTAATGGATCTTATGGTTGTATTTCAGGTTTCCATTGGATTACAATGACGATTACATGGAGGGAAAGAGAACATGAAGAAAAATATATGATTTCCTTGAATTATTTGGGTACCATAAGAGCCCTAAGATATTGTGGACAACTTAAGTACTTCAAGTTGTTCGATATGAGGCAACAAATAGAACTCTTGGAGTTCTTAGTTTGAGCATGGGATCCAGCGATAGAGACATTTCATATTAAGAACCAATTGGTTCCCATAATAGTTGAGGATGTGTATTTTCTCACAGGTTTTTTGAGGAGAGGTTTTCCCATTTCACTCTTAGTGTCTACCGTTGGAGGAGAAACAGCGAGGGATGATATTTTGTAGTATTACTATCCAGGGGTAGAACCTAGCAATGATGGAAAAATAAACTTCTGAGATGTCAGAGATTTTCCTTTGAGAACTATCCTTTTCACGATCACTAAACTTGCTAGTATAGTTACACTACATGTAGCGAATAGATCATATATGTAGTATGCGCTAGAGTGTATGGAGCCAACAGTTTTCAACTGGTATGAAGTTGTTATATCTCAGATAAAGGAACAACTGAATAAAGAAAAGGGAGGAAAGAAGAAGAATTTTATTTATGGTTCTATCCTTATATCCTTCACCTTGGAACAGATTCCACTGATGTAGCCACAACATCTGACACTGGATATAGCTAGTCCTAGAGACCCTCAGATGCAGATATGGGTAAAACTCATGGGTCGGCATGTAGGAAAATCGATTTTTGTGTTCTCTACTGCATTCTTTGCCTGGTTCCAATGAAAAATCGTCGCCATCGATGAGTACGCATATGAAGGTGTTAACTTCTGAGGAGATCCAGATTTACCATTACCAGAAGGTGCTCAGTGGGGTGCAATGGGTAAGAATGTTTCGACCATGTTTTTTGATTTTCCTAAGGTTTATACAATTTTTTTTGTATTTTTGATTTCTTTCCAAGACTAAACTAAATGTTTGATGTAATGCAGATGTTAGTCGTGTTCAACCAGTAGTGGAACCAGAGCACGAATCAGATGTGCCAGTAGAGAGGGTTGTCGGGAAAGTAGTCCTTTAGGATCTTAATATGGCTGAGACTTTGTTTGAGCTTCAGCAACACATATAAGGTTTGACCTTCAAGATTCAAGATTTTCAAATCGAAGAGCTTCCTATGTGATTTTAGCGACACACTATTGGGGTTCCTAGCCGTTGGATGTGGTTACTTCGTAGGATAGATAGATTTACAACATGTTACTATGAACACCACTAGTTTAATTGTGAAATTTTCATACATTTTGAGGTTAAATGACCAATGTGTCTTGGGCACAAATTTTTTAAAAACCTATAACTATCTATCTGTATGATTTCAGATTTTTTCCTATGTTTATTGTGAAATCCTATTCAATGATGTGATTGTTTTCTTTACATATGTTGCAAATGTCTGTCTAAAACATGATTAGCTAATGAATCAGTAAATGTGTTCAAATTTCTGGAAATGTGTTGATATTGAATAAAATCAAAATTTCTTTCCAAAAGTCGAATCTTAGGAACAATCTAAGAAGTGTTGGATTTCTAATAGTATAAATACTAGTAATTTATAATACCACAAGTTACGAGCCTAACCTTTTGATTATGTAGTTAATACCAAATGAAATGGCATCAGAGAGAAGTTCAATCAATGGACTATACTCAACAATATTTTTCATCGATCTACCAATAAAAATCCCTTGAAAACTCACTAACTCGTCGTTCGGAGTGAAAATGGCCCATGCTACAAAGGATAGATTCTGCGTACTATGACTAGCACCATCAGCATCCAACAAATGGATCTGAAGATTCAGACATATGTGATGAAATTTAAAGTGGATTACTAACATCAAGAAAAATCCGAAAACAAATTAAGATAGTGAATGCAAATCAACAACATATATACAATATAATACAAAAAATTACTATTCTCATGATTAAGCATAGTAACATTTCAAATACAACCCATTTCTAGGCTGCACCAACGGAATCCCATCGTAATCAACTAGCTCATAGGCACATTTAGCAATAAATCTTTTCACAATATAGGGGCCATGACATAATGGCTCAAATTTCCCTGTACCTATTACATCAGCTTCTTGATCATAAAGAAGGACCAAGTCGCCCTCTAAGAAAATCCGAGGCTGGACATTTTTGTCATATTGTGCCTTTATATGTCTCTTATGTGCTTCGTTGACCAATTAGGCTTCACGACGTGTTTCTTCTTCTGAGGTATCAGGTAACAAGTCTATTGCGAGTTTTAACGATGATATTTCGCATTGGATTGGTAAGATAGCTTCCAGACCATACACTAATTGAAAAGGAGTAAACCCGGTCGTGTTTCTCACCGAGGTTCGATACACCCACAAGGTGGAGTACAGGATCAAATGCCAATTTATTTTATGAACTACTATCACTCATTGAAGTATTCGTTTAAGAATTTTGTTAATAGCCTCAACTTGTCCATTTGATTGTGGATAATAAGGAGTAGAATTATCATGTGACAATATTAACTTGGCAGTCAATTCAAACATCATGTGGTTGCGAAAATGCTTCCCACGATCTGTAACTATATCCTGTGGGACCCCAAACCATGCAATAATGTGGTTAAAGAAAAAAAATGCAGCTATATGTCTTGTGTTGTTGAATGTAGGCATCGCTTCTGCCCATTTGGTAAAATAGTCGACTATGAAAATAATATAACCATGCCCCCCAGATGAATGAGGGTTACATGTCATAGTCAATACCCCATTTCCTAAATGGTCTAGCTGAGACAACATGATGCATTGGCGCTCACGGTTTGCGGATCTTACAATAAAAAATATGGCATGCATGACAACTTCTGACCACGAGGAAACAGTCTCGAAAAACAGTAGGAAAAAAGTAACTGGCATGAAGTATATTTTGCGCAGTAGCATATCTAGATAAATGTACACCAAAATCCACAGCATGGTGATCATTTAACACTTTTCAGCCTCCTCATGAGTGAGGCACCTCCTTAAAATTATATCGACACTACGACGATAAAGCGTATCACCGATGATCAGATAATCTTTGGCTTGGTATCGAATATGTGGCTATTCAGAGTGAGAGGTATTAGGTCAAAAAGTTTGGGTTTGGGGATAAATGATGAAATCCCCATACCAAGGATCAGATGATCCGATCATATATAGATACTTTTCAAGAATTGATGGTTCTAACGTAGTTGCAGTACTATCAGAGGGAAGGTCACAGAGAAGCTCATCCAAAACTAAACACTTATTTGACTTGGATTTGATAAATTCAAAATCAAATTCTCTAAAAATGACAATTCATTTTGAATATTTCCCCCCCAACAATTGACGTGATAAGATATAATTCATGGGGCTGCAATCTGAAACTATTGTTGTTTTTCAGAGCAGGATATAATTACGAAATCTTTGGACAGGTTGAACAGCTGCCAAGGCAATATTTTCTACATATGAGTACTTAAATTTTGTATCATTGAGAATACAGCTCAAATAATAGATCAGATGTTCTATTCTATCTTCTACTTGGACCAATACCATAGAAATGGTCATTTCAGCCATGGAGATATATAGGAAATAATAATTTTGATGATTAGGGGGATACATTAATGATTCTCGGACAAGAGTGTCCTTGACAGCATCAAAATAAGCTTGTGCAACTTGGTCCCAATAGAAGGGAACCCTCTTTTTTAAGAGTTGAGTAAATCCTTTAGCCATTTCAGCGTAGTTTGGAATGAACCTCCTTAGGAAGTTAGCCTTTCCTTGAAGTTTCTATATCTGAATTAAGTTTGATGGCACAGGAAAATGAAGAATGGCCTGAACATTCAAAGGGTCAATTCGAATTTCTTCTTTTAAGACTACGAATCCAATAAAATGACCAGAACCAACAAAAAACACACATTTATGTGGATTGAGGCATATTTTGTAGTGTCAGCAGCGTAAGAAAATGGCTCTTAAATGCATCAAGTGATCAGTCTGATTTCATGAATGCGTTAGTAAATAATTTAGATATGGTTGAACAATGTGCTTGATTTCATTAAAAGAATAATCCATTTCTCTCTGAAAATTTTTCCCAGCATTCTTTATACCAAACAGAAGTTTCCCATAAGAGAATGTGCCCTAGGGACAGATGAATGTTGTCTTATGTTGATCATCATGGTGGATATTGATTTGATTGTAACTAGAAAATCCATCCAGGAATGAAAAAATTTCACATCCAGCACAATCGTCAATAATCTGGTCGATAAAGGGATTAGGATAGTTGTCTTTTGGACAAGCATGATTGAAATTACGATAATCGACACACACTCTAATAGTTCCTTGCTTTTTTATGACAGGAACGATATTGGAAACCTACTCAGTTAGCAGAACAGGTTAAATGAAACCAACACGCAAAAGTTTTTCAACTTCTGCTTTGATGACAGTGGATTTCTTTGGATGAACAGAAGGAAGTCGTTGGCGCACTGATTTGACATCTAGATACATATTAATAGTCTGTTCAACTATACTAGTATCTATTCCTGACATTTCCTCGTAAGACCAAGCAAATACGTCACAAAATTCATTAAAGAGAGAGTGATATGATTCGAGTTCTGATGGAGAACAAGATACACTGACATGAATGTTCTCTACAACACCAGGTTTGGTCGAAATATAGATAGAAATGGTTTCTTCAATATTTGACAGATTTCGCTCGGAATCGATTGCATTAATTGAAAAATAATTTGAAAATAAATTTTTGATGGATGGGTGATATAGTTCACTAAGTTTATTTTCTTCATAATCAGGAATATGGGAATGATGATGATAATCTTCCCATGGTTCTCCTTCTCGCATCATGGCTTCCAAAATATTCTCATCTGTCAAGAACATTGAGGAAAACGGATCAGATGGAGTACCAAAATCTAAGGATTGATCAACCCAAACACTTGGAAACGCTGATTTTATATTTTCCACCCAATCTAGATAGATTGATTGTTATGCCAGCTCAATAGGGCTGGGCAGTAAAAATTCATCCAAATTAGAAATTTTAAAATCACATGTACTCTCTCTTAAGCCATATAGAGTGGAAGAGATCATGTAGCAGTTCTCTATAATTGAAATTTTTTCTGACATCGCGGGTGGCGATAATGAAAAGGTTCCCATAAGAATGGAATCCTTTAATAGTCCTACACCAATGTCTTGAAGTTCTAGTTGGGGTATGCGAATGAATGGAATGCTTCCAGTTACCTGTGAAGTAGAGGCAAAGAAGGATAATTGATTAATGACTGTAATTGTACCTTTATGTGGAAAGGAAATCATTCTAAAATATGTATAAACTATAGTAGGAATTGCATATACCCATGGTACTCCAAGTAAAATATTATAGTCAATGGGTCCGTCAACAACCTCAACATCAATATTCACTGTTTTTCCCCGTAGTTAAACATTCAGGTTATTAATAATACCACAAGGTTTATATGTACGTCTATTAAATGCCTTCAACATCGTTCATGATAGTGATAAGCATGGCGATCCAGGTGACTTCCAACAATTTAGAGACATAATGCATTTAGATGCTCCCTCATCAATAATAGTGCAATGAACAAGGTGATTGAGAACATTTACTTGTATGGAGAATTCCAATTCTGCTGGTAGTTGCGGAACATAGCCCATATGATTAAAGAAGACAAGATTATAATCAGTTAGATCAATTCCACCAATAGCCGACAATAAAGCCTATTTTTGGGAGGGAAAATTTTCTAATACCTCAAGAGCAGACATAGATGAGGGGGATTGAGAAAAATCTTCAACTATATTATAATTTTGTGCAGACCTTGCTCGACGATTATATGTTGATTTATGAATTAGTCCCTTTGGTGGCTTCATTTTCAATTTAGGAATAGTAGTAGGTGGTACTGATTCTGTAGATGGGTTCATTTTCAAGGTAGTAGGTTCATTAGTTTCCTGACTACCATAATATTTATTACGCATTGAAACCAAATATTTGTTGAAGGTTTTGTCACAGATAACATTAACACTTGGGAACTAGGAGCTGGATCCATAGCAACCATGTTTGTGTCCCGATTTGCAAATGGGTCTGTCAACACAACTGGCACATGGGAAATCTTGATTATTTTTGAGACTTCAGTGTAGTGAGGAAAATCCCTGACAAAGTGTCCCTCATTATAGATTATGCATGGATAGCAAGGTTTCCAAGGTCCAAACGGTTGATCAAATGATCTTTCCTACAGGTTAGAATTTTTATTTTTCTTAGATTTCCCCTTTTCCTTACTTCTTGGTTGCTTGTCACCTTTGCCTTTGTCAAATTACATGGCATTAATTTTGGAAGTAGGAGCAGGATAAGATGCAGTAGTGTGTTATGTGCTTGCAGTGCCTAACAAGCCATCTCCGGCATGACAATCCTTTAATTTATGAGGAACATTGAAATAAGTCATAACATGAGTCAAAAGATCTTCTCCAAGGTTTCCATTGAACTTAGGAATATCCAAGGGTAATTTTTGAGGCATCATCGGCCACTGAGGAGCATAGTTGATTGGATCATTGGTTAACCGATTTGAAATCTGGTAATTCTAAAGTTGAAACAAAGGGAAACTGTCGATTAGGATCAGGTTGAGCATAGCTAGGATAAGATGGAATTTATTGAGCAACCGGATTTTGAGCACCAAAATAAGGAATCTACTTATAGTAACCAATATATGGGTTGTTTTTCATAGCAAAGGCTTGAGTATTCTGTTGACCAAAACCTGGATATGATACTTGTTGAAAATAAGTTTAAGGCTTTTGCACCTAAGGTTTCCAAGGGGTTTGTCCACTAATTTTATAACCCAAATTATGATAACTTTGATTTGGTTGATATGTATAACCAGGTTATGGTTTTGACATCCCATAAAATGGTATAACAGCTTGTGAATAAATAATTCCTGATATAGGTTGTTGTAAATTAACTCAAGGATTTGGAGTCTGCAGACCCAACATTTGATGGTATTGAGTTGAAGGACCCACTTGATAAGGTTGATGTACAAAATTTTGATTCTGTAATAGGGGTAAAGATGTATTAACAAGTGGTAATGAAGTGGTTTTAATAGGTTTAACCGGTTGATACAAGTATACAACCATTTGTGGTTGGATAGGCAGAGTGGGCTTCCATTGACAAACATTTGTTTCAACATTATATTGACCAAAAAGTGACAGAGTAATATCATATTGGGTGACAAAAGGTTGACCCCCAACATGAGGAGGATAATAAGACGAAAAATATTGCTCTCCAAATGCTGGGAGTCCAATTGATATGGTACTTGAAGGAATAGACCCAGAAGGACTGGCTTGATATTTCCCTGATGATGTGTATAATGAATCAAGTCATTTAGTACTTACGATAGGGTTACCAGTTTAAATACCGGATGATGACATTGGTAAAGTCCATGGATTTGAAGATGCACCGGAGAAAATTCTAGATAATGATTTGTAACCTAGTGGGACCATAGGGCCTCCATGAAAATATGACTTTGGTGAAGTAGTAAACATCGATGGGGTAGCTAGGGTAGGAGCTAACATAATTGGAACAGATGGCCCAACCAAAGATGTTGGTTATTCATGGTTACTTGAAAAAATGTATACCCTTTTGAATCGACTAGAATTTGGAAAGGAGTAGGATCAACAAAAGCAGATGGTGTCAATTGAGAAACAGACTCGTACAGGTAAAGGTCCTCCTCAAAATGGATTGTAGTTAAAGGTGTATCATCTGGTGGGATTTCTTCAATTGAAATTAAACTAGGTGGAATTATTTGATCGTCAGGCCCAAAGTATATTTCAGGTGGTTGATTGTGTGATATGGGAGATTCAATAGCTACAGAAATTTGTGGGATGACCAATGTAGGAATAACTTTTGATTGTTCGACTTGATGATTCACATGTTCTGGCAAAGAAGAGACATGATCTGGATCAATTTTTGGTTGAACAACGTTGGGTCCAGGAGGTATGGTCTCACTGATTGGATAGATCATGACCATAGGTAGTTGTGAAGAATCCGTTTCGACAACAGTAGATGAACCAGGATGTGTAGAAACAATTTGATCTAACTCTAGTTTATTGGAAAATGATGTTTCACCATAGGTACAGATTGTACTTGATTCGGCAGATCGTGTTCACCTTAACCTACCAGAAGTAACTTCTGGTGGTAAAGGTGGTTTTAATGCAAGTCTATGTGAATGACGGGGGAGAGGTGTTTGTTGTTCCACGATCACTGATTTATTTTAACCAAAAAAAAATAAACAAAATAAAAGGGTAATTGTAGGCAAAAGGGTTTACCAAGAAACTATGAACTGCAGAATACCTCCTGGCAAACCAATAAGTACGGGCAAGAAATCTCCCTGAATGATGTTTTCGGTGTATCATAATTTACAAGGTGGTCGACTTGGTTCACTATGGATGGATAGTAGCTAAAATTTGTCCTCCCAAATATACCCGAAGGTACATGGAGGCCCAAGTCAATATTAGCACTGTCTGATGCGAAACTGCATAGTGAGAGCACCCCTTTATACTTATCATACTGTAACACTGCCAGATATACCCGAAAGTAGATGAATGAGCTACTATATACTTATGTATGTGGAGTGAGGTATCAAAATTGGAATGTATCGCAGACAAGTTAATGACAGCTGCTGTGTTTTGCGATGCCAGAACACATCTCTAGCCTAGACCTTCGAAATGTTATTGTTATGGTTCCAATGCTTTGTTAGGTAAATTGAGATTAATTTTCTATTGATCTTGATTAAAAAATTTCCTTTCAAAGGTTCACCGCGATGATGTATTGGAAAAATCCTAAAATGAAACTAAGAATGATAAGCAATCTTTCACTTTTAGTTTCTTCATTGAAAATCCTATTTACTAGAGGGAAAGAGCAAACAATTTGTGAGCAAACAAATTATAAAACACAAACTAAATACATATTTCTTAATTGTTTCGTTTTTGAAAACACACAAAATTCCTACTTTCA